>JAQISU010000109.1:9960000-10560000 GCA_029339505.1 Unio delphinus | reverse complement strand
TTGTGTGTGAGCAAGACTTGTTTAAAACAATTTGATATCAGCAAATCAAATTTTGTGGACACATTTGTGTTCATTTGGAAATAACAAGATTAGACCTTCATGCCACTGAAGCCATTGTCCATTTGTATATGCATGGCCTAGGCAGAGCTATGCCATTATTTTGAATCAAACTAGATACTTGATGTTTTAATTTCTCCTTTGAATACGTTCCCCAATCACATTACTTTAGGGATATTAGCCTGCTACCTCGCGAATCCAGCCCTACCAAAAGACGAAAATTCGTCTTTCCTGTCTATGTCATATAGACAAAGGGCAATAACTCTTGCCCCTTACCTCCCCTTGCTACCCGCTAGGTGTCACTTCTTTAGTTTTTTAGCTTCGCTGTACGCGAAAACACGTACAATTAGACCTCCAATGAATTCAAGCCATCTTAGTGTAAATTCTGACCATCCGAAGTTAAATTTGGAATTACTGTGTTGGATAATCATTCCTCTACAGGTCGTATACATTATTTTACAATATTTTCCAATTTGAGTGACTTTGTCACCTTTTCTAGACTTCGGACCAGGTTGCAACGTGGTCAAGCACGCTTATGGCGGTACTAGCATGTAATACATGTAGCACTCAATAATTTCGCTTATTCCGTATGTAACGTTTACGATATTAGCGATTTAATAACGTGCTGCATTGATAATTTGTGCTTTATTTACCTGCTTTGTCGTTTCAGTAGACTTCAAAAAAGTCTTTGAACGATAAAGTTGCGACTATTTAATGGCGGACTTCGTGTTGTAGTCACGAGTTCACGCGACACTTAATCATTTCGCTTCCTCCGTTAGTTACGGTTATGGAATAGCGACTTAATAGCATGCTGAATTGTTAATTTGTGCTTTGTTTATCTTTTTTATTTCGTTTCAGTAGACTTAGTCTCTGAATGACCAGTTGCGACTATTTAATGGCAGAATTTGTGTTGTAGTCACGAGTTCACGCGACACTAAATCATTTCGCTTTCTCCGTTAGTTACGGTTATGGTAATAGCGACTTAATAGCGTGTTGAATTGCTAATTGTGCTTTGTTTATCATCTTTTTCGTTTCAGTAGACTTCGTCTTGAACGAACCATTGCAACACGCTCACGGCGATAACTAGTGTTGTCATTAAGAGTTAACATGGCACGGAATAATTTGACTACTCCGTTAGTAACGGTTATAGTATTATCGAATTAATAATATGCTGAATTTTTTAATTTGTGCTTTGTTCTCTTCTTTTGTCGTTTCAGTAGCAAAGTCGACAACGAAGGCATGAATGGCAAAATGGGTGTTGGCAATGTGGAAATGGAGGAAATTATGTTGACATGGTTTAGGCTGCCCAGTGGGTGTAAATTTCACTGCAGGTCCGTGCATGGCCTGTAAGTCCGGACGCATGGAGTCTATGCTGGATCAATTGGATCCATTTTAATATGCACTTTCGCCGGCCGGCCAACCGTCCGTCCAGCCGACACCGTCAGTTCAGCCGGCACTTCAGCAGGCACCAACCGGCATTAGCCGTCCATCCGGCACTGTCCGTTAAGCCCAAATGGCACCGGACGGCCAGCTGACCTTCCAGCTTGCATCAACAGGCACTGGCCGTTCAGCCCAAATGGCACCGGCCGGCCAGCCGACCTTCCAGCCTGCGTCAACAGGCACCGGCCGTCCACCCGGCAAAGACCGTTCAGCCCAAATGGCACCAGTCGTCCAGCCGACCTTCCAGCTGGCATCAACCGGCACCGGCCGTCCATCCGGCAACGACCGTTCAGCCCAAATGGCACCGGTCATCCAGCCAACCTTCCAGCCGGCATCAACCGGCACCGGCCGTCCACCCGGCAACGACTGTTCAGCCCATATGGCACCGGTTGTCCAGCCAACCTTCCAGCCGGCATCAATCTGCACCGGCCGTCCATCCGGCAACGACCGTTCAGCCCAAATGGCACCGGTCGTCCAGCCGACCTTCCTGCCGGCATCAACCGGCACCGGCCGACCATCCGGCAACGACCGTTAAGCCCAAATGGCACCGGTCTTCCAGCCGGCATCAACCTGCACCGGCTGTACATCGGATTTACGGAGATTATAGTGATGTACCCGTCAGTCAATCTACACTACTGGTTACATATCACTACCATGAGAGAAATGTTATAGATGAATCTCCGTCCAATCAGACCATTCGAGAGGCAGGTGCCGGTCATAGCCGGACCTTCGCCGACATTCCGGCCGACCATATACCAGACCAATCAGTCGGTATTGCCGGTGTACACCTCCCGTCACGTCAAATACGTGACGGTGTGATTTTAAAACACGGGAGAATTAGTGACATTATCAGAGGTGACGGAATTGATTTATCTATGCCACTTGGTATGCGCTACCCAGATATGGCAGCTTTACCAGAACAGGACTTTCAGGCCGACCATTCGCCAGTTCAATAAGCCGGCAGTGCCGTCCGTCCATATGTTCACGGCTTCTCCACAAGGGAGATTTAGTGAAAGTGTCAATTATGACAGAATTGCGTCATCTAGGTCACCTGGTATGCTGTACAGATATGCAAGCTGTACCAGAACCAACATTCCCTCTGAGCGAATGGTAGATGGGCGGGCAGTGCTGGCTGCACTACATAAGCATTATGTAATTATTATTACCTTACAGCCGGCACCAACCGGCACCGGGCGTCCATCCGGCAATGACCGTTCAGCCTATATGGCACCGGTCATCCAGCCGACCTTCCAGCCAGCACTAACCGGCACCAGGCGTCGATCCGGCAATGACCGTTCAGCCCAAATGGCACCGGCCGTCCAGCCAAGCTTCCAGCCGACACTTGCCGACACTGACCGTCCATCTGGCTCCGGCCATCCAGCCCAACAGGCACCGGTCGTCCAACCATATGGAGATTTTAGTCATATACCAGTCCATCCGACTGTACCGCTGTACCAGCACGGGGACTTTTATCATACCGCAATCCGCACAAATCGGATTGACGAAGATTCTGGTGATGTTTCCGTCTGTCAATCCGTACTACCGGTTACATATCACTACCATGACACAGATGTTGGCGATGAATCTCTCGATCCAACCCGACCATTCGAGCGGTCGGTGCCGGTCATAGCCGGCCCGTCACAGTCATTCAGGCCAAACATATGCCAATCAATTCATTCGGCATTGCCGGCCGTCCATAGGCTAACAGCTCATCCACAAGGGAGAGTGAATGCCTTTATCAGAGATGTCGGAATCGAGTCATCTATGCCACCTGGTATGCATTACCCCGATATGGATGCTTTACCAGAGCAAGATTATGCACATAGTGAGTGCGATGAATCGCAGGCAAATCAGCTGTATGCAGATCCAACTATGGAACGGACTGAGTTCAGCTTCAAAGCCGCAGTGGAGGAAATTTATAGGGTGTTGGCCCCTTCAGAATGCCCTCCACCTCCTGCTGCCATTACCGACTATAAGGTTAGAGCATCGGTCGATCTGGATGAGGGGGAAGAGACTCTATCCTTCTGCCTCCTTCCCCAGTCGACAAAAATTAAGGAAATTAATGACCGTCTGTCGACACGTATAGGGGATCCAGGAAATGCTAAGGCGTTCTTTTCTGAAAGTCAAGTACCAGCGTCGTTTTCAGGTCGATGGTACAAAACTCACTCCGATGCGTTCAGTACTGAGGTCCCGGCTCTGGATAAAAATATGGCAGCAGTCCATATGTCTGCTCCATTGTCTTATAAAGTGGACAAAACTGTGTTCAATGCCAAGTCCAAGCTGGATCGAAATGTAGTCGCTACGTCTTCACTGTTAGACCTAGCCTCCCTAGCCATTTTCAGGATCGCTGAAAAATCTGGCAATGAACATGCTTGGGAATCGAGGGCCTGATTAGCTAGGGTTCTTAACAGGGCAGCTCACCATTCCATGGCCAACGCGCTGACTGCTTCTGCCAACCTAGACCTGATACGTCGTGACGCATGTCTGAAGGGCACGTCGCTTAAACCCCATCATAAGCTGGCTAGATATGACCGATGCACATTTCACGTCCCTATCCCACGAGTAGCGGACATTTCTCTGTTGTGCTTGTCGGGACTCGGTTTATCAGTTCCATGTCATACCTTTTGACCTCAATTTAAGCCCCTGGTACCAAGGTTATGGATTACGTCGTCACCCTGTTCCGCTCGACTTCATCTATTGCGTCGGCAGTATATTTGGACGACATCCTCCAGGAACATCTGTCAAGTTCTACTCTGCTCAAAGGCAGAAACAATCTTATATCACTTTACATCATATAGGCTTTCTCGTGAACTGGATAAAGTCTGATCTCTGTCCAATCCGGATTTTTGGTCCATCTGGGTGTGGAGTTTCTCCCGATCTGAATCTGGTAAGGCTTCCTCGAGTTTTCTATCATCCAGATATTTGCACTCGTAGAGTCCGTTTCCGACCGGATGCGCATTTTAGCGAGAGAGTTGTAGATCCTTGGATTATTCAATGCAGCAGCAGACTTGATCCCGCTCAGCCGTCCTTTATGCGCCCTTTACAAAGGACGTTGCTAGCGTAATTGCGCCCTTTTCAAGTCCCTTCGATCCCAGAAAACAGTCATGCTCATGCCAGAGATACGATCATTCTTGAGTCAATGGCACAACCCCTGTGGGCTGTCCACAGGGATTACTCTGGAGATACCCCAAGCGGGGATAACGGTATGTTCCGTCACTAGTACCTACGGTTGGGGTGCCCACCTGTTGCCGGACTTCGATACTGTCAGCGGCACCTGGGTAGCAGGGGCGAGCCCTTTCCACATCAACCTTTCAGAAATAATGGCTGTCATCAACGCCTTTCATTTCGGGCAGGATCAACTCTTATTACAAACTGCCCTCATTATGTCAGACAACTTTGTGGTGGTGCCTTGCCTTAAAAACATGGGGACACCAATCACCAGACCTGTGCAATCTGAGCTGGCAGTTTCTACATTGGTTTGACAATCTCCACCTCAATGTACAATGCCGGCACATTCTTGGCAGACTCAATGTCTTGGCTGACACTCTATCTAGTCATTCACACAGAATGGTCACTCCATCAATCGGACTTTCTTCCAATTGACACACTTTGGGGACGTCCAATGATTGATCTTTTGCAACAAGGTGAAATCGCAAGTTGTCCACCTTTCATCTCACAGGTTCCAGACCCAGAAGCTTGAGTCGTGGATGCTCGATCAATCAGCTGGAAAGGGTTGTGGTCATTCTCCTACCCTCCCACGGTCTTGGTACTGAAATTAATCCAGAAGTTAAGGGGTCAGAACTGTCAGATGGTTCTGATTGCCCCTCTCAGATGGAACTACTCAATCTAGGCGATAGATCTACCCAGGAAGATTACAGTCGGCACAAGTATTCGCAAGCAACCGCGGCCAGGGGTGTTCCACCCCTGTCCGGACCGTCTTTATGTTCAAGCTTGGCTCTTGTCCAGACAGCCTTGCAAGACAAACAATTTAAATCTTTGATTGCGGAGAGAATCTCGAGAGCAAGAAGGCCCTCTACTCTGAAGGTTTACGAGGGCAGGTGGCATGTTTTCAGGGACTGGTACCATATCATTCACATTGTTCCTCTGAGTGTCACAATCACTCAACTGGCCAACTTTTCTCTGGCTTTTCGAGGAGAAACAGCTGGCTCCAGTTATTATCAAATGCTACCGCTCCATGATATCAGACACATTCCGCCATTCTGGTACATGTGCTATCAGCCATGACAAAGATTTGTCAGATCTTTTAGACACTTTAAAAATTCAATCGACTTATATCCCTCACCCTGTTTCCAAATGGAATCTGTCCTGGGTTTTAACATGACTCAATTCAGACAGTATTGAGTCTTTAACCCACGATTAGTTAAAGCTACTATCATACAAATTGGGTTTCTTGATAGTCTTAGCTTCAGCATGCAGGGTGAGCGAGTTACATGTTCTTTCTAGTGACCCGAACTCTCTTCCGTTCCGATCAGAGGGTTTGATGGTCCTCTTGACGCAGCCAGGCTTCATAGTCCAAAATAGATTACCATACATTGGCGATCAACGAGTCGTCATTAGCTCGCTTTCTTTATAGATAAGTCAGGATCAACAGCCATGTAAGATCCTGTTTGTGCACTCTAGCACCATTTCAATGCATAGAGGTGAGTCAGGTCACATACAAGCACCTCTTTCTTCTGGTGATAGCTGGGACATGAGATATCACCATTCAAGCCCTTGCTTCATGGCTGAAGTGGGTTATATGCTCGGCGTACTCTGAGGATTCGCAAATCAGTCACATTATAGAAGCTATTGGCTGACATGCAGAGTCAACCTTCTACAGTTTTATCTTCAAGTTTGTACTCGCAGAGGCAAACATTGATTCTAGTAGGTCCGGTGTTGGGCAGCCCAGACGCCCACCAGACCCATGTGCAACAATCAGCACAGCCTATTAGCTTCGCTGGATTCGCCAGATAAATTTTCGTAGGTAAGAAGATTTCAATAACTATCTTCTTAACCGTATAAAGGGGTCACATATCACGTGACCCTGGGCTGTGTTGCTGATTGAAAATTAGGAGACCGGGTTATCATTCACATGGGGAATCCAACCATCATTCCCTAGAGGATACCCGAGGTGGAGGTCGGATGCTCCGCATTCCCTCCTCCTATTACTTATTCTCCTAAAGTAATGTGATTGGGGAACGTATTCAAAGGAGAAAGCAAATTTTGTAGTAAATTATGTTTCTCCGAGAATACTTACCCAATCACATTACTAAGAAACCCTCCCAACCACCCCGCCATGCGAGCATCCTTGTGTTTATATACCGCTCAGCTTAAAAAACTAAAGAAGTGACACCTAGCGGGTAGCAAGGGGAGGTAAGGGGCAAGAGTTATTGCCCTTTGTCTATATGACATAGACAGGAAAGACGAATTTTCGTCTTTTGGTAGGGCTGGATTCGCGAGGTAGCAGGCTAATATCCCTAAAGTAATGTGATTGGGTAAGTATTCTCGGAGAAACATAATTTACTACAAAATTTGCTTTCTCTATAAACTAAGGAACCTTTTTATTCCAGGTTCTGGATTTTTGGATGTCTCTTTTGAATGGTCCTGTACCAGCAGTACTACAGGTACCAGTTAATAATCCTGTCAGGGCAACTACCTGTGACTGTCTTGCTAACATCGGGGCTGACACTTTCATTGCTTTACCAGTAGGTATCAACTCATTCAGAGTCAAGGAATAGAATCGGAACTTGTTTTTATAGTTAATTGATTTTCATTTAAAATATATTTTTGTCCCCTTTGTATTAGATTGCATGAAAAACTTTACAGTTGCAGCAAATTGATTAATGAATATTAATTGGTAATCCATGTAGTGATTTGATAAAACTATAATGTGAAGATAAAACAGAAAGATTAACTGTGGCTTTTTTTGTGATTCTAGAACTTCAGTTATATTAAACACATACATTATTGTAATGATTAGTTTTGATGGAGCTCCTTCACTTAGATACTGCAGTATGATCATAATGACTGCTGTGAATGAGCCTCGAGTGGCCGAGCGATCTAAAGCACTCACCATTATGGATCACTACCATCTCACCTCTGTCTGCATGGGTTTGAGTCTCGAGTTGGGCAATTGTGGGTATGTGAGAAAGCTTGCCAGTAGCTTCTTGTGTGTTAGTTTTTCTTCCTGGGGTGTTTTCTGTGTTTTTCCTCCACCATTTATATTGGCTGCCATGTATAGCCTATCTTGTACTGAAAAATGGCTTTAAATCCTAAAACAACAACAACAATTGCTGTGATAAAAATCAGTGCTGAAAGAGCAGAAGCCGACTTGTACAAAAATTATATAAGCCAGTAAGTCACTATAATTTCCATGGTATACTGGTGCCATAAATCTGATTTCTTCAGCTGTCAACAGGCTGTTAATATTTAGGAATATCAGTCTGCTGGTACTAAACATTTTGACCATTTTTAAGTTGTGCTTTTGCAGTGTTACTCCTTTTCTTAGCTACGATCATAAGGGCGATCTTTTATTTTAAGATTTTATCATGTTTAAGTTTCAGTAATATCCTCTGATGGTTTGCTTTAATATTGCTCATACAAAAAACAGGTTCAGTTCATCTTTCAGATTGCAAAATATCAATAGTATATTTTGTCTGTTTCAGCTGGACAAGAGAATCCTGGTCATTACACTGATACTTGGTCTGACAAGTGATGAAGATAAGGCAGTCAGATCCTCTGCCATCCGGACACTCGGCGTCTTTGTTTTGTATCGTAATCTCAGAGAGGTACAATAGTCTTGCTGTAATAACTAATTTCTGTTCTTGGTACAGAGATTTTCTTTATTAAATGGTGTATTAAATCTATGTGTCATTTGATGTCTATTATCATGGGTGTTATTTTATTGTATAGTGGTCACATGAGAAACTGGCCACAGTTGGTATCAATAGAGATAGTCATCTAATTGAGCAGTTAAAGTGATGAAATGCAAGTAGGAAACACATTTTGGGGACAATTTCTGAATACATCCTAATACATCGATTTCCAAGCAATATTCCGTTAGACAAATGGCTAGTTGTGCCAATGAAAATGTTTTTCATTCGTTAGTTTGCTGGCACATGAGCAGAAGGTGAAAAAATGGAGTTCCTTTTTATTGTGTTTTTTTTAAATGCTTAACGTACCCATAACTTTTGTATGGAGAAGACTTTATTCAAAATGTCCACCTTATCCTTTTTGCACAGGTTCACCTGTCTGAAAGTGCTTCAGACTGGTCTGCCATAGATCTGAAACCATAAAGTCTAAATTCTGGACACAAATTCAGATTCTGACCATGGGCGAATTTTGTTAGAAAAAAAAATGGGTCCAAAAAATGACCAGATTATTTGCTATCATTGTAGAGCTAAATCTGTCTACTTTTTCTATAATACCACCCACTTTAGTATATCATGCATGACCTTGATGCTACAGACATTGGAAGTAGTCTACTACCTTCTGCCCCGTAAAGTTGTCGCTTAATGTGTTAAAGTTCTGATTGTAACGAAAATCCCAGTATATATATTTTTGTTCATTATTTTATCAAATCCATGTGAATATTCTCAAAACTATTGACATATAAAATGTGTGGATTCATATTTTACATGACTGTTATATATTTTGCCTTATGCCATTGGATCATTTATGATAACATCTGACCACATTATATATACACACACACAAACACACAGAGGGCATTCATATAGAATTTTAATTGAAAAGTCATATTAGTATTGTGCTTTCACTGGAAGACTTTGTATGATGTCCAGTTGGTCCTAAATGCTGCTGTACTACCAGAGTGGCAATTTTGAATGATTTTGTTATTACTACTCCATCTGAATGGATGGTCATGTCAACATCATTGATGACTTCTCATGCTGCCGTTTTTAGTTCGAAATGAAAATAGTGCAAATCTGATCTCCAAGAAGGCCACCGCAGCAGCCATTTTTAAAATCTTGTTATTGCTACAGCTCCAAAACCGAAAGTCATATCAGTGTGAGACCAGAAACCTTCTAGCTGATCTTAATAAAAATTGTGCAGATCTCTGATATCCAATATGGCAACAAGAGTAGCTATCTGGAAAATCTTCTCGCTATTCTTCCTAGATATTGTATTTTAATAGAAGACTAAACATAATATTTCCTAGATGAAAATGGTGCTGATCTGACATACTTATTGAAAATCTTGTTACTAATTATGCTGAATGGCTGAACATATCAACACAGGATTTTTACCAAAAGTCTTTTATTGGTATCGGGTTTGTTAAATGAAAATGGTACTAATCTTAGATCCAATATGGCTTCCACAATGAATAAATTGAAACCTTATTGCCCAAGGATTTCATAGATGGTTTCAACACTGAGTAGTTTAAAAAGATGAAAGTTTTATTTGATCCTTTTTCTGTATGGAAGAAGTGACACCAGAATTATGGGAAACAGATTTTTCATAATCCCTTATGTGATATGAAAATCAAAAAATATCAAGGGTCAGGGTCAGTTAATACAGGTAGAGTTAATTATGTGAGGGTCAGTTAATACAGGTAGAGTTAATTATGTGAGGGTCAGTTAATACAGGTAGAGTTAATTATGTGAGGATCAGTTAATACAGGTAGAGTTAATTATGTGAGGGTCAGTTAATACAGGTAGAGCAAATTATCTTACAGAATATTATGAAACTTTATAGCTGAGCGATAAAGCAGTCACTTTGCACTTCTATGACTGTGTACCCAAATGTTAATATTCACCCATCCAAGTTCTATTTTTCCTGATATTCTTTTTCACCTCCAAGGTTACCTAAAATTAATATCTGACTGTCTGAATTTGTATGCAGCAAAGTGATCAAGCTTATCTGTAACTGTAATGTACATTACATGGATTTCACTTTTATGAGACCATCATTTTGCACTAAAATGCTGGGCTCAAATAAGCATTGGCCTTTTACAAGGTGGACAGAAAGATGGCACAAAGTGGCCTCTGATCAAGAGCATTCTTTCAGGATGTTAATAATTATGTGTATATAATTTACGATCAGAATATTCAGTTTGAAATTTTATAGTGAAATAATTATTAATATACTAAATAATAAATTGCCTATGGGACACATCAATATAGTCTCAAGAGAAATGTGGTCTTGCATGCAGGTCATATTGAACATCTATAGTATAAAATACATTATCATATTTTGGTTTACAGTGAAACCTTTCTCAAAAGGATACTAAAGAAACCATAAATGTAATTGTCCTTGATAGACAGGTGTAACTTGTTTTGAGATAAGATAATAAAATCAAGAAAAATGATTAATTAATGCTGTTTTGTATGAGTATGTATCTTTTTTTCAGAGATTTCTAACTAGACAGGTTTCAATGTATCTTAAAACAAGGGGTTATGTAGTTTAATTCAGTGTAGGCATGCAGTGATTTTACCTCTGGTAAAAGTCCCTGTTGTCCTAATAATCAATGCTATTTGGTAAATGTTCATCCTTTATTTCATTTGAATACTCAGAAAGAGTGACATGAAGTTTTTTTGCTTTAATTTTAATGTTAGAGCTCCATTACATTTGTAGAAACAAACTGGTTTAAAGCTGTGTGCAACAATCAGACAAAATTTGGAAATTTAGCTTCAGCCAGTCTAAACTTCCTGCCTAATTTGTGATGCAAAGTCAACATGAAATACTTTGTTTAAATATCATTGTTTATTTTTAAAAGGATTGATTAAACTCATTCAGTAAACCTCAGAATATTGGATGAGAAATAATTCGTGAATGCTAATCTAATTCTGATCTCTTTTTTGTGTGTATTCTTACATTTTAAATGCTAAGATCCATTTACAGATCTCCATCAAACAATATTTTATATTTTTTTTTATTTTTCATCACAATTTTGACTGTCCACAGTACTTTCCTATCAAGTATTTAAATAGATGCCTTTGTATATCCTTCAAATATTTTTCCTTACCAGATTGCCTTTATTTGCAGGATGTCTCTTTCATGTCAGATGCCACTAATGCCATACTGAGTGGTATAGACGATAAAAGCATTGCTGTCAGGGTCAAGGCTGCCTGGTCACTAGCAAATCTTTGTGATGCCCTGGCATTGAATAGGTAAGATGAATTCAAGTCAAGGTCACACTGGTCAGCATAAATTAGAAATGACAATATTTAGCTTGGACCTGGGAATTATGGACTAGTAATGATTAATTAGCTATTTCATGATTGCCATTGTAAGAGTTAACATCACTAAAGCATTATTATTAACTCTGTTATCTCATTAATCAACATTTTAAAACAATGTTCATAAGGAGCTTTATTTGGAAGTTCTTATTAAAAAATGTTTAATCAGGTTTAAAATACTGTATATTTAAAACTCAATTTTACTTTAATTTTAATTTTTAATTTGTCAATTTTACTCTTTTACTCTTGCATAATGAACTTTGTAGAATTTAATTCAGTTATGAAAAGTTTTGAGGTAAAAGATTGTTTATGTACATTATTGTACACATGTGAAAAGGTAGATTACAGGAAGGAATTTATATCATTATGACATGGTCTTTAAAATGGCAAAACTGCCACAGTGGAAACAACTAAGCTTAACTCTCCTTGTAACCATTGCACATTTTGTAAACAGGAATTGAAACCAAACCTACTCAGGTGCAGAATAAGCATGTCAGAGCGATGCTATCCAAGTCCCGAACTGTTCCGGTGGCCTAGTGATTAGAGCATTCGCCGCAAAAGCAGGAGGTCATGGGTTCAACTCCCGACCGAGTCATACCAAAGACTTACAAAAAATGGTACTAACAGCTGCCTTGCTTGATGCTCAGCATTAAGAGGTTAGTGTTAGGACTGGTAGGCCTGGTGTCAGGATAATGTGAATAGGTGGGACATCATGCTACATGTCTGTGGCATGATGCCCCAGTGCTAGACATCACTATATACTGCCTCATTGCAGACATAGTAGTGATATAACTGAAAAATTGTTAAAGCTATGTTAAAAATCCTAATCAAAAACAATCAAACAAACAAACAAACTATCCAAGTCCCAATGCACCGTAGAACAATTAAGTACTAACTTTATAATTTGGTAACAAAAACATATTTTGGTGACTGATGAAATGCAGTGTACAGCAGTATGACATTATAATGGAAGACATACCATGTATGTATGGTTTTTTTTTCTCAATCCATCCTATTGTAGCAAATTACCCAAAAAGATGTGCATCCTTATGAAGTTCAACGAGGATGTTACATCAAAGATTCATAATGGGGAGATCATTAGCCAGGGACAATTGAAGTCAAGTAAAGATCAAATTGAACATAGTCTGTCATTTACATACCTTTACCTTATTGATGTTTGGAGATGTTTTCTAATTTAAGTTATTTAGTAAATTTCTAATCAATATTTTAACCTATAATATTAATACTCCTTGAAAAAATAATATGATGAATCTATAAAATCCAGTTTGACCCTATGTAGCATGCTCAGTTATAACATGAATTTTGGATAACACGGTCATGGTGTGGCTCCCAAAATGTTATACATGTATACATGTATTTTTCTTGTGCATGAAAAAAAGTAAGAAAAAAAAAGAAAACATTTATTATCATATGGGGAAGAGATCACAGAATAATACAAGATGACTATGGCATAGCTCATTAAATTTGATATTGAATTTTCTTGTACACAAAAAATTAGGTTTTTCTTCCTAAAAGTACACAAAATAATGCTTAAAAAGTTTATTCTGAGATTGTGTTTAATGTTGCAGCTTGCAATTCTTTTTCATATTGATAGCAAAATATACTATCTGGCAATTATTTTTTTATTGGCAATATTGTTAACTGTATAATCTTGTTTGGACTGGAGAAATTCAGAAGCACCATAAAAGGAAACCACAGACTTGATTCACTGAAATTTATCTATTCTTACATAAACATATTCTTGTCCATATCGACAAACCATTTGAACAAAACATTGTTATATCTTAATCTGCTTATGTTGACATCTAGCATGCATACTGTATGTTGTGAGATATCTGCTTTTTTTGTTGTTGACATTTCTTGAAGCGGAGATCAATCAGACAAGGCATTATCTCTTTATCTATCTTTCATAAGATTTTCTGCTGCTTGCTAGTAATTAATTAATATATTTACATTGACTGACATTTGTATGAGGATGGTTAGTAAAATTCCTATTCTTTTCACTCAGAATTAAATCCTTCAGAACCGTCACATTTTCTGAGTAATCCATGTCATCAGACCTGAACACCTGCATCTCTATTGTCCATTGACCCTTTGTTATATTTCTGATGCATGAGTGGAAGGGGGCAGCATGACTCCACTACCACAAATGTAAAAAAAAACTATCTTCCTTATTGGTCTGTTTAATAGGCAGAGAGGAATAGTAACTACAATCAACCAAATGACAGCCAATTCCTTATATAAAAATGTGCTCAGACAAAATAGTTTGCTGAAATTTCAAAAAGAAAACAGATTACTTTTGAAGCATTGATTGTTATGAAAGCATACTAAGCAAATGAAAAAAAGATCAGTTTCAATCATGCAGTACACTTATTTAATGTTGCCACCACAATAATAAATTGGCATTTGTTTGGTTCTTCAAAGCTGGCCTTTAGCGGTGACTTAACACATGCACCCATCATCAAAGAAAGCTGACTACAGTCTTCAATAAAAACAATGAACGTTTCTTCAGAGTTAGTTAGTACCAAACTTAAATAAAAGCAATGGAATCAAATGAATTTTTGATTTTCTAACATGACTGGAACACGTTGACTGTGCAGTGAAAGTTTCCTTTATTTGCTGGAAAAAAGTTTATGCTTGTGAACGCTACCAACGGCTTCTTAAAATGTGAATTAACTTTTACAGACTTGGGACATACTGAAAAGTAAATGTGCTTTATCATTCGTTATGTGATTGTGCTATGTTCTTCCACTGAATTCAGACCAAAATGACCCATGACAAAATTATTGAAAATTTTTAATCTGTGTGTGTGTGCGTATTTTCGATGGAATTACTTGCAATGTGGATTTAGTGTATGTGATGAGATTCGCAGTACACTGTGTTGTTACTCTATTCATGCTATACATTAGACATGTATATATAACAATTATGCATGCAAATGTACCAATCATTATGCATGCTTATGTACCAATCCATGGTTCTCTAAATAAAGTATTATATATGTCTTCTCTGTTTTCACTACATGTGTCTTTCTTATTTAATATGCATCGATTTAAGATGGTAACTGCCAATAAAGCACATATTTTACTGCCTGCATTTATTACCTACCCTGTTACGGTTTATTCTATAACACAGTTGGGTTCTACGACTCCCAACTACTGTATTATAGCAGGCTCTCACTGTGTGTGTGTGTGTGTGTGTATATATATATATATATATATATGATCTCACTTTTATAGGGATGAAGGTGATGGTGAATTTATGGAAGAGTTCCCAGATGGCCTTTTATACAAAATTATTACCATGGCAACCAAGTCTTGTCAGGATAATGATAAAGTCAAGTCCAATAGTGTCAGAGCCATAGGGAATGTGCTGAAATATCTGCCAGCTAGAAGTATTAGTAAGTAAATATGTACTGTACATAACAGAAAAGGTATCCTTATGTGAATAGATTCCATAAAGGATGTTTTCCGTACCTACATTAATGCCAGCTAGATTTAATTAAGTGATACGAAAATTTGAATGTTTTCATAAATGGCAAAGAATACTTTTGTTTTGCTATAGTCAAGGCTGAGTTTTGCTAGGTAGTGCTAGAGATATAACTTTGTAAACTATAGTTGTGTACATATGTTGCACTGTAGTATGATATTAAAAATTAATCAGAAGCAGAAAACAAGCAATTATATAGCATTATGCATTCTTCTTTTTACTCAAATCTTGCAACAAGAGAAAATAGGTTTTTTTTGTCTGACTTTTCCTTTTTTAGATAAAGAAAATTTTGTTGATGCCATAGCTGAGGGGATCAAAGCTCTTGTCAAGAATATAGGATCTGGTGCCATGAAGGTTTGTTTGCATTAGTTTTTGAAAAAGTTTGAAATAATTGTTAAACTCATGTTTGCAAATTTTTTGCAATACAAGTTTTCCTTTTGATCTGATAGAAAGTGGTAATAACATAATTTGTTCAAGACAGCTACTGCCAATGTTTTTACAAATGTCCCATCCTAATATAACTTAAATTTTATTTGCTGGGCTTGTTTAGAGACTTCGTTTTTCAGAATAATTGTCCAGTTGTAAAATTCTTATCTGTTAGGCAAATTATGTGTACGTCTCTTTTTGATAAGTTGTGGGTGGGTGCACTGAACAAAGATCACTCTGACCTTTTTTTTTTTTATCAGATTGCAAATAAAAGATATTATCACTGTAAAACCTTATTCCAACAGAGTTTAGCTTAAATCTTAAGCAGATTTTAAAACTTAAAACTGAGCTGAGATATTTTAGAAATGAGAATAACATATACAATGTTCCAGGTATCATTTATAACATTTTTTTCTTCATCTTTTTTATACCATAAACTGTGTAGTATGAATAATGTAAAGTATATTCATTTGATTTTTTTTTCAGAAATAGAAGATCTTATATATTTGTTCATTGGATATGAAGTTATTAAAGAAGTTGAATAATATAGTATGTCACAAACTGCTTTCTTTTAGTATTTTTCCCATGTTAAGACCAGGATCCAGCCTGATAAATTTGTCAAAAAGTAGTTGGTCTTATTATCGGATAAAATTATCCTTTGTATATATCATCATGGGATTAGCATGGGCTTACCATCAAGCATGGGGTTAGCATCCAGCATAGGATTAGCATCCGGCATGGGGTTAGCCTACTGCATGGGGTTAGCATCCAGCATGGCCTTAGCATCCAATGTTGGTTTAGTATCCAATGTTGGGTTTAGTATCCAATGTTGGGTTTATTATCCAATGTTGGATTAATCATCCAGTATTGGCTTAGCATCTAGTGTTAGACTTAGAATCAAATATATTTTATATTATATTATTGTGTGCAATGCATTTTTAGCCATTTAACAACATCATTAGCAACATGCAGAGACTACAGTCACTGGCATAGACCTTAACCAACATTTTTGTGGTTGCTTCCTAGTGATGCAGATGTTAAGGAGGAATATTGCTGAGTATTGGCAACCATGGTAAAGGAGTAGGACATAGTATTCCAGAGAACAGGAGTGCATTACTCTTCTGTTCAATAAAAGAGGGCCATTGCTAATGTCTTGAGTGTCTGAGCCCAGGTTGAGCCAGTTTGCAAATTTGGTTGTTTCGAGTCCTAAGTTTTGCTGCAGTTTTTTTTCAGGTGATTATAGAATGACAGTGATCTGTCCAGAGTCATTCCAAAGTATGTCGGTGTTGGATTATGTTTTATTTGCTTCTGATTGAGGAGGATGCAAAGCTCATGGTTTACATTTGCATTGTAAGGATGGAAGATGCTGGAGACTCTCTTTGTTGTGCTTGGCTATAGATGCTATTTCTTGAAAAAAAAAAGTCCATCATATCTTTGATGTCCTTGTTCAGCACTTCTCAAACATAGCAAATGAGTGAAAAGGCTATACATAGTGGCCAGTATTAATGGTGGAGGAAGAACCCGGGGAAAACCCTACGGAAAGAACCATCGACCCACGTGAATCTAGTGACAAGCTTTCTCTCATACCCACATTGGCCGAATCTGAGACACGAACACACGCAGAGGTGAGATGGCAGTAATCCGTAATGGAGAGCGCTTTAGACCACTCGGCCACTTAAGGCCCCCTGCATACATGGACTTGTGCGACTATGTTACAGATAAGTCATTGATTTAGACATTGAACAAACTTGGCGAAAGAACATACCTTTGAGGGAGTCCATTAGCCTGATGCTTCCACGACATGCAATTATCTGTGATGTGCATTCTGAAGTGCCTGTTCCGAACAAAATGTTCAATAGTCTCAACTATCCAGCACAACAATACTCTTTAAATTTTCAACATCAGCCCTGCATTCCAGACCAATTAATATGCCGCAGTTAGATCTAGAAAACAACTCCAGTTTTCAGGTTCCACTGATACCCATTTTAAGCAAATGTAGGGAGGGCAAGGACTTGATCACAAGTGCTATGGCCATGCCTGAAGTGTGTCTGCTCAGCTGTTATGATGTTCTCCAAGCCAGGACCAAATTTTTGGAGAATCAGGTGCTCAAGTACCTTAAAACAGACTGAAATCAATGAGATGGCCTGATAACTTGCCGCATTGTTGGGATCTTTACGAGGCTATGGTATCATAAAAATCTTTGCCTGGTGCCACAAAGTCAGCAAGTACTTTTCCCTAACAACCTGGGTGTAAATAAACAGCAAACCATTTTTTTGTCTTCATGCCAAGATGTTCAGAATTCCGGCAGGATGTTGTCATTAACTGCTGCTTTGCCTGATTTTATGCTGAATAGCACTATTTCAAATTCTGTTGTTGTAAACTGCATCCCAGTTACATGCCATTATCAAGAGCATCAAATAAAAATGGTATTTAATGAGTTTCATAAAATCAGTAAGGTCCAGACTGTTGTAAGTTCTAAAACTTCTCAGTCACTAATAATTTATTTAACACTTGTGTTTTGTAACAGTGTGATTCAATATATATGTCACATTATAGCTTGATATTTATGATTTGTTACAGTCTCTTTATTTTTATAATGCAATGCGACTTGATAATTTTGATGAGTCACAGTGTAACTTGATAGTTATGCTATGAGATGGCGTGACTCTATATTTTATGATTTGTCATAGTTTATTATTAAGGTACATTATATGAATTGATATTTTAGATGTGACACTTTTATGCTAACAGATGCTAACATTATGGGGTCAGAAAAATGTTACTGTACATTTTCTTACATGGTATCTTTTCTATACTAGGTTAGATGGAATGCTTGTTATGCCACCAGCAATATATTCAAGAACAGGGACTTACCCCATGGAAGGTTTTTTTGGACAGTAAGTCTGATCTAACTGTAAATGTTATCTTTTTTTGCAGAAGGTAGTCTGATAAAACTTTGATGTTTTTTTAAAAACATTTTGGAACATTGCGAACATGGACTAATTTGACAAAAATCATCTAAAGTACATCAGAACAAAATCCACATGAGAGAAACAAATTAAGTGGTTGAAATAATCACATATAGATGACCTAATTAGATTTTCAGTCCATTTCCGAAACTTCCCAGCAGTTTTTGGCACAGATTGTAACTATTTTGTAAATTTGTTTGTTTTGTCAAAAGCATTGTTAATCCTATAATTTGTAATAGTTTCTTTATTCAGGGCTCAGCAATTAGATTTTCAGTCCATTTCCGAAACTTCCCAGCAGTTTTTGGCACAGATTGTAACTATTTTGTAAATTTGTTTGTTTTGTGAAAAGCTGTGTTAATCCTATAATTTTTAATAGTTTCTTTATTCAGGGCTCAAAATTAGCGATAGTCCGCTAGCCCGAGGCTAGTAAATTTCCTGTCAGACTAGTAACTATCATAATGTTATTAGTCCGAACGGCTATTAAGTTTTGTTTATCAACATCAGCGTTTGTTTACTCTTTTGATATTAATATTTTATAACAGTGTTAACAATAACCACTGCTTTGAGTCAAGACTTTTTTATGGAGAGGCCATTTAATGGGGGGGGGGGCTGATGCTCGTTTTTTTAAATGTGTTTCTTGCTAGGGATTTCTTATATAAAGAACACTGTGCCATACCTTTTCTTACTTTAAATAATTCGCATCAGCTATACTGTAACATCTCGTATTTCAAAACAAGGCACAATTTCCGCCTTATAAGACAGGCAAAATGTGGTGTCTAATAGGTGTTCAGCCTCTGGCAAAAAAGCAAAAGTTGAATGAAAATGATATAAAAGAGAGGAATGCAATACTAGTGTGTGACATTGTTTTGTTGACAGGGTTAGTAAATGTTTGGCAGGACTAGTAAATTTCTCAGTACACTAGTCCTTCTGGCTACAATGAAATTTGAGTTAAATTCAAGCCCTGTTATTGATTTTCTGGGTTGTACAAAATACAAATCATGGTTTTTAACATTTGGAAAATACCACAAAAATTTGATGTATATGATTACCTGTAAATAGTTTGACATGTCACATGATATTTTGATATTTTATCTTGCAGTCTGACATACTAAATGCTCTGTGTTGTGCTGTCAAGGAGTGTAAAAACTTTAAGGTTCGGATTAATGCAGCGCTAGGACTGACATCACTTGAGGAGCGGAGTCAGTTTGGAAGTGTGCAGATTTTTAGTGCAGTATGGAGCGATTTGATCACTGCTTTGAAAGCAGCAGGGGAAATAACAGACTTTGCAGAATATCGATACAGGGATAATCTCATAGACCAGGTATATTAAAATGGTAGCACAGATTTGTACATAATTCTTTTCAAGTACACCGTCATCCTATATATCTTGTGCAGTAAAATAAAATATTTTCAGACTTTGACATGGCATAGTACACAAATTCAGACTTGTATTTTAATTGCAGTGTAGTAATGGAAAACTTTACCACAGACAAATTTAAACTCCACCAATCCTTTCTTACAAAATGACTCCAGTTGTAATCTTTCATTGTGTGAATGGTACCTTGTTATTAAAAAGGTTTCTTTGACTTCTAAGATGAGCATGTCATTAACAAGGTACCAGTCTGTACTTGCAGAGAATAGATGCACTTATTGATTCATCCACAGATTTTACCAAGTTTCATTTCAAAACATGAAATTTCTTTACATGGGAAAATGAATTTATTGCAGTTGTTGTTAAGGTCAGTTACTACTGCTGTTTTTCATTTGATGAAGTATTATGTCTGTTTTCCTTCTGGTTTTTTTTGTTTTATTAAATGGCATTTCCACCTGACTGATTTTTATTAAATGGCATTCCCACAAGACTATTGTTTTTATTAAATGGCATTCCCAAATGACTGATTTTTATTAAATGGCATTTCCACATGACTTATTTTAATAAATGGCGTTCCCAAATGACTGATTTTTATTAAATGGCATTCCCACATGACTGATTTTTATTAAATGGCATTCCCGAATGACTGATTTGTATTAAATGGCATTCCCAAATGACTGATTTTTATTAAATGACATTTCCACATGACTTTTTATTAAATGGCATGACCACATGACTTATTTTAATAAATGGCATTGCCACATGACTGATTTTAGTAAATGGCATTCACACATGACTGGTTAAGAACAAGAATTGTTTGCAAATGATCATGGATATGGTCCTATATTATTTTCCAGGTCTGTGCTGCTTTGGTTCACATGATGTCTCTGCTTACTCCTGATGATCTAGTCTGCCTCCATGCATCAGTTGAAAGAGAGGGCGACTTTTTGATGGAATATCTCGATAAATACAGGACAACTATGCCCATGTTATCACAGATTGGTGTGCATTAATAACTCACTTTTCAAACACTATGACTTCCTGACCATATATACTCGCATGCAAGCCAAATAACATTGAGGGAGGAAAAAAGTTCTGGAGAAAAAGGGGGTGGGTCAACGTATTCACAGGCCAGGGTCTGAACTTGCAAGCTCTAATATTTTTTTGTTGACTACCATAATGGCTGTAAATCTTGGGACACGAAGAAGTAATTTTTTTTGTTCGAAGATACATATGCATGTTAATAAGTACATTCTGTATGTCCCAACACTTACTAAGCTGCTATACACTATTATGATTGCTTTTGTTACTATTTTGCATGTGCATATTTTCTGATTTCTCCAACATTAAATGAAATAAAGGTAAATAAAGACTTCATAATTCACTAGCCAGTTTGAGTTTATTGAATAATGTACAGTACTTACACAGTGAAAATCATGCCTAGCGCCTCTTAATCCTTGTTTATTCCCAAACATATTAGATGTTGGTTTTGCTTTTATTCGTTTTTCAACTGAATCACATTCTTCATCATAACACTTCAGCTAGTCATTAATAGCTGTTTCATTTAAGTTGATCCATGTGCTCAGGAGTTACTCTTTTCGAATGAATTAAGTGATACTAAAAATTGAGGTAATCTTTATGAAAAGGTACACACATTCAATTCGGTACAGTTTATCAGCAGCATAAATGTAATTAGTTCATGAAAGAATGGTAACAATAAAGGCTTAATTTCTGAATATAGATCAACTAAAATCATCATCAATCCATTTTTGGTGTATTGGCTGAACAAAATCATAATTTTCCACACAATAGAAAATTGGCTGTATCAGCAGGTTCCTCCTTTGTTAATAACAGGCAGATTTGTCTTTTGTTTTCCAGTAACAATATTGGCCAGTTAATCATTAAAATCCTGAAACTGGCTTGGGTTAAGAGGGAATTTTGTTTGGCACCTATACCAGTACATTGATGTATAGTTGCCTTTCACACTGTAAAATTAGCACAATTACTGTAGTTTTGTAAAATAAGGTTGCTTACATCAAAAGCAAACTGCAACTCAGTTTTTATGGTGTTAGCATACATTTTGAAGCATTATTTTTTTAAACTTCGTTATTGTATTTTGGAGATATCATTAAAGTTTAGTAAATGATTCAAATGCAAGGGATGTACTTCATTCAGTGGAATGTACTTTATACAGCATGTGTTCAAACCTACAATTCACTTGAGGTGGTAACCTTATGTAAATACATTCACTAGCCTAATTTTGAGTGTTGAATCAAATGTAGTTGAGGTTATTTGTGTCATACTGGGTTTAAAGAGTTAGATATTTACAATTTCAGGGTAAAATAAAAACATAATTACTGGTGCTACAGTATAAAAAGTCTAATAAAATATTGCTTAAATAAACAATAATTTAGTCAGACCATTGTTACAGCAACCCACTAATGCTCAATTCTTGTCATTATCTAATCAAGTTATACACAAATCTGAACTAGGCAAAAACAATAACAAAACAAAAAAAAATTTTAAAAAAATTTACTTTTTAAATAAATTTATAATATTTCTATGTTATAATCATACATGCTAACCCTGAGAGAGTTATACAGGTAATTTTTGCTAATGTAAGTTTGCCTAAATAAGTGCATTTCGAACTTACCATGTGCATCTTTTGATGTTATATCTTACTTTGGGGTCAGCTTAAACACAGGTCATGCATATTTTAGTGTTTATGCTTAGTCAGTTTGGGGAGTCATCTTATATGTGAATGGGGTTTGTACACGAGTATATATGGTACACTACTTTTCAATAAGCTATAGCGAATTTAATAATAGAGAAGTAGTATTTACTGAATTAAAGAGCAAAATGGCTGCCAGTAACAAAATGAAAATTATATTCTTTCAAACTCCTGTCATCAGTAAACATTATAATGCTTATGTTAGGCGTCAATAAGGTAATCATTACAAATCTTCATATGGGAAAATAATTTCAAGGAAATAATGGATTATTCTATTGATTGACAGATCTATTAATGCTATAATTATTTAAAAGGTACTACATTATGAAGCCTTTTTGTATACATATCCTTTTTAAAGTCATTTGCATGGACAGAAATGAAATTAGTTATTTTTAGTTCTTGCTGTTACTCCATCGGTTTAGTTAGATTAATGTTTATATCGAGATAACTCGACCACAAGAACAGCCTTAAAGATTTAATAGTGTTGACTTCCTTATTATTTATCACAATCTTTTTATTTTGTAATTATGTTTTTGTAATTTTGTTTGATATGTTTTTGTGTTATCTAATATTGTAAAGCACTTAGAACTTCGAAAGATTAGGCAGTGTACTAAGTCAACAGTATTATTATTAGTAGTAGTAGTAAAGTTAGTAGTAGTAGTAGCATGTACATGGTCTCCTAATACCATATGAACTATCTTATGACTTTAGTCCAGCTGTACAGAACTGGATCTGCAGTCACCTAATGCACCAGAAAGTTCAGGTTCAAGCAGTTTGTTAAGAGTAATCAATTGAACAAACAACACAGATCCTGATCTGATGATGCATTGTGTGTTAGCATATCAGGATCAGTTTTGTTTGCAATAGAACTAAATTTTAAAAAGTTTTATAAAGTTTTAAATATTTCATTGTTTTGTGGAATATAATGGCACAAGTTTTTCTTTATTTTTGGTAAGGTATAAAAATAATGTAAAATGTGTCACATAAAGAAATATAGTTTTAAACCTATTAAGAAATTTTATCAAAAGTAATTGAGATATTATTAATAATATTCTGAGTTTTCCATAATTTTTTTTAAACTTTATTAAATGTATGGTAGAATATCAGTAATTCATACACCTGATGGATCTAGAATATTAGTTAAGTTGAGTTTTAAAATCATTTTTTGAGCAATCCAGGGTGTTTCAAACCTTGAAATTCTACTCAAATTGGTCCCAGGTATTTGAGACATGCATGTGGTTCAAACAAAGTACTGATCCAGGTATGTAATGCTTGCAATTTAATATGTTTTGTCATTACTACAGGACTTTAAAACCAGGATTTTTTGAATGAAAATGTAAATCTATTCATCCCAGCTTAATCTTTTATTCAGGTATGTATGTTTCTCCTGCCATCTCTAGACTAACCAAGTTGACCAATGGACAGCTGAGCGACGAAACACAAACATGTCTACAAGTTCTTCTGGCCATGTGTCAAAGATTAGCCATGCCAGGTAACTTCTGGGGAAAAAAACTACACCAGTCATGTATTTATGCATTTTGAGATAATACAGTGAGAAATGGCTTTGTTTTGTAAGTTTGATTCAACTGCAAACAGCATGGACCCAGATTTTGCACCACATTATTGCATTATAGATGTGAATATGTTTTGTTTCTTTTACTGATTAATGTTAACAATCTGCATGGACACAGATCTTCCATTGCATTATGCACTTGTTTATCAGGGTTTACTTGTTTTCAGTTGCATCATACCTGGGTATGTATGGTGCATTCATAGAGTGTACCTGAATACAAATTTTACATGAGAGTATGTTTGGTGCATACATGAGTATGTCTGGTGCATGCTTAGAGTGTATCTGTCTACAGATCATACATGAATATGTATGGTGCATAGTGTACCTCTCTACAGATCATACATGAATATGTATGGTGCATAGAGTGTACCAGTCTACAGATCATACATGAGTATGTATGGTGCATAGAGTGTGCCAGTCTACAGATCATACATGAATATGTATGGTGCATAGAGTGTACCAGTCTACAAATCAGACATGAATATGTATGGTGCATAGAGTGTACCAGTCTACAGATCATACATGAGTATGTATGGTGCATAGAGTGTGCCAGTCTACAGATCATACATGAATATGTATGGTGCATAGAGTGTGCCAGTCTACAGATCATACATGAATATGTATGGTGCATAGAGTGTACCAGTCTACAAATCAGACATGAATATGTATGGTGCATAGAGTGTACCAGTCTACAGATCATACATGAATATGTATGGTACATAGAGTGTACCAGTCTACAGATCATACATGAGTATGTATGGTGCATAGAGTGTACCAGTCTACAGATCATACATGAATATGTATGGTGCATAGAGTGTACCAGTCTACAGATCATACATGAGTATGTATGGTGCATAGAGTGTACCAGTTTACAGATCATACATGAGTATGTATGGTGCATAGAGTGTACCAGTCTACAGATCATACATGAATATGTATGGTGCATAGAATGTACCAGTCTATAGACCATACACGAGTATGTATGGTGCATAGAGTGTACCAGTCTACAGATCATACATGAATATGTATGGTGCATAGAGTGTACCAGTCTACAGATCATACATGAATATGTATGGTGCATAAAGTGCACCTGTCTAGAAAGGACAATTTATGGTCCCATCTTTTAGACAGGTTTCATTTGTTTTTATTGTTTAGCTTTCATGACTAACAATAAAGTAGCTTATCATTCATTCGATTTATCTAAATGTTAAAGCAAGACCTATGGAGTATGTCCCGATTCAGTATGGCTTGAGAATAGTGTTGATGAGTGACAGCTCCAGGACATGTCATACCATGAGCATTATTAAAGGAATAAAGAAGTTATTTTTAAACACTGCAGATTCTTTTCTTTGCTGATTCGAATGCAATGTGCAGTGTCTTAATTGATCTTTGTTTTCAGGACTGAGATTAATATAAATGAAATCAAATGAACCTTTAAATTTGTTGTACCTTGGTATAGGACACTAACTCTGAGCTAAATCAGGGAACTTTAAATAGGTTGAACACAATATTCTTCCTGCATCCCAATCATAATCGACCCATGGCCAATTTTTTTTTTTGTATTTAAATATGGTTCTCATCATATATTACATCCTGTTTTGGTCCATTTTCTTCATTTTGGGGTTCCTGAAGTTTTTTTAATTTGCCGATTGATGAGAAACAAATCATAAAGTAAATAAACTCATGGCTCTCATTGATTGTCAGATATATTAACTGCCGCATTTAAAATAACATTGGCTCACCCACTTTTCCATACACATTTTTTCAATTCATGTACATGGCAAAAGTATTACTAGGCTTTTAGTAACATTGCTTGTATGTAACATTGCATATATGTTTGTTGATATTTACACTTTGCTTAACAAACATTTCTGAGACTGCAGAGGAATACTTTTAATTTCCATTTTTTGGCAAAGTTGGAGGTCTGACAGACTTCTGAAAAGTTTGTCTCTTAGATCCAGTCGGAAATACTGCAGGTACTAGACCTCTCATCACTGCTATATTCAGACCCTATCAATTCAGTTAAGACTCATGGGGTGTACTCCAGTTCGGTTGAGATTCATGGGATGTATGCCTATTCAGTTAAGATTCATGAGGTGTACTCCAATTCAGTTAAGACTCAAGAGGTGTACTCCAATTCAGTTAAGATTCATGGGGTGTACTCCTATTCAGTTAAGACTCATGAGGTGTACTCCAATTCAGTTAAGACTCATGAGGTGTACTCCTATTCAGGTAAGACTCATGAGGTATACTCCAATTCAGTTAAGACTCATGGGGTGTACTCCTATTCAATTGAGACTCATGAGGTTTACTCCTATTCAGTTAAGACTCATGAGGTATACTCCAATTCAGTTAAGACTCTTGAGGTGTACACCTATTCAGTTAAGACTCATGGGGTTTACTCCTATTCATGTAAGACTCATGAGGTGTACTCCAATTCAGTTAAGACTCATGGGGTGTACTCCTATTCAGTTGAGACTCATGAGGTGTACTCCTATTCAGTTCAGACTCATGAGGTGTACTCCAATTCAGTTAAGACTCATGGGGTGTACTCCTATTTAGTTAAGACTCATGGGGTGTACTCCTATTCAGTTAAGACTCATGGGGTGTAGTCCTATTCATTTGAGACTCGTGAGGTGTACTCCTAATCAGTTAAGACTCATGGGTGTACTCCTATTCAGTTGAGACTCATGGGGTGTACTCCTATTCAGTTGAGACTCATGGGGTGTACTCCTATTCAGTTGAGACTCATGGGGTGTACTCCTATTCAGTTAAGACTCGTGGATTGTATGCCAATTCAGTTGAGGCACTTGGAATGTACCCCTATTCAATTGAGACTTCTGGAATGTATTTCTCAACAGTTAGGTCATGTTCCTTTCTCAACATATAGGTCATGTCTGCAATTTGTCCTAAATTGAGCATGAATAATATAATATTTTCCTTAATTTAAATGTTTTGGTCTTACCTATGTAAGCATGGTAAAAAATATACATCACTTTTTTGGTAATGTCATCAACATTAAAGTTTTGTGTTTACAATTTCTTTGCAACTTAGATACAAGCAGTGTACATTATTGCATAAATGTAGTTAAGACACCAGGTTTTGCTGAAAACTTGATTTCATAAATTGACATATGAAAATACAAATTCTATGCATAAGCTTTTAATCCTATGCATAAAATGGAATCCATGTACATCAGCGACTGTTGGGACCTGCTGAGTGGGGTCAACATGAAAAGGTTGTTCTGTATATTATGTCAAATACTTACTGATAAAAGTAAAACATATAACCATGTTTGTTTGGTTTGACACAGTTGCTTATACAATAAAGTAGTTGTAGTTGCTAAAGCAGACTTGACTGATCATGTGAAAGTTCTTCACATTCTTATTTATAATTTTCTTTCTGTGTTATTCATTTTAGATGAAGGTGAAATGCCAGAAAGGACCATGGAAAAGTCTGCTTTCATTCAGACCTATGATTAAAAGAAAGAGATTTAATCAAGAGTTAGACGATTTTTAAATTTTTGAAAGACAGGTGCCAACTTAGCTCTTCGCTTTTGGATGTGTTTTGAGAGACCTTGAGAAATTCAAATTTAGACGACCAGTTGTATCAGCCTAATACTTGTGCATGACATTTGTTGATTACACAGACAGAAATTATAGAAATGCATTTACAGGAGTAATTGATAAATTTATTTCACATTTTAGTGATTGTGATGTCTTGTTTCCAAATATGTTATGAGTGTCATGATTTTGTCTTAATATATTTTTTATAAAAATTTGTGCTATTTGCATATTGTTGATTTGTCATAAACCAAAGGATGTTTTTTAAACCTATTAAGAAAAAATCCATTATTGTCAAAAATGCTGTTAAAGTTTGTTTGTCCAATTCCAGACTGCATTTCTCTCAGCGTTAATGTAAACTTTGATTTCTTCCTCATGACATAGAATTCTTTCTTATCCTCAGAATATCATATTGTTATGAAACAGATTTTTTTTGTTTTGCTTGTCTGTTATAGTGTCTGTTAGAGTGCCAACTTTTTTATTATTATTTTCAGACCTACTTTTGAGCTCAAGTAAATTACATTTAGACAGTGTTTGATGAGTATTGTGCATTTTTGCTGGTGTAATGTCATTTTTCCACATATATTCTTTCCATACATGGCAGCCAGTATATCAGGTGAAAGAAGAACATGGAAAATTCCCAGGACCACCAACCCATGTAAAACTGGTGGCAAGCTTTCACACATATCTGAGCCCAAGACTCAAACGCATGTGTACAGAGGTTTAGATAATGTCATATGCTGGTTTAATGTTTTAGGTTTATGCTTTAATTGAATTGATTAGATGTCACATAATTCTTTGCCATTGAAATGAGGTAATAAAATTTAAGTGTTGGTGACTTGTTGAAATGATACTTAAAGTTCTTTGTTATACACCCATTATTTATATATACATGGCACAGTCTAGTTCATGCTGGTTCTGTCACATCCAGATGTGACCCATCTTTCAGATTTGTTCTGCTAAACAACTTTAGATGACTGCTTGATTTAATCCAATTTTTGTATCATGATTTATATAAGAAAGATCAAGGTCATTTTTTTATTTTCACCATTTTCTGACAAAGTTTGTACTACCCTTCAGTTGCATCATAGAGGTGGAGACATCGATGTCATGTTAACAAATATAAATCACATTACCTCACTTAACTGTTGTGGATATTATGATTTATTTCTTTTGTATTTCCATACTCTATTCCTCCTTAACTTGTTATAGAGGTTGACCCTATGTTTGACAAGAGTTATAATTTTAATCGTCTTTCCCATGAGTTCCAATTGCAATGACATTTTCCCGTTCGACCAAACTTACATTTTTTTGGTCACAGCAGGAGTACATGCAGGTAACTTTTGGAAACTGATTTGAGTTTGGGTGAGTAGATGGACTGAAATGATAAAATCTGATATTAATATACCTTATTCAAAATAATATTCAGACTTTTTGGGGATAGATTTTATAAAATGATAAAATGTGATATTAATATACCATATTCAACATAATATTCAGACTTTTTGGGGGTAGATTTTATAAATAATAAAATCTGATATTAATATACCTTATTCAACATAATATTCAGACTTTTGGGGGTTATAATTTATAAAATGATAAAATGTGATATTAATATACCATATTCAACATAATATTCAGACTTTTGGGGGTAAATTTTATGAAATGATAAAATGTGATATTAATATACCATATTTAACATAATATTCAGACATTTTTGGGATAGATTTTATAAAATGATAAAATGTGATATTAATATACCTTATTCAACATAATATTCAGACTTTTTTGGGATAGATTTTATGAAATGATAAAATGTGATATTAATATACCTTATTCAACATAATATTCAGACTTTTGGGGGTAGATTTTATAAAATGATAAAATGTGATATTAATATACCATATTCAACATAATATTCAGACTTTTGGGGGTAAATTTTATGAGATCAAAAAATGTCATAATCACTGCAGACTAATCAAGTAGTAAATAATGTTACTTTCAGATGTTTGTAAATTGTAGAAGATTTCAGAGTCTTTATGTATATAAGGAGCTCTCTAATTGTGAGGGTCATTGGTAATTATAGCACGTGTTAAGACTAACTTACTGACACCACATTCACTGATGACACTGACAAAGAAAATGTTTTCAATTATTTTTTCCCCCCAACATTACCACAAAATTAATATAACCAGTGTTATAAAACAACTTTAACGAACTGAAAATGTTATGTAGTCGCAAAACCTCTAAGGAGGTATGTTTCTCTATTCCACCAGTATTTAAAAAAAACCTTTGTTATCAAATGTATCGGTGAACTTGGTATAATTGGTGTTTGGTAGTTTGGTACATAATAACCTCTTACAGACTAAACATGCCAGTAAAACGTCTATTCAAGTTTATGGCTTCTCAGTAGGATAGGATATTTTCTCCCTGAAAGATACATAAAATTATGCTATAACAGTTACCACAACCCTATTAGGCTACTGTAATAAAAACATAGCCAAGCTAGCACATCTTCAGAAAAAGCATTTGGGTTTATTCAGAAAAAAGCATGGAAAATTCAGCTGGTAAGTTAAAAATAATACTTTTTAAAGGACGAAACCGTTTGAGAAAAGACAAATTCATTTACTGGATATACCATAATAGTGCTCCTGGATATTTACAATCACTATTCCAATACTGGCTACCTGGCAATACTCCCCACCTGCGATCCATGTCTACCAAACATTATAATATTCCCAGACCACAAATAAGGATTTTTTTATTTTATAAGTTTGCAATACTCTCGAACCTTGCTTTGAAATAGTATTCCAGTTGAGATGCCCACTTTATTTCCTTATTCCAAACCCAATATATCCAGTGGCTTAAGAGACGCAGCGAAAATAAATAAATTCTTTTATATGATGGCCTCAATGTAGATTAGTCATTAGTTAATTGAGTTACCCTCTTTAAATAAATTATTATTATTATTATTATTATTATTATTATTATTATTATTATTATTATATCCCTAATCAAAGCAAATGCTTTTTTTGACAAACGTTACTCCAAAGAAAAGAGACACTCCCCAACCTAAACATACCAATAATAAAAAGAGCAGTGGTGTCAAGAACAGGTCACATCCCCAGAAAAAGACTCCATAAATTAGTTTCTTCGCACAATAAAGATCCGAACGCAACTTTACATTCCCAAAGCCGGGGCCCCCCGAGTGGTCTAAAGCGTTTTCCGTTACGGTTCACTGCCATCTCACCTCTGTCTGAGTGGGTTCTAGTCTAAGATTCGGCTAATGTAGTTATGTGAGAAAGCTTGCCAGTAGATTCTCGTGTCGGTGGTTCTTTCCTGGATTTTCTCGGGTTCTTCCTCCACCAATAATACTGGCCACCATGTATGGCCTATCTTGTGCTGAAAAATGGCGTTAAACCCTACAACAACAACAACATTCCCAAGCCACAACCTTCAGTGCCTGCCCCCAAAATCAACGTCCAAGAGAGACTGGGCATGTTACAGAGTTTTTAGACTAATCCAAGCAAGAATTAACATGATTTAGTCCGTTGTAAACCCCTCAACGTCGAGTGTTACCTTTCATAAAGTTGATACGACGAACCGACAATTATTGGCGACAAATTCCACTATATAAAAAACAACGTGCAAGACTATTAGCAACCGTGCTTTTGTGCTCCTGAACGGAAAAAATATCCGCCAGATGTGCACACCATCATCGTTGTTCTCCTATCCTAACAAAATAAAAAAGACAAACGTTTAGCCCAACATCGTTCACCCCAGAAAAGACCCAATCGTCAAAATAAAAGAGGAGCAACCAAAAGGGAGGATTATATGATTCGACAGTAAAAGAGTGCGGCAAACAGACTGGTCGCAAACTCTATGATCTCCTCGAAACATGTCCCCACCCCCAAATTAAAGATAAAAGGACGTGTGTCAAGTCATCGACGTAAGTGTATTTTGTGTATAATACGGAACGGACAAAGATGTCGGCCCCCAGAAGCAATCCTTCCTTTACTCCAAGAGAACTGAAAAGAAAGGACTACCTCCTCGTTTATCCAAACATTGGGACGTGTTGTCCGTCTTTCCTGTGCCCTCCCACCCATTTGAAAACCTCATTCATGCAGCCAAGACGTCATAGATACCGTGTACGAACGTTGAAACAATGCTTTGAAAGAACGCTACATTTGTCTCAACATCAGAAGGAATGCTTAGCCAAGCATCGACACTATCTTCGCAAAAAGGTCAAGAAGAAAATACCCATCCGTCAAAAACAAATATGTTAGTGCGTCGAGGAGGATTTGTGCACCTGCTGTTTGGACCCTTGGTGAATTGGTAACAATGATTACAGGACTCATGACGGGGACTGTTTCACAAATGGATAAAAAATTAATTTCAAAAAAGGATCGAGAAGATAAAAGGGACATCTGGGGTGAAAATATCTCGGGTGTGTTCTTTAGAATCTGATGGAAGGAGAAAAACTGACTTTAATACTTTACGATGTATGGAATTCCATCGCTGGCAAGGACAACGCATCCCACATTTACGTCTAAATCACCATTTGATCGTGACGTCCCAGTTACAATACGAATTGCAATCGGTGATGGATCTCATATATTTGTCAGAAAAATACAAATTGTAACGGTACGGCCAAGTGTTACAACGTCTTCAACTTTTTCACCAAAGAGCTCTAGACGAAACAGCTGCACAGACTGACCGATTTCAAGACCCTGATGAAAAGTCCATCGCCACCACCAGCCATAATAACCAAGACATATGCAGCCCCACAGATGTCAGAGGAAGAAGAGGTACGATAAGTCTTTCAAGCACCGTCTGCGACTCCCATCTCTAGTGAGACTAAAGCGTCCTTATTAACCTCTTGGGTTAAAAAGATTATGTCCATTCCTCCTTTGCAAAAAAGTGAGGAACAAAAGAAGGGAAACAGAGGTGACAACAGAGCGAAACAAAAGCCACCCCATTACTTCCTCCACTACCCTCAAATTCTACTCACATGGCACGTTTGACACGTAAAGCTGTTTCCAATCCATAACCTCATCCCAGCCACTGACTACCTTTGCTGGTATAAGAGTGTGTGTGTGTGTTTCACTTAAGTAAATCATTGTGCCTACACTGAAGAATGTTTAGTGTTGTGTGAATGTGACATAGTGTGACAATAAACACTGACTCCTCTGCTGATGTGATTTTAGGTGATGATGTGTTTTTTAAAAAAAAAATTGTCCTTTTTCACTAGAAAGTAAAGTGTTTTGTTGGTATTAGTTTGATGGTTTGTATTTTTTTTAAAAATGAAAAGAGTGGTGATGATGAAATCTATGATAAATTATCATTGCAGTAATAAATATCTGGTGTTTTAATGTTGGCGGATTCAGACTATTCACGTATTTGTTTGTTCGTATTTTATTCACCACGCCCATTAGTTGGCGGCGGAGCTGCTAGTCTCTCCAAGACCGACACAGCTAGTGTCTTCTTTCATAAATAGCTCGAGAAAGTCCATGTTGTAACGACTAATGTAAAACGAATCTGTCGTAACTCATATAGCGTCATTGGGAAATATGTTGAACGTCGATAATGGGTGTGTTGATGAATAGGCGAGCATAGATGATCTCAAATGCGTAAAATGAAAAGAACTGCCCTAGTAGTGGAAAACTATTATACTTACGTTATTTTTTCCATCTTGCACGATTGCGTTTATCATGGACACCAACAGACCTAGTGCCGTTGTGTCCTTGACAACAAAATCTAATTCGGCTGGATCCATGGTGAATCTTGTGCAACGACGTGCATTATCAGATGATGAAAACTTACCGATAAGTTTTCAGCATATATCTTTGTCCTCTTGTTGTAACCAGATAGATTTTTTGTGTGATTTGTACGTAAATATCGCAGAGGTTACAGTCAACGATGTGAGAAGAATCATAGCATCGAGCATGTATAGTAAAAGTTCTATTGGAGCCGAACCACGCTGGCGTTTTTTTTTTTTTTTGCGCTACATTCTTTGAGATTGACACTGGTATCCGATTTATTAAAGTGTTTAACAAACTAAATTAGTATCACATGACACAACTCGCCAAATCCAAGAAAATCCGCCAGGTAAGCAGCGATATTGTCAAAATAATTCATTTTCGATGTATTATATTGTGTGTTCCAAAGACAACCATTTACAAACTTACTCAAAACAAGATGTGATACATCATCGAGAATTTCGTCGGGCTTTAATTATATTTTTTCTGGCTATATGAGCCACAACGAACGACGCTGTAAAACATTTAACGAGTAAATCATCGTGTTCTAAATCTTACCAAAATTTGTTTCATATTTTGTTGAAATCATTCCTTTCTATAAAGAATTCCAGACGGCAGAAGAAAAAAAAACCCTGATCAAATGTGATTCATCGGACTCTGGTTCGTTTTCTTGAAATAACCAGACCGATACAAGGCCACGCTAACTTATATTGTATATTTATTGGGAGATATCTCCGTCATAAAGTAGTATTATTCTCTCCCCTGGACATTTTGTCACTGAGTCGTCCATGCATATGAATTATGATCATATAAAATATTGGTGAACCCTTACCACAGTATTTACCAGAATTGTAAAAATAAATATAATCCCTTTGATTATTGTCTTTACCATTATTGGAATCTATAATGCGTTGTTTTGTCTATAATAATAATAATAAAAGAAACACGTGATATATTTTAGTTGCGTTAATCAGAGAGTTTTCCCAGTTAATTAGTTTTTTAATTCTTGATTCTGTACGTCCGTTTCCTGTTCTCTGACACGTTGAACCACGCAATTTAGCACGCCTGTTTTCATCAGAGCAAGATCAGCTATGTCTGGTTCATTCTAACGGTAAAGTGCATCATCAACTGTGGAAACTGGATATGCGTTACTGTAGTATAGTTTGTCAATTCCGGTGAAAATACATACTTTACAATATTGATATACTATGACGACATTGTTTTGTCGCCCTAATTCCTTAACAGGGTTGAGTATATAACGAATAGTCCAAGTCGAACAAGCCTCGCTTACATTTTTTGCAATAAATTTTATTCTGAATAAGTAATTGCTTTCATCAACAAGATTATTAATAATAGTAGCTGTTCATTTGTCAGTCATGGTGGAATCAATAAATGTTCCATCGCCATCAAACTTAAATGTTGGACAAACGTGGGACTTACCATCGTTGATAAATTCGTTCTTTGCTTGCTTCATAAAATCATACAGCTGTAACTCGTATGGTATTTGTTTTGTCACCCAGTAATCTGTCAAAATCTGATCTAGTGATGTGTTTTGCCTCAATCGCAGATAACCTTGTAAATTCATCTTGTGTTGCTTCTAGCTAGCTGATGTAATTTTTCATGCGATAAGATATAATTCTGTTTTTGAATTTGGTAATATGATTTAGTTTCCAGTAATATCTTGATATTTTTGTTGCAGTAATCTAGCTTCGTTGTATGTCATATGATTACGTTTTACACACACCACTCTGGCCACCATTTGATAGGATCATTCCTCCATGCTGCTAGTGTACATATATTCTGTAATAACTTCAAAGTTAAAGAAATGGAGTGGCGGGTTAAAACGTTTAGCAATCCAAAATTTGTATAGTTTCACATTCAACCGCTCCGGTGGCCTAGTGGTTAGAGCGTCCGCTCCGGAAGCGGGAGGTCGTCGGTTCGATCCCCGGCCGAGTCATACCAAAGACTTACAAAATTGGTACTAACAGCTGCCTCGCTTGACGCTCAGCATTAAGAGGTTAGTGTTAGGACTGGTCGGCCTGGTGTCAGGATAATGTGACTGGGTGAGACATCATGCTACATGTCTGCGGCATGATGTCTCAGTGCTAGACATCACTATAAACTGCCTCAATGCAGACATCGTAGCGATATGACTGAAAAATTGTTAAAGCTACGTTAAAATTCCTAATCAAACAAACAAACAAACAAACAAAGTTTCACAGTCAGTCTTTATATAGGATGGGTTGGTGTCTGAGATAGAGGATGCGGGGTATGTTAAAGCCGAACAGCTTGATTTCTGATTTAAATATAAATCATTATATCTGAGACTAAACAAATTGAAGGGGGACGCATGCGAATTTTGCAATCCTAAAAAAACAAACCCAAAGCAGAGCATAGTTTTCATTAAGCATTTTATGAAAATTCTGTTGTAAATGTATTTCAATAATGTTTCATGAAGATATGTATTCTGTACATCTTCATTGTACGCTATCTTGGTTTCCGCATGGCGCGTCGTAAAGAATTAGGGTTACAGATCCCAAGCACAAAGCTCCGATTTTGACTTTATACAATTTGACATTACATAATTCTGGCCTATTTTTATACCGGATTCAGGTCAATTCCTGTCAGATCCGGGTTAAAAAAAATAAAAAAAATTATTAATCATCTTTCTGCCAGCTATATGAATAAGATAAGTGGGTGTCTGAGAGAGAGAGAGAGAGAGAGAGAGAGAGAGAGAGAGAGAGAGAGAGAGAGAGAGAGAGAGAGAGAGAGAGAGAGAGAGAGAGAGAGAGAGAGAGATTGGTCTTTGTATGAATTCCCAAAGCAAATGATATATCCTATATTTCAAAAGTTCATATGTTTATTGTTTTAAAAACCTGTAGAAAATTTAAGAAAGGGAGAGGGGCGGAAAGGTAAAGGATTATTTAACAATCTTAAATTGTGCAATCCTCACTGGCATCGAATTGCATTTTTTATAGTTTGATTTTATGACTTGTTTATATATATATATATATATATATATATATATATATATATATATATATATATATATATATATATATATAAACGTATTTGTTTAATAGTTGTGATAAAGCTGGAATACCTTTCATGCATCCGTTCTTTAAACCAGTGTTATGTTGCAATACTGTGTAATGTACATAGGTATTCTGTCAGCCTGTATTGCCTATACTAATCTTGGCTTCCGCAAAGCGAGTGTGAAAAGATTACGAAGTTAAATACTTTCCATGAACTGTAAATTTCCGCTTTAAAGTAAACTAGTAATAAAGTTTTTTTTTCTTCTTTTTTTAATCTGTCGCAGTCTGACAGAAAGTGAGCCAAAATCCGGTTGTAACTTGTTATCTTTTTGGAGAAGTCAACGGGTGCTCATATAATGGTGTGTGTGTGTGTGTGTGTGTGTGTGTGTGTGTGTGTGTGTTTTGTTTGTTTGATTAGGATTTGTATCGTTGCCTAAACACTTTTTCAGTCATATCGCTACGATGTCTGCAGTGAGGCAGTTTATAGTGATGTCTAGCACTGGGGCGTCATGCTGCATGATGTTCCACCCAGTCACATTATCCTGACACCAGGCCGACCAGTCGTAACACTAACCTGTTAATGCTGAGCGTTAAGCGATGCAACTGTTAGTAACATTTGTGTAAATCTTTGATATGACTGTGTGTGTGTGTGTGTGTGTGTGTGTGTGTGTCTCTCTCTCTCTCTCTCTGTTTCTGGTCTGTTTCATTAATATGTATATATATGGTACTGGATTTTCCGTACCAAAAAATGGTATCTATATCATTTCGCGATTTTTACAACTATAGACTTGTCATATCAATGAAACAGACCATGTGAAAAAACTAAATGGTTCTTCATGTTTGGATAAGCAAGGTTTTCATTTGAAAAAGACGAAACTAAACTAACATAGCCTTCTTTTTCACCTAATCATAAGAATTCAGTGCGGGAGTTATACTCAAAAACCTACAAACCATACATATAATAATAATAATAATAATAATAATAATAATAATAATAATAATAATAATAATAATAATGAGGAGGACGTTGTATATCGCCTAATCTCTAAAAGATCTAAAGGGGCCCAGAGTGGCCGAGTGGTCGATAGCACTTTCAGTTACGGATCACTGCCATCTCACCTTTGTCTGCGTGGGTTCGTGTCTAAGATTCGGCTATTCTAATTACGTCAGAAAGCTTGCCAGTAGTTTCTCGTGGGTCGGTGGTTCTTTATGGGGTTTTTTCCGGTTTCTTCCTCCACCAGTTACAACAACAACAACAACAACAATTAAAAACTCTAAACAACATTAGTAAATACCTATCACACAAAAGCATATATTGATATGATAAAAAAAAAAAAAACCACCATGAAGTTAGAAAACATAAAACAAGCTGAAATATTTAAGATAGGAAACAATATTAGGTCTTTAAGTTTGTTCTTTCAGTCGAAATAGGTGAGTTGGAAGAGCACTCTTGAATGTGATCACTGTGATAATATGTCTACGTTCAGTGGGTTTTTCGTTCTATGTTGCTGGGCCCTGATATGCAAAAGAATGTTGTTCACATAACTTCGTTTTCATAGTGTAAATAATGATTGTACGATTGTCGGAAGAGGAGCGTAAGTATCTTGCTGGTGTGTACACATGGGTGAGGTCCGATAGATATGTTGAACTGGACTTCATCAATGAAACGTAGCGTATATGTTGTATGTTGCTGGGGCAGTCATTTTTATTGGCATCCGTTAGTCTCGAGAGACGAATAAAGTACAATATTGAGAGATGCCCCGGATGGTGGTTATGCAGCGTCTGTGGTGGCTATGAAGCCCAACACGGGATTTGCAATCCTTGCTGCACTTGAAAGTTGAGTCTGGTTTATGTTGAAGCTGCTTCTTCTTCCTCCGAGATAGCTTTTAATCAGTTAGCAAGCTTAGCGTATCCTCTCTGGCTTTCAAACCAGTGATCAGTGCGTGTCTAAATCAAGCTCTTTTGTGATGTTGACGTCGATATTAAGGGCTTTCATGTCACGTGGTGACATCCTTGAAGCGGAGATGTGGCCATCTGATGGACCTTTTGCCAGAGGCAAGTTTTGAATAAAGGTCTTTGGGGATCCGTCCGTCATCGATCCGACGTAAATGACCTAGCCATCTGATGCGACGTTGGCGGAAGAGTGTGGCCATGCTGAGAATCTTGGCACGTTGTTCGTTACTCGATCACTCCATGTGATCCCAAGTATGCGTTGGAGACATCACATATGATAGGCCCCATGTGACGATTTTACCCCAACCCCTTGTATGTAGGTATAATAACTTGTGATTCTGACTGGCCTTGTACATGTATAAATTGTATGTCTGCCTGACCCAGCTGTGATGTTCAAATTGTTCTAAAAGTTAGCTAATCCCCTTACGTAAGATGGTCTTTGTTAGCTCTCGAGGGGAGAGGAGACTGTGTCCATCGCGGACGGGTGACGTAACCACATCAAAGGACAGGACAGCGCTAAATAAGAAGACTGTAACAATTGATAGGCACACAGACAGACATTCGGATGATTGACAGTCGAACGACTGACCAGAGTCGATCGCCCTCCAATCGAAATGCGATGTGGGTGGGACTTTATTCGAAAAGTTTTAGATAAAACCCAATGTTTAGTAGGAATTAGTCAGTTGCTACAAGAATTGAGAAGAGAGTAGAACTCCGTACGGCCAGACGAAAATTGGTGGCAGACTCAGATTTTGGAAATCAAGGAAATCTTAAGATAGCTTCAAAGGTCAGTGTGATTTTTGTTTGATTTCTGCTTGATACGTCTGCGGAATGGAAGGATTCTCGTATGTATATTCATTTTACTTGTATTGTAGTATGAATAGTTAATTATGATATTAATATTTTGCATCTTTCGTGATGTTCGTTAGTACCTTTGCTTGCAATTGATTATGATGTAAATTCGTTGCATCTTCTTCATTGTGAGGTAAAATGTTGCTCTTCTTTTGTTAGTAATAGGTGTGCATATTATTTCGTGAAGAATTGTATTGTTTGCTAGCCGCTATAAGAATTAATATTATAATTCTTTGTGTAGGTATATTATGGTAGACTAGCACTTTGTTTACGTAATGATATTTTGCCATTGAGTTAACGGATTTCCGTTATTGCAATTTGAATGTGAATATTGTGGATTCGGTACGCTTGTGTAGGACATATATATAAATATATAGATGGTCATATTACTAATAGTAGTAATATTATAATACAATGATATTTGAAATATTTGTATGTATATACTGATAGGGCTCAGTAGGTAGATGTTGAATTCTTTGTGAGATTGTGTTGTGGCGCCATTTTGTAAGCGGCGGAAGCGTATGGGAATTTCGATGTGTGCGCATGCGTGACCAAAAATGTCCCGCCTTAAACTGATGGTTCAATTCAGTGACTTAGTGTGAGGTAATATTCATCACCATATGCTAATGCATTATACCTTTCAACAGGAAGCTTTCGGGTGACGTTGAGAGAATTTCGGGTGACGTTGAGAAATTTCGGGTGACGTTGAGAGAATTCCGGGTGACGTTGTGAGAATTCCGGGGGAATTCCGGATGACGTGGAAAGAATTCCAAGTGAATTTGAGAGATACCGAGTGAATTTCGGGTGACCTCAAGAGATACCAAGAAGAGGAAACGGAAGTAGAGATAGAAGAGGAAACGGAAGTAGAGATAGAAGAGGAAACGGAAGTAGAGGAATCGGAAGGAGAGAAAGACGAAAGGAGACTTATTTAGATGAGTAACACTCAAGAAGGGAAAATATTCCTCACACTGAAATCAAATGATGATCTAGGGATCATTGGGTCAAGAGTGACATTGATTGCTTAATATCTTTAAAATTTTCATTTATTAAATTGTTGTTTAAATTTCATCTTTGTATTTCTTTTAATTTAACTGTCGGCATTGCTGACTGGGGGCTCGTAGCCATATATAATATATTGTCCAGAAGTAAACATTCTGAAAGCGGACCAGGGGAACTTCCTCATAATTCTGTAAAGTCTATAGGAAGAACCCCACCCCTACTAAACGACACTTCACACCCCTCAGTCTTTTCTCTTCTGAGGCGTACAGAGTCCGTGTTACACTGGCATACAGTAGACTGCTTAGCAAGCAGGCACGGTGCACGAAGATCTTAGTGTTTAGGGTCAGCATACTGTTGTTCCACACTCATTGCGACAACCTGGAGAGAGTCGTTGATACCTTTCCAATCCGCTTGATGTACTCAGCATCGAGCGAAAGGTTGTTGGTGATGGTAGAGTCGATGTGCGTGAACTGACTGACAACCTCAAGTTTGTAGTTCTTTGATGATGGTGCTTGGGGCTCCGTGTTCTGAGCCATCACGTTTGTTTCCCTTAGGCCGATGGTCAGCCCAAACTCACCGCATGCTTCAGCAAAGCGGTCAATCAAGTGCTGTAACTCGGCTTCTGTGTGAGTCAATAGGGCAGCATCGTCTTCACTAACTTTGCTCTTTGCCTTTAGTTGTTCCAGGTTGAACAGGTTGCCGTCTGATAGCGTGTGCACTTAGATCCGTTCTGTGGGCGTTTCAAAGGCATGCTTGAGTAGGACAGCGAAGAAGATGCCGAAGAGCAGGTGGGAGGAGGCTAGTACGCAACCCTGTTTCACTTCGCTGCGGATGATGAAGGGATCGGACGTTGAGACATCGTACTGCACTGTGCCTTTTGTGTCATTGTGAAAGGACTGGGTCATGCTTAGCATCTTTGGAGGGCATTCAATCTTGGCCAGGATTATGAAGAATTCGTCTATGCTGACCAGATCGAATGCCTTGGTGAGATCTATAAAGGTCATGAAGAGAGGTTTTATGTTGTTCTCTGACAGAGAAGATAATGTCGATTGTGGACCTCTCTGTGTGAAACCAGCACTGCGACTCTGAACCCCGGAAAGAACCACCGACCCACGAGAAGCTACTGGCAAGCTTTCTGACGTAATTATAATAGCCGAATCTTAGACACGAACCCACGCAGACAAAGGTGAGATGGCAGTGATCCGTAACGGAAAGTGCTATCGACCACTCGGCCACACTGGGCCCCTTTAGATCTTTTAGACAGTAGACGTTATACAACGTCCTCCTCCTCATTATTATTATTATTATTATTATTATTATTATATGTATGGTTTGTAGGTTTTTGAGTATAACTCCCGCACTGAATTCTTATGATTAGGTAAAAAAGAAGGCTATGTTAGTTTAGTTTCGTCTTTTTCAAATGAAAACCTTGCTTATCCAAACATGAAGAACCATTTTGTTTCTTCACATGGTCTGTTTCATTGATATGACAAATCTATAGTTGTAAAAATCGCGAAATGATACAGATACCATTTTTTGGTACGGAAAACCCAGTACCATATATATACATATTAATGAAACAGACCAGAGAGAGAGAGAGAGAGAGAGAGAGAGAGAGAGAGACACACACACACACACACACACACACACACACGCGCGCAGTCATATCAAAGATTTACACAAATGTTACTAACAGTTGCATCGCTTAACGCTCAGCATTAACAGGTTAGTGTTACGACTGGTCGGCCTGGTGTCAGGATAATGTGACTGGGTGGAACATCATGCAGCATGGAACATCATGCAGCATGATGCCCCAGTGCTAGACATCACTATAAACTGCCTCACTGCAGACATCGTAGCGATATGACTGAAAAAGTGTTTAAGCAACGATACAAATCCTAATCAAACAAACAAAACACACACACACACACACACACACACACACACACACTCTCTCTCTCTCTCTCACACACACACACACACACACACACACACACACACACACACACGTATATGAGCACCCGTTGACTTCTCCAAAAAGATAACAAGTTACAACCGGATTTTGGCTCACTTTCAGCGATAAGTGGAGTTCCGTGTTAAAAAGTACCGCTGCACTTTGGCGACAATGGGAATTTAACATGGGTGGGACTATAGAACGATACGGGATTGAGACTGTCTAGTCACAAGGGGAATCGAACACGGGACGATATACGGATAATGGGACTTCTAAGTCAAATTTGGTTGTTTGTACTATACGTACAAAACGGGAATTTAACATGGCGGGACTCTATACGGATAAGGGAAATTAATATGGGTCGGACGATATACGGGCAATGGGAATTTAATATGGGGAAATTTAACTTGGGTGGAACTATAGCAGGACAAGGGAATGTTTAACATAGGTTGGGAATTTAACATAGGGAATGTATAGCGATAATGGATTGGGACTGTCTAGGGGCAAGGGAAATTGGACATGGGAATATCTACAGAACTTCATTTTGCAATAGCTCTGGCGAACCCATCGAAAGTCATCTTGTTTGCAGAATTTGATAATACTCTAGTAATCAACAGTTTGAGAGAAGTGATCATAGACTATTAAGAAAGAAAAGACATACAGAGAAGAATCTATGACCGTAGGCCATGAGGATGTTTTTGAAAGAGAGAAAGATGAAGACATAAATACAGTCACGACGTACAGGTAAAAAGTACAAGAAAAACATAATCTCCTATTTTGCAACTGAGTTGGCTGAAAGAATTACAGGAATCACTTGCGAATACTGTTGTAGGTGTCAAATCGGTCATACGATTCAGTCACACTGTCCCACACCACGACAAATGTATCCCGATGATTCAAGAAGGAACGTTAGGAGAATAGAATGGCCATTCTTTATCTCCTCTAATTTCTCTGGAGAGGAAAACGTATTGAAACTCTCTTGCAACAGAGTACGGAGACTATTCGTCGTTGTTCTTCGACTTTCTTGACAGAAACTGGACGGTCAAAGTCGGGTGTGAATTAATGACTTGATCTGTACTAGCAAACAGTGTGTATCCTCCTCTCATATCTTTATTAGATAACGGAACCTTTCCCCCCCCCCCCTTCTCTTTCTTATCACGGTATTAGTATCGGAGAATTTCCAGGAAAAAAAGGGCCCAAAGAATGTATCGCTTCAGTAAATACTTAAACCAGATAATTGGGCTCTAAACACAGACCATCAGCCCCCCCCCCCCCCCAACAAGTTGTCAAAAGATTGGTTTCATTATAACAATACATACAAAGGTCTAAGTTGATCATGCTAACGTTAAGGATATGAGGTGGTCGCAAGTAATATTAATTTACTTAAAAGGGAAACTACTGTAGCGTACAATGACCTGACCCCAAATCAGCAAGAGTATCGGGTGATCGCAACACTAGACCACATGGCCCAACACAACAAAATGGTAACCGACTATAAAATAAGATCAGTTCGATGTACGTAATCAGTTGCACCAATAATTATACATAACCAAACTACCACCAACATTAGTGGCTATAAAGGGGTAAAGAATTCCAAACAACCAGCCCAGTCACACTATGCCATAAGCACAAACCGTGTATATTAAAAAAAATTATTGGAACATGACATCTTTCGGAACGATGATCCATGGATCAACAGGAATCAACCTGCGGTGACCCGGCTCGACCCTTGATCCTTTTCTTCCCTTGTATCTTCCGGACGTGCGAATTGAGAAGTATGCAGCGCATACGTTAACTTATTGGTGGGCGCTGAAGAGTTACCCACCGACGAGAAATTAAGTAGCACGCCGTATGTAAGTTAACCAGTCGCACTTGGTAGACTTAAATCACAGTCAAGACAGTCTGGTTACTAACCAATCGAACATGTCAAAATGGAGAAACGAGAAAATAAACCAAGAACAGGATGTCAGTCTGGCCACCTCTTATAGCCAGGAGAACAATCACTCCTTAAGAAAAGTTAGGAAAATATAAATGTTTTAAATTAGAACATCGAGACACCAAAAGTGATAGCTACAAGCCAAAATATAGCACATTTTTATAAACAACCATAAAACTAACTTTACGAGTAAGATAATAAATTTAGCAAACATTAACCGAACGCTACATCTCGCCAGGGCGAAATGAATACATAGGGCCGGATCGGGGTGGTGGGGTGTTTAGGGCTTTTCGCACACCATCCCCACCGTTCTCTGCTACACAAATCACCTCAAAAACGTACAAATACGTATAGGTACAGTCACTTGTCGCTGTAAATTTGACCATCGTTTTATTCTTCTGCACGTTTATTGCGTATTCTGCGCACTTTGAGTGAATCGACACATGGACTTTAGCGTTAGTGCCTTTTTGAGGAAAGTCAAGTTCCTTTTGAAATTTTTTGCCCCTCCCCCCCCCCCCCCCCCCCCGTTTGCAGCACTGGCCTGATACGTGACAGCTAAACAAAATTTAAAATTGGAGTTTTTGTTCTTTTATACACCATATTATCTGAACGTGATAATCCAGACAACCTATTTATTTTGTCATTTAAATTTTTTTCTACTTTTGTTTTTAATTCAAGAAGTTAATGTTAAAAAGTATATCAAATAGATAACTATTTGGATATATACGGCTTATGTAGAGGTTACTTCCCTTTATTAGTGGTTTTTACTATAATTTGCGCACCGTATGCCAGGTGACGCTGTTGTACAAAATTCCGCCGTTTGACAACATCCAGAGCTATCATTCATAAACAAATGTGATTATGGCTGAATTGGGAACACGTTGACGTTGATAGTAAATCAGACATGTCGACGAGGCATCTGCAGCGAGTAATAGGACAGAGAGGAAAAACTACTCTTGAACAGGAGAGAGAAAACTTCGAAAAAACTCAAGTGGGTATATTGGCCCCTTTAACTCATCTGCCCATCCCCCTCGTATTGCATTGCTGTTTATCTAGGTGGTACATATTTATCACCTTTAATTGGCATACTTAATTGTCTTTTTGCTTATCAAGTCCGGTTTGTTTTGAGTCATTCATTTATCACGCGATTATACTGTATGAGAATTATTTTAGTTGTCACGTCATTCGCTGAATTACACATATCAAGTTGAGGAATAACAAAGTTTTCTCCGCATATATGTAAAGTCACAGGAAAATAAAACAACTGCTAGACATATAGAGTTGTCCACGGGACTTTGAAATATGTTTTCAAAGACTGCTTCCTTGAGAAAGGTGCAAACCCCAGCACTAAAATTTAGTCTCCAAATATATTCCTTTTTCCTTTCCTATAATCTTGAGCATTGTGAGTGTATCTTTGTAAATTGTGTTAGCAATACATGTCATCAGATTGCTTATTGTTTATGTTTATTGTACAATATTTAATATTTTCATAAATGAATGAAAAATTAAAGCAGCTGAGGACTTATAATTTTGATTGTGGCGTTAGAACTAAAAATTCGTAATGCCTTTATCATGCCATTTAATTGTGTGTGCAGTTAGATGGAGTCTAGGATAAAATTTCACTTTTCTTTATTAACATATTTAATTCCACACCAATGAAGAGGTAACACATGACATTATTCCTTTCTCACTCTATTAATTTCATCTTCACTTTTTCATAACAAACATGAATATATTTATCTACAACAGATTTAGGATGTGTTGTGTTATTGCATTAAAACATGAGATGCAATGTCAGGTTCTAACTATCAGAAACTTTAATATATACAAATGACTACTTAACATAGTGCCATCAAAGAGGCAGATGCATGTAGATAGTACCAGTGGAACTATGACTCATGCACTGAGGGTTCTGATTGGTCAGTTGCACATGTCATGTATAATGTTACAGGAATAAAAATCCTTAAGTTCTGGACAATCTGCCATTATTTTCATTGCAGTTTCTTGTTTTAAATATCCATGGCTGGCCATTTCATTATTCCTTCCACAGTCACGATACAGTGTGCTTCAAACTAATATAATTCGACTAGTTTATTCTTTTTTTTGGCACATGGGACAAAACTGTTCTATTCGTCTCTAAGTATCTTTTCTGTTATCTTTTCTTGATTAAGACAAGATGCATCAGCTAATTTCTGTTGGTTAATCTTGTGAAGATTGTGCTTATCTGCAACTTTGCATGTGGTTACAAAGAAATTATTTAAAATTTCCATCATGATAGTAGTAGTACACACATGATAATATTTTTGAGAGTATATGCATCCATTAATGACACCAAAATCAGCTGATTTTGTGAAGATTTATAAGAGAGATTGTATTCCTCTGACATAACATAAATCCCCAAATCTAATATAAAGGATTAAAACTGCTGAGTTATGTTTCAATGCATATGTACCTGTATTTAGTCTTTTTGTCAGTGATCAAAATGTCACTGATAATTTGCAGGCATCATAGTCGTCCCAGAGTGGTCTAAAGCGCATTCCGTTACAGATCACTGCCATCTCACATCTGTCTGCATTTGTTTGAGTCTCAGATTCTGCCAATGTGGGTATATGAGAAAACTTGCCAGTAGCTTCTCATGGGTCAGTGGTTCTTTCCAAGGGTTTTCCCAGGTTCTTCCATTACCAATAATTCCTCTGACATAAAATAAATCCTCAAATCTAATATAAAGGATTAAAACTGCTGAGTAATGTTTGAATGCGCATGTGCCTGTAATTAGTCTTTTGATCAATATGTCGCTGATAATCTATTTACAGGCATCATAATCTAATTATTTGCTATGATCTATCCTATATTTCTTACCTAATCCTCGCTAAAATCACTTGAACTATGTTTTTTTGCTCACACCCTATTGGATTCATACTTGCTTGTTAGAAATGGATCAAATAAGAATTTCATGGACAAAAATCTTGCATATGAAGGAATCATCTTTTGATCTTTAAGTTGAATATTTTAGTTTTATTTTTGGCTCAAGAAAATCTAAATCTGATATAAGCATTAGTATATTTGTATATGTATATGACAAAAATTTAATATAATATAGAGTCATTTGTAGTTATGGTCAGCTGGGTCTTGGAACGAACATATCATTAGGCTGGTCTGGGAAACAAATTCTCATCTCATATGCATATTATCAGTTTGGTCTGTGAGGTAAATGTTCATTTAATGTTCTTTATCCTTGCCCCCCCCCCCATGCCTTGAATTTAGTGATTTGTAATGAGATGTGTACCTTTACATCAATAATGATTAAATTTAGGAGGACAATGGCAGCCTGGAATGCATGTATAAAAATCATTATATTTTCAAACTATTCTTTTATTTCATTCTGATGACTAGTGAGCAGGCAATTTTACCCTTAAATGTTCAGTTCTAAAATAGACCATAGTTCATTGAGTTCATTGGTGCAAATATTTAGACAGCCCAACATATTGTACAAGTTCCTTATTTCGTGTTCAAGATAGACAAATGGTTGTTTCCTGCTAATTCTCTCCTTTCTAGATCTGCATTAAACCATCATTAAAAAAATGCATGGTCAGCTCTTAACAAACATCTTGCTCAACAGATAAATCCAGTGTTTATGAAAACTTGTTCAGACACATAATGGCTTTATTTATTGGATTGAATGAATCATGAACATTGATCAAAGTTTTGATATAAAAAATGATTATTAATGACATGTTCAGGGTTTGCAATTAGTTGGGTTTATTTAGAGTATTGGAAGGCTTGATTCTAAATATCTGCAACCATTTGATTATTTAACCTCTCCCCCATTTATTGACACTTTTAAGCAGGTTCTTGAATTTAATCTCTACAGTTTTCAAGTTTTGAATTTTGAATTTTTAAGGTGATGTAATTGCCTTAACTATTTTGGTACAAGGTATTTAAACAGTACACTGGTTTTATGGAAAACAGTGTATTCAAACATTACACTGGTTTTATGAACAACGATGTATTCAAACAGTACACTAGTTTTATGAACAACAATGTATTCAAACAGTACACTAGTTTTATGAACAACAATGTATTCAAACAGTACACTGGTTTTATGAACAACAATGTATTCAAACAGTACACTGGTTTTATGGAAAACAGTGTATTCAAACAGTACACTAGTTTTATGGACAACAGTGTATTCAAACATTACACTGGTTTTATGAACAACGATGTATTCAAACAGTACACTGGTTTTATGGAAAACAGTGTATTCAAACATTACACTAGTTTTATGAACAACAATTTATTCAGGTGTTATGGACAACAGACAGTTTTTTGAGTTTCAGAAAATAATTTAGAGACTCGGATGAACTAAATTAAAAGCAGCATTATCAAACAGTATTAGATATATTTTTTCATACAGAACCCTGAGATTGAATATTTGTTTTGCTGTGCTTCTTCCACTCTGGAACCCTTCCTGTTCTTCAGCAATTATTTCTTCTGCTAGTCGTTTCATTCTGTTCAAGATGATCTTTAGCATCACCTTTCTAGCATGGCCGATCATTCTGTAATTTTTGTACATATGGAGACTGCCTTTTTGTGGGGAGTGTTATAATCAGTGACTGGGTACACTGTGTTGGCTATTCACCTGTCTGTCAGATCTTGTTGCAGATTTTTGTTGGTAGCTATATCACAGATTCTTCCCAACCCATTCTTGATAAGTTCAGCTGGGATGTTGTCTACTCCAGCTGCCTTCCCATTCTTCAGTGCTCTTATTGCTGACTTCACTTTATCTTTGAGAATGGGGAAATCATCATCATTTGTGGAGTTTTTAATATCAACATCCATCACAAGGAGTGGAGCAAATTTTCCTTCAATTGTGGCTTGGAATGACTTGCAGATGTTATGGTCCTTCAGTTGTTCAAGATTGAATTTGAGGATTTTTTTGTGACAAGTACTCGCAACATCAACAAGACATCTATCATGTGTTCAGAGATTTCAAAAAGGCCTTTGACAGAGTATGGCATGGATCATTTTGGGCCACAATGAAGAAGTACAACATGGGTCAAAAGTTGACCAATACCATCAAGCAGCTGTACACCAAGGCTGCCAGTGCAGTAATTGCTCAAGGTTCTGTGTGGGACTGGTTACAGACAACAATTGGAGTATGTGAAGAATGTCTCCTGTCACCCACGCTTTTCAACATCTAATTAGAGCGCATCATGAGCGAAGCCTTGGAATGTATTTATTTGATGTTTTGTAATTGTAAGTGTGAAACAAAAAGCAAAAATGTTGTTGTTACATCTTCAACCATTTACAGTTTTCATATCATAAATCTTAAGATTGATTCTTTGGTGTCTCTGTTATCACAAAATTACAACATCAGCTGGATATTTTAAATATTAAAAATAATTTTTCTGACATGAGCAATATATTTTAAATGACATTTGTGGTAACTTTGAATGGTAAAATGAATTTGATGACATTAAATTCTGTACCATATAAAGGCTCAAATTATGATTTTTTTCCCTCACTAACATACAAGAGAACCAGTATAAAGTTTTGGTGATCCTGCCAACATTTTACTGATCCTTCTAAAATCAAACAGAAGCCAGTTCCGTTTCTAATTCAACATTTGTATTCATTGATGTCAACTCAAAACAATAACAGCTGTATTTCACCAACAACTCTGAATGAAGTACGCACTTTCATATTTTTCTGAATATACAGTGCAGAAAGTGCACAACATCACAGTCTCTTCTGACTCATGCTTCAGCCATTTGTTTATTTTCCTATCGTCACACTAACTTGACTAATTTATTTAATGAGAGGAGGAATGATTAAACAAATCTGTTTGTACCTCATCAAGTGCAGGACCAGCATGTACTTCAACAAACAAAACATAAACACATTAAATTGAATAATATAAATACAACTGTGTTATATTTAAGTACATAAACTAATAATAATGTTATTTTCATATTCCTGTTTAGATATTAGAAATAGGGAAATGGAGAAATTTATTTTAAAAAAATATTCCATTAAAAAACTATCAAGGCTAGTTGTCTTAGCCAAAGGACACTGCTCTCATTCAAGAGTACTCTTAAAACACCAATTTCGACTACAAAGACAGACCTGATGGCTTTATACCCTTTATTTCCTTACAGTAATTATTGTCAGCATGTTTTGTTATGTAATTCATGGAGTTTGTTTTTGTAATCTCTAGCCATTCTATGTTTTTATGTTTTATTGGATATTGTAAAGCTCTTAGAGCTTCTAAAGATTAGGCACTGTACTATGTCCACAGTATTATTGTTATTTTTGTTGTCAGATTTCTATTTACATTGGTTTTTATGCCTAACTGGCAGTGCTTGTATATTTAATCTATTACATACCAGGGACGTCATTTTAAGTTGATGGTCTTGTTAATTTTCGTATATAGGCCACAGCAATTTTTATCACATGCCCTCCCCAAATGACATTCCGGTTCCATTTTTCATACTGTTTACCTTGCTGATTAGGCCTAACTGGGGGTGTTTGTATATTTAATCTATTTCATACTTTTTTCCTTTATTAGGCCTAACTGGGTTGTATATTTAATCTATTTCATACTTTTTACCTTATTAGGCCTAACTGGGGTTGTATATTTAATCTATTTCATACATTTTACCTTATTAGGCCTAACTGGGGTTGTATATTTAATCTATTTCATACATTTTACCTTATTAGGCCTAACTGGGGGTGTTTGTATATTTAATCTATTTTTTCCTTGCTTGTTAGGCATAACTTTGAGCACTCAATAAGTGCATGCTTCCAACACACCACTCATTTTTGTGTACTGTTATTGGCCTTCCTGACCCCTTGTGATGTAATTCATTTTGCCCTTAATAAATAGCCACACAATTTCAGTTTTGTGAAAATCTCAGTATTTTTATTTACATGTTGTAATAGTGACTAAAATTATTAAAGTTACATTAAAAATTAAAAAGCACAAATAATGTCCTAGTTAGCAAGGTTGAAAATGTACATGAAAGCTAAGACTGTACTAAGTATATTTAGCAAGATTCACTACAGCGGTAATGTCAATCAGGATTTTTGCCCACTAATGAATTTCCTATTTTCTCCCTCAGACTCCACGTTTTTCTATCACACTCCCAGTACATGGAGACTGAATAGTCCAGGACTCCCAGATTCGGGTCCTTGAAGATCAATGTATATTATTCTCATTGTTTATTTTGTTTTATGATGGATGATAAATCCATTAAAGAAACGTGGCGTGTATGGCATGTGGTTTATCAGGATGCATTTATCATTGTTGGGGGGGGGGGGTTACCATACAGCTGTTGCTGCATACCCTTATTGATTATTTCATTGATAAATTTAATCTGTTGTACAAGATATAATTTGTTTCTAATACATAATGTTTATCTGTAACTCTGTTAGATATGTAGGTTATAGTTTATCAAAGCAAACTGACAAGAAAAACTCAAGTTGAAATGTCAATAAGTTTGGAGCCCCCTAATGATCCTATTTGATATAAACTTCAGATTGTTTCTTTTCTTTACAATCTGTGTATATCCGTTTCAGTTATTACTGTTACATACATGTGTGTGTGTGTGTGTGTGTGTGTTCATATTATGATGCATCCTTCTCTAGGATACAGATATTTTGTTCTGTTGGGTGTATGTAACTTAAATGTTCTGGTTACTGTCACTGGAATGTGTCATGGCAGCTTTTAAGAGACAGTTAATTATTTTATAACCAAGCAAGTTTGTCTGCTATTTCTGAACGTATATACTCAAAATTAAGTTCCATTCTTTTTTGTGGAATATTGCAGTCACCATTGTATCAGTAATGTACATGTACTCTGCATTTACACATTATTTATGTGATTACATTATTATAATTTATAATATTCCATGCGTGTACAACACCAGCAGTGTTCCAGCTATAAACAATAGTTAAGTAGTCTTCCCTGTCCCATCCCAACCCTCACTGCCCTTTCCCCAACCTATCTTGACTTTCCTCTGTCACACTTGTGATCACAGGAATACTTTCTTAAAACAGTTTATTTTCTGTTACATATTAAATATTGACCCAGAATATTTACTTTTTGTAAAATTAAAATAATTTTTCGAAAGACACTGGTGGTTTTTAAAAATACAAGTAAGTGAATCTTGCCAGCACGGGACATTTTCATTAAAATTCATTTCAGTGTAAGAACTACATTTTCCAAAATTATATGTTTAAATTTATTTAGTGTCAGTGTATGTTTTGTTCTGTTACGATACTAGGGGATTCTTTTGCCTGTTCTACTTGAAAACATTATAGCCTTAATTGTGTGTGCCGATTTTAAGGGCATTTTTAACATTGGTAGATCATGTAGAGGGAGCTGTCCTGGATAGACATCAAACCCTGTAACCCTTGGATTATGAGTCAGATAATCTGAGCTACCTTGGCTTATGATATTTCTAATTTATGATTGCCAGTAAGTTGGTTGGATGCAAGAGCATACGTTATTCTTGTTCCATTCTGGCTTCATTTCTCAAAAGCTATAACCAGCATTATGTTGATTTATTTTTAGCATAGAATAAATGGATTGTTATTGAAAAAGAAATCATGTTTTTCTTTGTACTTGATGAGGCTGTGCATATGATTTGGAAGATTCATCTGACAAATCAATGTATGTCTGGAAATGCAGTTTTAAATCTTCTGGTTATTGTTAGTGAGGGTGTCAGACTTGATGGCTTATCAGCCATTATTATTGTTGCGAGGGGTTTATGAACAGTCTGCACAACAGTGAAAACACATGCACAGAATGATGATTCATTCCAAATTTCAGAGCAGTGGTTTTAGTTTACACTTGTTTGGCCTTACAACATGTGTATGTTTTAGACATGTGCACCATTCAGGCCCAACATTTCCATGTAAATACTTATTATTGTTAAGTAACAGGAGCAAGGCAAGCTCTTAACTACGAGAGGAAATGCATATTTGTTTCAAAAGAAATTGTAAAATCAAGCTTTTAATTTTTTTTTACTGCAAATAAAGTCAAAGAAACTACCAGAGAATTTGAATTTAAAAAAAATAGTTGCAATGATTAGAGGTGTGTTTAATTTGGCTGTGACTCAGAAAATAACTTAGGCAAAATAGAATGTATCCTATTGCACTGGTTTTATAATTAGGGTAGGTATACATTATATATACCAATAGATAGTTTTATATATATATATATATATATATATATATATATATATATATATATATATATATATATATATATATATACCAGCTCAATAAGTTTGTTTTATTTAATTAAAAAAATATATTGCTTGGGTGTAAAATGTACTATGGTCAGCACCAAAAAACAGTGGGAGGGCAGGGGCAGGGTCTTAAATCATTGCTTCAACAAAATTGTATCTCATATACATGCCAGATGAGTTGTGGAATTGGTTTCTCACACACATGCCAAATCAGTTGGGGACTTGTAAATCATCACTTGGGGTGTCAACACAATAACCCCTGGAGGTTTTTGCTGTTTTCGCATGAAATGCATGTACTAGTAGGAAACATGTTTTTGGGGACTATTTCTAAATACGTCCTAATACATCGACTTCCAAGCAATATTCCGTTAGACCAAATGCCTAGTTATGCAAAAAAAATTGTTTTCCATTGGTTAGTTTGCTGGTACATGAGCAAAAGGTGAAAAGTTAAGAGTTCTTCTTTTATGGCTTAACGGACCATGATTATCATATGGAGAAGACTCTCTATTTCAAAATGTCCACCTTACCCTAATTTTGGCACAGGTTCACCTGTTTGTGTGTGCTTCAGACCAGAATGCCATAGATCTGAGGCCATAAAGTCTAAAAAATCTAGACACAAAATCAGATTCCGACCAAGGACAAATTTTAAGTGGAAAAAACCTAGTCCAAAAAATTAGGTTTTTCCTCAGTATTTTGTTGTGCAACTAAAATATCCAGATTATTTGGTATCATTGTAGAGCTAAATCTGTCTACCTTTCTATAATACCACACACTTTAGTGTACCATGCATGACCTTGATGCTACAGACCTTGGAAGTAGGCTAGTACCTCATGCCCCGTAAGCTTGGCGCTAAGGGTTAATGTGTTACACAGACATGCCTTGAAGAGTTTTATGTACGTTGAAGAGTTTATATTCTGTCTGAATGACAAGTAGCTACATGGTATTAGAAGATTTATTCAGGCCCTGGACACAAAGCTGTTTCTTTTAAAACCTTGTTTTGGCATTGCATGTGTAATTGAATTCTTTTGATAGTTTTGATGCTTACCATTTTTATAATTTTAAGTGTCACAGGAAAGAACTTGACAGAAAGATGTTTCGTTTTGTGCTTCTGCAAACTCAAGAATCAGCTTCAGTTTTTGTTTTTCATTATACATGTCACAAAGAGCTACTATTTAATTTTTGTCTACATAAGCAGAAACTGAGAAATATATAATGTTTTGCACTGGGACCAGCATCATCTACATTATTAACTTTGAGATTATGCGTTTACAAGTGTATTTTTTATTTTATGTGTACATCTACTAGCAATTTGAATTCAAGGAAATATGCTGTATCTTTAGCTGTTAATCAATTTCCTAAGTTGTCATAACACTACGGGATTACTATTGTTTGTTTTGTTTTTTATGGTTTAACGCCATTTTTCAGCACAATATATAGGCTATACATGGCGGCCAGTATTAGTGGTGGAGGAAGAAACCGGAAAAACCCCGGAAAGAACCACCGACCCACGAGAAGCTACTGGCAAGCTTTCTCACTTAACTACATTAGCCGAATCTTAGACTCGAACCCACGCAGACAGAGGTGAGATGGCAGTGGTCCGTAACGGACAGCGCTTTAGACCACTCGGCCACTCGGGGCCCCGGATTACTATTGTATGAAGAAAGCAACATTCTTCATATTTTCTTTAAATTTTTAAGTCCTAAGATAAGCTTGAATAAACCACATATCAATGTATACTTGCATATAAATCAGATCCAACTGCATAGACCCAGATCTCATTGCATAATGCACTTGCAGATCTGGGTCTGTGCAGTTTGTTAAGAATGATCACTCAAAACAAACATAGACCCAGATCTGTTTTCACATATCGCACCAGCAGATCAGGGTACATGTACTAGTGTATGTTTTTTTACCATAGAACCATACCTAAGTTATGGTCTACTCAGCTCTGTTAATCCAATGACAGTGTCAGCATGATTTTAAAAACCCAACTAAGTATACACTAAGAACATGGTGAATAGAATCTTGGAAATTATTAAAATTGAATATTAAAGATATTGATTTTGTATTCACTTAATAATACCTTTCAAGACAGGGAGCACAGTTCATGCAGGTTGATAATGCCTATCATCTTATAATTAATCATGGCTCCACTTTATATCACTTATGTTCATAGATCTTGTATGGAATACAGTAAACACTGCTGTGAGTGACCACGTGTCAATTCCGACCACAATCATTTATTTGTTTGCTTGATTAGGATTTTTAACGTAGCTTTAACAATATCATATCGCTACGATGTCTGCAGTGAGGCAGTTTATAGTGAGTGATGTCTAGCACTGGGGCATCATGCCATAGGCATATAGCATGATGCTCCACCCAGTCACATTATCCTGACACCAGGCCGACCAGTCCTAACACTAACCTCTTAATGCTGAGTGTCAAGCGATTCTGCTGTTAGTACCATTTTTAAGTCTTTGGTATGACTCTGCCAGTTATCGAACCCACAACCTCCTGCTTTCACTGCGGACGCTCTAACCACTCGTCTACCGGAGTGGTTGGGCCACAATCGTAATGCACATGTCAATGTTTTTATATTAAAGCTGTTATGAGTGACCACATGCTTAATGCGATCAATGGCTATGAATAATCACATCACAAAAAACTAGGAAAAACTCTACCTATCTTAATTTAATCGACTGCTCATAGACTCGTACCATTTTGAATTATGAAGAAAAGAAATGGCTGGCTACTGATATCTGACTTTTTTGTTAGTTATGCTTATAGTGTTTTTCATAAACCAGAATAAAGTATATGCATTTTTTCCTAGTCCGGTTTCCTGTTTGTATGCTCTCTGCATTGTTCTCCGCTATTCATATAAGGTGAGCAACGCAGGGACCATAAAATTCAGGTGACTAGACTGATTCCCACACTTAGCCTGCTTCCCGGACTTATCATAAGACTCTGCATCCCTATCAACGACCATATCATATGAATAGACAGACACCACTGACCTATATGTCAGCAATTGTTACCAACTCTGCATCCCTATCAACGATCATATAATGTGAACAGACAGATACCACTGACCTATATGTAAGAAATTGTTACAATGACCGCTTGATTAAAAAAGAAGAAAGCATTGTTGCTACTGGTGATAGATGCTACAGTCTGTAAACCAGGCTAATGTACATGTCACAAATTACCCTTGTACTGCCAAAGTTGACATAGTGGTCACATATATTGTCTTTAGAGTTAATCCATATTGCTGGGGGTGAATAAAGTCATTGGCTAATAAACCATCAAAGAGAGAATCATTTGGGGGATTCAGTTGATAGTGTTCAAGACTTGTGATGTTTGTTGTCCCAATACCAACCCACCCTGTTAGTAAGTGATTATATCACAATCCTAAAGCTGTCTGTTCAAGTTGGTATGACGAGGTTACACACTCTGCATATAGAGTTAATCACTGAATGTCATCTTTGAATAAAGCTTTTGACTTTTATCTCTGAGTAAATGGTTGTTTCAGGATGAGATAATTATTTCTTTTTATTTCATTGTAAGATATGCAATGCACCTGTATAGACTTTTCATATTTTCCCACAGCCCAGTCAAAACTGTCTTTACAGTCAATATTACAACTGAGCACTAAAAATTTTAACACCTAACCATGAACTTTAATAACAATGGATGAACCTCCAACTGAAAAAAGACGAATTTTAAGGCTGGAGAAAATATTTATTGTAACTGAAAGAAGTGAGAAAGAGCAGACCACTCACAAAAAAGTGGTTTAAACGGTGGTAAAACAAATTTAGGTTGTTATAAAGGAAAACAGCGTAATTCAGAAACGATTTCATATGCTAAAAAATATGTGATCTTATATGTAACTGTGATTGCATGTTTGATGATAGAAGTATATCTTTATTGCTATATAATTTTGTTTTCAAATAAATGCATACAATATTTTTGCAAGAACAATTAATAAAGAATATATGTACAGTGATTTTGGGTATTTTTCTTGAAATTGTTCTAAAACTGGACCTTGAAAACTATTCTTTTTGTACAAACCTGCAATGGGAGACCACCTGTCTTGAGTGACCGCCTTTTGTTGGCAGAAGGGGCGGTCTCTCATAACAGGCTTTACTGTAATATCATCATAAATTCCATTTGATGTCATTTCCTCTGCCAATATAGTGTATACATATCAGTGGTCAAAACATTAAAAAGAGTTTTTTAAAATTCTAAAATTTTTAATTATCATACACTTTTATATGGTTTCAGAATGTTACTGTTACTGCAGTATTTTAATTTATTATGATAAAATATCAATTTGATCACATTGTTTTGTATACCACAAATCCATTTACATGTAAATCTAAAGCTCTTTCTATCTTGGTTTTTGTACAGGATATTATTACTGTTATTATCAGTCCTACACTATCGTGGGGGTGGGGTATTGTGATACCCTTTGACTTTTTACAAATTTTTGTAATCACAGCTTCTCTACACTGCAGGTTGGAATGTTGCCCTTTGTGTAATATCCAGCAAAAAAGGTCACACATAGCTCATACCCATAGGATCCTAAATCAGGGCAATAGGAAACATCTAATGATGTACATTAATTTCAATCACTATTATTTTGAATTTTCTGACCAACTAGCATGTATGAAATATTAAATTTAAAATAGTATATGTAACATATAATTTCCTTATTCTTTTGCAGGCTGTAGCTATCAACAAAGCGATCAACAATCAAGAAACACCAGTGAAAGAAAAACATTTAAGAAGTATCCTTTGTGTTATATTAATACTGTAAACAGGTCATTATTGTCATGCATATTTTCCTGTTTGTCTGTTTTGATCATCGGATGAAGTGGGTGTTGCAGTATTCAGTATTATCTATATCCTACAAGTTTATTTAAAGTATTACCTGATTGGAAAAGACTGCTGTTTTAGAAGACCATCTTTAATAAAAGACCATATTTTCATGCAGCAGTCAACTGTGTCATAAAATGTGTTATGACCTGTAATGCAGTATTCCCTGTCTTGCGAGACCATGTACATTTTTTAACAAAAAGTGTGGTTTGATAAAATGTATCTCTTTTTGATGTACCTAGTACTGTACAAGAGTGTCTGTCTTAACAGTTTGATTTACTATAAAATAATTTTTACACTGGAACCTGCTATAACAGATACCTCCATATAAAAGATGTACAGGAAAAGGAAAACATCACAAAAAAGATCTACCATTATAGTCATTATAATCTCATTTTGTAAACATTGCTTGGGTTTTCTGTTCTGGATAAGTCATTTTCACTGTATAAGAGGGAAAAAATTATTTATTATTTGATGGAATTTTTTTTTACAGCATGCCAAATTTTTATCTTAAAAAAGCCTACCACACAAGCTTCATTCATGTGATGTATTTTATGCTGTTCTTTGTTTTTATATTTCGACAACTTGCCTTAATTTGGCACCATTTAGCCATCATTGTGTAGATGTGCTCTTGAACGGTAAAATGCATCACATGATCACCATAGGCTATTATTAGGAGAAAAATGGTAAGTATACTTGACACTCTGTAGAGATCCTAAATTCTAAGAGCATAGTCTAATTTGACAAGTGTTGGTCTTACAGTTTATGGGATATTCATAGTGTTGTTGTTGTAGGGTTTAACGCCATTTTTCAGGACTAGATAGGCTATACATGGCGGCCAGTATTATTGGTGGAGGAAGAACCTGGAAAAATCTTTGAAAGAACCACCAACCCACGAGAAGCTACTGGCAAGCTTTCTCACATACCCACATTGGCTGAATCCGAGACTTGAACACACTCAGACAGAGGTGAGATGGTAGTGATCCGTAGCGGAGAGCGCTTTCAGCCACTCGGGGGCCTCGATATTCATAGTGAGATGATGAACATTTTGGTTGGAGATTAGGTTGGTCATTGGTTACCATCCTTGACTCATGACTTAAGAGTGTTGGTTTAGATTTCACTATTTGACCAGTGTGGACTCACGACTTAAAAGTGTGGGTTCAGATTTATTTATTTGACCCCAACAAATAATAGTGTGGGTTTGAATTTCACTGTTTGACCAAGACAAATAAATTTTAGTTTGATTTCACTTTTTCACTAGTGTGGACTCCCGACTTAATAATGAGGGTTCAGATTTAACTATTTGACCAGTTTCGACTCCTGGCCTAACTCATTAACCAAGGAGGTTTTTATCGTTTTTGGCAGAAATGCAAGTAGAAAACACATTTGGGAGGCTATTTCTGAGTACATCCTAATACATCAACTTTCACACTCACAAGGTAGGAGTCCACACTGGTCAAATTGTGAAATCTGAACCCACACTCTTAAGTCAGCACTCCATAGTTGGTGTACAGTGATGTCTTAGTAAGGGCTATGGTACAGTAATGTCATAGAACAAGCTATTGTAAGCAATGTCCTGGTAAGGGCTATGGCTGTTGTAGAGTACTATATTGGCCCTTTTTCCTGTGGTAGTATCCTCATTAAAACAGAGGCATTCAAATGCCAGCAAAACTATTAGTTGTCAAAGATTACTTGTAGGTAGATACACAAATCTATGGATATATGGTATGAAAGAAATGTTCTACCTGCAACCAAATGGGTCAATAAATCATTACTGCCAAGGTCAACATCTTACAAACCCAGGGTGTTTATGGTTCAGGATAACATGCCTATATGCCTGCAGGTTATGTTCCTAAATGTGAGCATGAAGGTGTGCATTATTGTACTACATGTAGTACATTTTGCTTCCCATATGACCCCACATACAAGACTACACTGGAAAAGAGTGCTTAAATGAAGTTTTAGTTGATATAAAAGTTATTAAAGACATATTATTATAATAGCATGTAATACTGTAGTTTAAATGTACAATAAATAATAAAAGTTTGGTAATTCAATTTTTTTGTGTCATGTGCATGGGAACTGGTACATATGATATACACACCTTTTTTCCCAACTATATAATTAAAAAGACTTATGAAAACAGTTGTCATTTTCTTAAATGAACCAACTAAAGAAATTTTGTACTGAATGAGATATAGTAATTGGGTGATAATAAAAGTACTTTTCATGTTACCTATCTGTCTATGAATGATACCCATAAGAAGGGTAATGGGCATTGTTCAAATGTATCCTTCATGCTTGTTTTACAAATGATAAAGCATGTAATACAAAATGTTTCAACCATAGCATACTGAGTCAACATTCTTTTTTCAAATTGCAATCATCCCTGCAGCAAAGCAAAAAGGACATGTCAGTATGATTAATACAGTAGTACATGCTATACACAAATGTCTCCTGCATGCACATATATTTGAGTGACTATGACAAATGACAGGAAGTGGACTGGTTCCTGGTCTGTTTTCAACTGGGGCATGACTAATACATTATCCATCATCACCCAAGTTCACAGTCCATCTGCCTGTCTTATGTTCATAAGCATTCTGCCCATAGGGGATGGTAACATCACACATAATCAGTAGCTGTCAACACCAGTACATTTCCTGCATCATCAATTTGCCAATTAATTCAAACTGCAGTTCTAATTATGACACCTATTTTTGGGTTAGTTTACTAAAATTATTCTCACCAACTACAAATTGTCTCCCCTAATGTCTACAAATAAACTGTCAACAAATTTTTAACAACTGCATACAGTATAAAAGATAGCTATGTTTTTATTATGACCAAAACGGACATGATATACTCTATTTCATGCACAGTCTTAATAATTGGTTTGGTGTTTCACAGCACAGCAATATGAGTTGATTTTATTTAGTATTCAGGCAGTTTGAGTAAAGTGCCTTGCCCAAGGATACACAACAGTAACAACCAACCTAATCTGGTCAAATAGTGAAATCTAAACCCACACTCGTATTTGAAATCGGGTTATAGGCTTATTCATTGATAGGATTTAATGTCACATATTTGAAGCAGGGTTATGGGTTTATCCATTAATATGTGTTCAATGATACATATTTGAAACAGGCTTAAAGGTTGATCCATTAATAGGTGTTCAATGATACATATTTGAAACCTGGTTATGATTTGATCCATTGATAGGTGTTTAATGACCTGGCTGTACCGAAGTAACAAATACTCTTGATGTTTCCTCAAAATCCTTGGACATGAACATGGTTTTCAAACATTCTGAGAATTCCCCTCACATATTATCCAAGGATTCCTTGGACATATTGTGCAATGTATCCTAGGACACATCATATGAGGATGCCTCGGACTTCTCAGTTGCATAAGGCATCAGACAAAGAATAATAAAGCAAATATTACAGAATATAAGAATACATTTTATTTTTAATTTGTTCAGCATGTACAGATAATTTTTTTTATAAGGTCCTAATTACAAGAATGCTTATAGGATTCCTTTAGTGCCAAACTGTCCATTTAATTTTGAAAAACCATCCAGCTATATACTGGTTTCAGGATGGTTTTAGCACTTCACTGATTATCTTGTTTATCATCACCTCTTTGATAATTTGCCATTTTTGTGGGATCAGTTCTGTAAAAAAATAAAATATTAGTTGAAAATATAAAAAAATAAAATGAATTAATAAGACAAACAGTACACATAACTGCTATTGGCAGCCTTAAATTTACAAGTCATGTTTGGAATCTTTAGTTTTGAAACAAGTTATCAAACCTGAAAATGCTATATTTCTATAGCTGACTGTTCTTTGAATTTGGTACCATCATTCTAAACTTTTTATTACAAATTTTCAAGATTATATTCTGTTCCTGGCTCAATGCCCGACAAGTTCAAATTAATGTATCATTTTTTTTAACTGTATACTCCAACACTATTAATGCAGTCTCTAAATTAGTGCGACAAACAAGATTTTCTGATTAATTTTTTATACATGCCATCTATCGGTTGTTTACAGAGATAAAGTTGTTAGTAAGGATGCAAATATTTTTTGTGCAATTTTCTCAAAAGTGTCAACATTTTTTTATAAGTTTACAATGAAAAAGAATAAACATAACTCTTTTGTAAACTGCATGCAATTACATTGATCACTGAAAACTCCAGTAGAACTTTCTGTACCTGTATTGGCTTTGATTACAAAATATATTCAGTGTATTGTCTGATGTTTGATGATTATAAGTGACAGTGACAAAAGTCATATACTTATAGCAACATACATGTCCTTAACATGGTTATACCTGGAATTTTATTCTATGGTAGCCAACCAAAATTGACGTACTTATCTTACACAGATAGGAAACCAATAATAGTTAAACTCTTTTTAAAATCAGTAATATTTTGGTATTAATAATAATTTTAATAATAGAAGCATTTGAATATTTAGATTTTTCTGCCCACATTGCACTTAAAATACAGACAAAGTCATATATTTTTTCATTTTTAATTTCTGTTGTTATCGTGGATTTCAACTTAATGGACATGTATTCAATTGAGTCATTGCTTCCTCTATTTTGGTGGTAATATTCAGCCAGTGAAAGCGTGGACATTCTATTTTAGCTGAAATTTATGTTTATTTTAATATGTGCGTGCTACTGTACGTAAGTTAGGTGCATACTGCTATAATGTAGAGTTGGTCCTCCATGCTATGGATAGATAGAGGAAATGTCAGAGAAGCTTTACAATTTGCAACAATACAGCAATAACAGATCATTTTTAATATGTACCAATAACAACATTAAGTACGGTGATAATACAGTGTTCCAGGCTACTGCATTTAACCCTTAAAGATATGACACAGCACTTGTTGCTGATAAAGTTTTTAGAAAATTTGAAATTGCTGCATCTTACAATGGAATGTTTTGGCATTCCTGTATTAGTCTGTTTTGGGTGTCATCTTTGTAGTCTATTTTGTTGCAGTTGTCTTCGCTGTTTTTGGTGGTTTTTGTGATTGTGGATTCTTTACTTGTTTCAACCCAAAATTTAAAAAAAAGTGCACACTTTTCAAATAATATGTAATACATTCCAAGCCTAGTATTAATGGTGGGAATTGAATACTTTGGGAAAAATTCACATATCATAGTTTATTGTTGAAAAAAAAAAGGTGTGATTTGGCATGTTGTGCTTTAAACACAAAAATATTAATCACTTTAATTACATAATTTGACATCCTTTTTAAAGTTAAGAGACCAATGATGCTTTTATTATTGCAAATTTGTTAATGACATTTTAAACAGGGTTATGCGCTTTTAATCAATAGGTATTTAATGTCATATTTGAAACAGGGTTATGGGTTTATTCATTGATAGGTATTTAATGTCATATTTGAAACAGGGTTATGCGCTTTTTCATCAATAGGTATTTAATGTCATATTTGAAACAGGGTTATGGGTTTATTCATTGATAGGTATTTAATGTCATATTTGAAACAGGGTTATGGGTTTATTCATTGATAGGTGCTTAATACCACATACAGTGGGGCCTTGACTTACAAGTTTAATTCGTTCCGTGACTGAGCTCGTAACTCAAAATACTCGTATGTCAAATCCATTTTCCCCATATAAATGAATTGAAATGGAATTAATCCATTCCAGACCTCCAAAAACACCGCAATATCGATAATTCTGAAGCATATCCTGATGCTATAGTGGTCCTTCCAGAACTCTCTAAGGTTGAGGTTTGTGCTCTCCGGCACCTCAAATCCGCGTCAGAACAGGTGCTTGGTAAAGAGCTTCTTGAAATTAGAAATCACCTGCTGGTCCATGGGCTGCAGGATAGGGGTGATGTTGGGTGGAAGGTAGAGAACCTGCAGCAAATCAGCGTAAATAGCTTGTGCCTTCTCGCAGATTATAGCCTCTGTCACGGTATCTCCGGCGAGCTGCTTCTCCGTCAACCCACCATCAGCAGCTTCTCCATATTTTCATGGAGATATGTCCGCTGTTTATTAATTATTTTAACGCCCTTGGCTAGCGTGATAGCCTTTATTGACTCCTTCTGCTTCAGTATGGTGCAGATCATGGAAGTGCTACGCTCGTACTGCTTCGTCAAGTCGACTACACGCACACCTTGGTCATGTTTTTCCATAATTTATTTCTTTAATTCAATGCATATCATCTGCTCCTTTGCAAAATAACCGCAAGCACAAATGTGAGCACAACACTAATGCTTCCACTGCGAGCTGACCGCTTAAAGTGAATGTGTGAGACATGGGATGCTTGGCGGATGTTCATGCGTTTGCTGCGCCAACTAGCGGTGGGGTATCGGAAGCTGGCTCGTAACCCGAATTTTAGCTCGCAACTCAAAGCAAAAGTTCGGCCAAGAGACGACTCGTATCTCAAAAAACTCGTTAGTTGGGACACTCGTAAGTCAAGGCCCCACTGTATTTGAAATTTGCTTATTGGTTTTTACATCATTAGGTTTTTAATGACATTGTAATTAGGGTTATGGTTGATCCATTGATAGTTGTTTGATGCCACATAGTTATAACATGGTTGTGAGTTGATCTGCCAATAAGTTAAAGTTTTTTAATGACTTATTTGAAACAGGGTTATGAGTTTATTCATGGATCGGTGTTTAATGTGATATATTTGAAACAGGGTTATGGATTAATCAATTAATACAGTATGAGTTTATCGACAGATGTTTGAAACACGTTATGGCTTGAACCATGGGTAGGCCTGTAATGACACATCAATACATGAATGGCTATGTCATATTGAAACAGCATTTTCCGGAGACACTATGATTGCCATAACGAGGAATATTTGTTCTTGTAATTACCAGCTTAATTTTATATACATGTACTTCCAAATGTTTAATAAAACGAAACGTTCTAAAAAATGTAACGTCTGCTAATTTTTTTAATATTGATGGTGTACAAAAAAATAGAAGGTATGAACAAATTAACAATTAACCTGATAAAATATTGCACTTGCATTGTAATATGATAGATAGTGTGTTAAATGGGGAATATATTTTCTCACTAACGCTTATAGGGAGATATTAAAGTGGATAACCATATATGTGAGGTTAACTTGTATTGAGGTATTTTATACATAATGTTATTAAACAATAAAATGAGACCATGATCACCTTATTATGAGGTGCCTTATTGTAATTGGTGATGTTAATGCAGTTGAATCCTTAACAATTCACAGATACAATTTTAGGAACTTTCACAGATCATGGAGGAAACTTATTTTGGACCATCACTATAAGACTTCCACTTCAAGCCAACCCTATTGTGGCCTGGAAATTCTGTCAAGTGCTACACAAACTCCTGAGAGAAGGACACAGAAATGTCAGTTATAGATGATTATAAATGATGTCACATTTACCTTGCTTATTATTTAGGTCATTAAGCTGCATAGGGGTTTCATTGTCCATCTATCTGTCCATGTCTCCATACTTTTGATGTTTATGCTTAGATAGATGATTATAAATGATGTCACATTTACCTTGCTTATTATTTAGGTCGTTAAGCTGCATAGGGGTTTCATTGTCCATCTCTCTGTCCATGTCTCCATAATTTTGATGTTTATGCTTAGATCAGTTCTTTTGAAAGTGTGATGAGGCATATATCATATGTATAGATTCAAAAGTTAGAGGACCTTCATTCATTCAGATCATGTTGACTATAAATGTGTTTTTTTTTTGTAGAAAGTTCAGATATGTGTATTGCTTCAAAGAGATTGGGCAAAATTCATTGCATTGTTTTTAAATGCCTAGCAAAATTTTAATGGCTATCATCATCCATTTCTCTCATATGGTAAATTATTATATACTAATTTGTTATTGTTAATTGGGTGCCTGTTTTTATTCATTACTTTCTAAATGAAAATAGCGATGCCAGAACATCTGTTATGGCCCCCACAGTGACCGTCTTGAAAATATGTTTGCTGCTACTTTGCAAAAGACTTCTTAAGATGTCTAGTTGGTCTTAAATGAAAATGGTGCCACTCAGACACGCAATATTGACAGCACAGTGGCTGTCTTGAAAATCTCACTACAGTGTGACCCGACTTTATCACGGTCCATTATAACACAAAATCAAATATAACATGATCATGGTGTGGCTTCCAAAATTTTTATATATACCTGTTTTTTTTTGTGTCACATGAAAATTCATTCTTTCTTAAACTTATGAAAAAAAAAGTGTATTATCATGTTAGGGGAGAGACCTCACATGAATATTGCAAGATGGTACTGAAATTTTATATGTATTTTTCTTGTACACGAAAAAATAGTTTTTCTTCTTAAAAGTACAAAAAATAAAGTGTAATGTATTTATTTTAGGATCGCTTAGGGTGTCACCAATGTCTCAAACTGCCAATTAATTTTATTGGCGGCAAAATTTACCATCAGAGAAAAAATTTTTTTTATTGGCAACATTGTTTGCAGTTTAAACTTGTATATACAACGATTGGTTTGGAGTGAAGAAATGAAGAAGCCCCATGAAAGAAAGCTGCAAACTTGATATAAAATGCACTGAAATTTATCTATTGTTACATAAACAATTTCTTTGTTTATATTGACAAACCATCGTAACAGTGCATTGTTATATCATAATCTGCTTATGTTGATATCAAGAATGGGTTTGGAATGTTGTGAAATATCAGCTTTTTTGTTGTTGTCATTTCTGGTAGCAGAGATCAGCCAGGATTAATGGTCGGATTTTCTCCTAAAGACTTTTAATAATAGTTACTGTGTTCTAAATGGAAACGGTGCCAGTGTGACAAGCACATCAGCTGTTTTGAAAATCTTATCTCTGAAGGGACTTTGATTTGTGAGCTCTATTGTATTTGCTGGAAAAATTGAAAAAATTATTGTGACTTAATTATGATGTGAACACTGACATGCACATTAAATAACTTCAACATCAATAATATTGGAGAACAAATTCACATGACAATAAATATTGTGAAATTATTGAGGTTAAGTTGAAGATTTTTTAAGTTTTTCAGATGATTATTTTGGTTTATTTTGTAATCATAAATTGTACAAGCAGCAGTCTTTTATGAGTAAAATGCTTTTTTTGCCTGGGGCCTTTGGCAGCTTGAATCTCCAGATTAGGGGCACTGCCCATCAAGACCCCATTGGGGCAGTACTCCCAAACCCACCTTAAAGTTGTTTCAGCTTTTTTATGCAAGACCAAAATCATGTTTGCTCTTTATAATTGATGTATGTGAAATTTTTTATATTGGACTTCTTGATAATTTTTCACATTCAGATTATCAAGAATGGATAACAATGTTTTCTTCTTTTAAGTATGTTACCCATAATACCTTAATAGAACTACTACTACCTCACAAATCCAGCCCTCCCAGATAACATATTTAGCTGGAATAAGCTAAAGGTTATCTGCTCACCTAGGTGGCTGTCACTCAGAGTGATCCCCCCTTGGTATAGGGATTGGTGCCTAAGCCTGTGAATATCCCAGTTACTTCTGGAGCATTCTCTCTTTGTGCATGTAATGGCGGTAAGGCTTGGAGGGAATATGTGTATTATGATTGGGCCAGTATTTGGAACATGAGTACCTATGTGTCTGAAATATTTGACGACTTTTTCTAAGTTTAACTTCAATTTAATTTTCCATTGGTATTTCATATAAAGAAATGAACATTTTGGTTACTGAAGTATATGGAACATAAAATAAATTTGTTACATTTCTCAATATCATATTTCTTTCTTTCAGGTATTGAAAGATTCATTAAGATATAAAAGCAACATCATAGAGATTGGAAAACTATGGGTATGTATTTTACACTAAAAGTTTTATGTACTTGGAGAATATAATCTGTATTCAAATGGGATTGCAAAGAAATATGATCATCCATGCAGTCATTTGTCACTTTTGGAGTTTTTTTTATCCTGTTGTAGATGTGGAATTGCAAGAAAAGCTTTATTTTTTTTGTACAAAATACTCTGGCAGTATAATTGTACCTTTTGATTGTAATTATTTCAGCACTGAAGTATTGACAGCAAGTGGAGTTTTAGGTAAAATATTGAAGAATACTTGAATTGCAAAAGACATTTTGCCTTAGAACTCTTAAGATATTTTTGCTTGTTTGCTTTATATCAATTATGAATATTCTGAGTTGATATAAGGATACTATTGTATCTAATACTTAGATTATATTATTTTAAAAAATGTCCTTGATCAAGAAAAAATAATGCCTTTAAAATTGTTTTGCCATACACATTGTTTGTCAGAATGGTTTCCTTTTTTGTCATAATTTTGTTTCATATCCAGAGCCTTATATAAGAATAAGGCTGCCTTAGTGATGAAGGTGTTGATGATGCCTTTCTGACTGCATCAGATGCCTTAGTGATGAAGATGTTGATGATGCCTTTCTGACTGCATCAAATGCGTTAGCGATGAAGGTGATGATGATGCCTTTCTGACTGCATCAGATGCCTTAGTGATGAAGGTGTTGATGATGCCTTTTTGCTTGTTTATCAAAAGTGCCTTTCTGACTACATCAGATGCCTTTATGATCAAATTGTGATGATGCCTTTCTGACAGCATCAGATGCCTGTATGATCAAAGTGTTGATGATGCATTTTTGGCTGCATCAGATGTCTTTATGGTCAAAGTGTTGTTGATGCATCAGATGCCTTAGTGATGAAGGTGTTGATGATACCTTTCTGACTGTAGTATCAAGGTGCCTTTTTGACTACATCAGATGCCTTTATGACCAAAGCATTAATGATACCTTTCTGACTGCATCAGATGCTTTGTGATAAAAGTATTAATGATGCCTTTTTGACTGCATCAGATGCCTTAGAGATGAAGGTGTTGATGATACCTTTCTGACTGCATCATATGCTTTGTGATAAAAGTGTTGATGATGCCTTTCAGCCTGTAGGATCAAAGTGCCTTTTTGACTAAATCAGATGCCTTTCTGACTGCATCAGATGTCTTAGTGATGACATTCAGTTAATCATGCAAAGATCTCTTCAACATTTGTAAATAACTATACGTTCTGCTCATATTGCACTATTTTTGGTATTTATTCTTTACTACATCATTCCGATTGATATCTTCATTTACTGGTTTAAGTTTCAGATTTAAGTTTTAAACCATTTTAAATGTTTGAAATGTTGTATTTTCGTTATCTTTAGAATTATATATCTTTTTTTTTTAGACAGTTAATTACTTCATATTTTACATTTTACAACCTAATAACTTTGTTTGCCCCATAATCTTAGTGATGAAGGTGTTGATGATGCCTTTCTGCCTGTAGTATCAAAGTGTCTTTTTGACTACATCAGATGCCTTTATGACCAAAGCATTAATGATGCCTTTCTGACTGCATCAGATGCTTTGTGATAAAATTGTTGATGATGCCTTTCTGACTGCATCAGATGCCTGTTTGATTAAATTGTTGATGATACTTTTATGACTGCGTCAGATGTCATGGTGATCAAAATGATATAGATATTTCTTTGACTGCATCAGATGCTTTATTGATCAAAATTAATTCAGTGTTGTATAGGTTATAATAATAATAATAATGAGGACTTTGTATAGCGCCTAATCTTTAGAAGCTCTGAGCGCTTTACAACATATATAATGATATGGCTACAGACAAAAACAAATACACCGTCAAAAATATTTAAGGTAGGAAACATTATTATGTCTTTAAGTTTGTTCTTGCAGTCAAAAAGATGAGTTTTAAGAGTACTCTTGAAACGGATCACTGTCTTTGTGTCTAATTATAATGCATTGATTGTGTATTCTAAGAGTGACCCAGTACTTTTGTTTCAAACATAAACATCTGGATGTGGTACCAATGTATAGTTTTCATTAATTATATACACTGTCATAAAATATAGACTTGCTTATACAGAGAAGTTTATGATGAAAACTCTACATGCAAAATGTTAAATTGTCATGTGTAATTTGAATGCATTAATAGAATTATGCCTTATTTGGTTAATAAGTTTGCAGAAAAATTCTCAAATATGATGCTTATTTAGAGCTTAATTTTACTTTATGTGTGTCTTGGCTGTCTGTAATGTGACTTGATCAGGATTTTGTAAGACATTCTGCTTTACTGTACATGGGAATCGATTATCATATCATTCCATCAGGATTTGTAAAACTGTCTGTTTTATGAGACATGATACCTTCCTGAAAACTTGTAATGTAAACTTGTCTTATGGTGGCACATTATTTCCATGCATCAGGATTTGTAAAACTGTCTGTTTTATGAGACATGATACCTTCCTGAAAACTGTTTGTTTTATGAGACATGATACCTTCCTGAAAACTTGTAATGTAAACTTGTCTTATGGTGGCACATTATTTCCATGCAACAGAACTCATTAGTTTAACTTTGAGCATTTTATCCATTTGTTTTATGTAATCTTTTTAATTCAGTCTTATTATTGCATATTTTTAACAGGGTCATTTAAAAGAGGGATATGGCAGACTGATAGCTGCATATTGTACACTGGTTGTTCAGAAAATGGATTTTCAGAAGAAGGTATATCCTCCAAGATTTCAATTTTTGTAGCATTCATGTGGTCTGATATTTAAGGCTGAAGGCATAATATAAAATGGCCATGTGGTGTGCAATCTGGTTGGTATGCTAGACTCTTAAATTAACCCTTGTATGCATATAAGCAACCATGCTTGAAGGGAGGAGCAATATATGTTGCAGACATGACAATTATTCCAGAGTTGATGATATTTTTTTACAATTTTAGTAACATATAAACATTTCAAATTATATTGATGAAATTCAGGAAAATATTGTATGGGATTCACTGCTGAATGTAAATTATTTGTGGTTATAAGTTTAGAGGATGGTATTCTAGCACTTGTACTTATTTTATAAAAATCAACAAAACAATTTAGCTTAAAAGGAACTAATTAAGTAAACTGTGGAACACATCACTGATGATGATTTGAAACCTATTTTTAGCCAGTTTCATTTGAGTAGTGTTTTTATTTAAATTGGCCATAATACCTAGTAAGTATATGCCATGGGTGTTAGTCAACATTTGCTTGTTACTCATATTAATAACTTGGATGAGTTTGAATATGAGTGAGATGTGTGCATATTAATGAAGTGATCATGCATCTGATTGGTTGAGCTTGCTACCTTATGGAGTCATATTTATCTGATTTTCATTAAACTAGGAATATATGCAAATATTTATGATGTTTTGGACAAGACCAGTGATGAGTGAAGTCCATGCATATTAATGAAGTCCTCTCACATCAAATTGAGATTTCATATTAACCGATTTTGATAAAGCTATGAATATATATATATATATATATATATATATATATATATATATATATATATATATATATATATATATCACAAAGATCACAGACAGGTATGGTAATAAATGAGAATTTATTACTTTGCTCCAGGATCTGATTGGCTGAGATTTTTTTCATTCTAGAAGCCAATTTCTGATCCTGTTTTGATTAAACTTGGAATATTGGCTTGAATTATCAAGCCGTCCAAAGAGTTTTATTTTAAGCTGGATCAGAGCATGTTAATAGAATTCAGTGCAGTTAAAAATGATTCTCAAATCAAATTAAATTTAAATAGAAATATTTGTTATATTCGGTGTCAGTACTCACAAATTATGTGGAAATTCCTTTTTTATTTCTAACTTTCAGTAAAACTACCCAAAAATATCATTTTTATGACACTCTTTAGGATTTAATTACTTAGTAAAGAAACCTAAACTACATGTAATTTATAATGTGAAAGGCATGTTACTCTCTAGATCACAAATTAACGCTTTGCTTGTAAACTTCATTTTTATAGATCTTAGATGAGTTTATTTATGGCCAAGATGCTTTGCATAATAATGATAATAATAATAATAATAATAATAATAATAATAATAATAATAATAATAATAACACTCTTTCCTTTGCAAAGAATCTTTACCTGACTCTATTAAAATATGTCTAACTCAGAGTTTGGGGTATAATTTGCCTAGTTTACAATAGTATTTATTGAACTGTTAAGTTAAGTGAGCAATATCAGTTCTACTTGGGCCTCTTCTTAGGACATGATTATTCTAAAAATAATCTCTGGTGATTCTCCAGGCAACTGTTTGGCTTTCATAGGAGCCATGCATAAAACTTATTTTTGACCACTGGAACATCAGAGCTGGTTTTGATAAAGCTTGGTGGGCCTTTAGCGGCGAGCAGAAATGCTTCTTGGGACAATCTCTGCTGAAATTGTCTTTGGAGTGACTTCTGTATAAACCATATGGTTACCCTACTTTTGACTTCTTTGAACTGTTGAACCACTTTGATCAGGTTCGAATGTTTGTTCTGATATTTTTTGGTCAAAATTTTGTTTGGGGCGGCACACCAAGCAACAATTTTATTTCCATAGAAAACATTTAAAAGCATTATTTTCAGATTCTTCAGCTAATTTTGATTTCTTAGGATTTTCTGAATCAGAATTCTGTGTAAGGGTGGATCTCCTTGCATTGGTATGTCACCATAGTAACAATATGGAAAACCCTTTTTCAGTTTAAATTGCAGTCAGTTTTTACTGACTTTGCTAGGACCGTCTCATAAAATATGTTGCACATCAACATTTGGGGTGGCTCTCTTTGCATTGGTAAGGATTATCTATCAACCATATTGAAAACCTATTTTCAGTTTATAGCTACAGAGGCAATTTTGATATTGTAGGGAAGAGTGTTTGTTAAGGTATGCTGTGTCCAGCACATTACCCCTTGCAATAGTATGTATTCCTTAGCAAACATAAAAAATCTATTTTCAGCTGCTTGTTGAATTGTCTGTGTATAATATTTGTTGGGTCATTCTCTTGCAAAACTTTGGGGTAGCTTCTTTTTCAGTGGTTTCCATAGTAATTGGGTGGAAACCTACAAATGGTGTTAATGTGCCAGCATGTATAACCAGTAGTTACTAAAAATAAAATCAGACCTAATATGATAAATACTGTCTTAACAGGACACCTTTCATTGTCTAGTCCAGCTAAAGTTACTCAGAGTACAAACAGTTAAACAGTATGTCAGTTGCCATCATTTTCAAACAGTTAAACAGTATGTCAGTTGCCATCATTTTCAAACAGTTAAACAGTATGTCAGTTGCCATCATTTTCAAACAAATAACAGGAAATTATCCAGACATAGGTTTGACATGAAACCCAAGGTACCTACCTTGTTACTAATTTTCCGTTTAAGCTATTGTATGTCAAGTGAGTATTACCAGCCCCCATGGGTCTCATATGTTATGTTTAGTGTTCAGTTATTTTTATTAAAAAAACTTTCTAGCTTGATAAAAGAAAGGCAGGTCAAAAAGCGTGCTTTGTATATTCCTAATGCTAATTTTGCATCCATCGCTTGGTATGTTTTCAGACCTGCCAACCCTCAAAATGTTGCTGCTAGTCTTACAAAACTAGCTCTTAACATATGGACTTATGGAATTAAATGAAAAGCAAAAAATAGGATTTTTGCAGTAAAATCTGGATAATTTGCTTGTCCATGTTTGATTTGCATCCAAATTTCACATTTTCTTAAGTGGAATTAGAGAACCAGATTACCTTTATAGTAGTACCTCAGACACTTTAAACTGAACATATTTTTGCATGCTAAGCATCTGCTTGATCAAGTTGTTGAATATAGAATTTTTTTAAATGTTGTCCAGCTATCAATACATGTTAAAGACTAAAGAAAAAAATAAGTCGCGTAATAAAATTTTAATAATCAGTACAGAAATATAAAATAGTAATATTTAGATTGTTTTGGATAAAAGCAGGAAGGGATACAGTTAGGTTTATTGGAGATCACATGTCCATTTGAGTTTGTCATGTGGGGAGATACAATTCCTATCATGTTAAATGAAGAAAAAAATTCCATGAATTACATCTAGTTGAGAGATAGCGAGAAGCCATTGAGCTGCATAGTGTTTGGAACTGTATGTGTATGTGTTCTTTACAAACTTGTCAGGTTAACACAATATTTACCATCAATGCATCAGTTGGTAACACTGAATCATCGTTGCTTGCAATTTAACTGTCATTTATACACTGTGTATTTATTATGTTATTACCTGTTCGGCATATTTAATTTTAAGCATTGATATGAGTCCCTATAGTTTGGAATACCTAACTTTTTTAATGTATATTTTCCAACTTGAAAATAGAAATACATGATATTTTGTTACACCTTCAGTCCTGCCATCCCTTATGAAATAACCCTTAAAATATGGACATTCGGAATAAACACAAAATTATCAAAAAATGATTGTTGCTGAAAAATTCTCATAATTTGTTCATCAGTGTTAGAGTGTCTGCCTCGGATGCAGGAGGTCATGGGTTCGATGTCCACCTTAGTCCTACCAAAGACTTAGAAAAAAGGTACTAACATCTGCCTACTTGGCGCTCACCTTTAAGAGGTTAGTGTTAGGACTGGTCAGCCTGGTGTCAGGATAATGTAACTGGGTGGGACATCATAATATATGTCTGCAGCATGATGCCAACTTGAAAGGCAGCAGCACTTTAAACTGCCCCACTGCAGACATCGTAGCGATATAACTGAAATATTGTTAAAGCTACATTAAAAATCCCAAATCACACTCACACTCATCCGTGTATGATTTGAATCCAGGTAAAACATTAAAATTAGTTGAGTAAAACATTAAAATTAGTGGAATTAGTCAGGGAACAAAACTAACTTTACAGCAGTACTTCTGATGCTTTAAACTGAACATATTTTTTTTTCATATGAAGCATCTGCATGATCAAATTGGTTTTTTTCATAGAATTTGAAAAAAAATAGCATCCAGTGAGTGATGCATGTTGACGACAAAAAGGGAAAATAAACCTCTTAAAAAGTGTGAATATTCAGCACAGAAGAATAAACTGGATATTAAGATTCCTGTGAATAAAAGCAGGAAGGGATACAATTACGTTTATTGGACATCACATGCCAATTTGAATACATATATAGGTATACTATAGGACTGACAGGGGAAATATCCGTTTCTGGCTTCCCGTTTTCTGATGCCGCTTTGGTTCCAAAACAGTGGTCTGCTGTTATGGCATATTTTGAGATAAATTTGGATCGTTTGAATGTAAAATCATTGGAACCCAACAAAATACATATCCGGATACTTTTATGGTATTAAGCAGCCCATGGAAGAAAAATTATGTACTTTTGCGAAGCGTTGAAAATTTTAAAAGTTTTATTTTCATACATTAAGAGGAGGTAATACTAATAAACACGGTTATATCATGTATTTTTCATATTTCTTAGTAACCTCTATTTACTTTACAAAGTCTCAATTCAGGAGTCCTATCTGGTTGATTCAGCCATATCTTCAATGACCCATGCGTAGGCCAAATTATTCCTCAAATATTTAGCGCATTGACCCCATTGTTGGTCAGCGGCGTTAGTGTACAAAACTGGTGTTTATGTCTTCTCTTCAAATTATGTATCAAACTTGTTTAAATGAACGGTGTCATGGCAAGATTATATCTGTATGAATTTAGTCCTAGAAAGCTCTATTCAAAATCATGAGTACACACATTCCTCAGCAGGCTGACAACACGTGTGATTTGGTATAGCTTTCATTGTTTGTCCTAATTAAAACTGAAGCTATACACGTTTTCTGGCACAATCCAGAGTTGTAGACTCTATTCATTTTCATGAAATTAAGTAGGACCAGGTTTTTTTAAAAATTGACAAAATTGCATTTTGAGAATTGTCCCCCCCCCCCACTCCATTCAAGTCACAAAAGTATGCCACGTTGCATCACAGAGACAGTTGAGACTGAATTTTTTTCATTTTTGGATGCATCTTAATTGAAAAATAGCTTGATTTACTTACAAAAACTGGTATTTCAATTTTCATGTCCTACACCTAACATATAGGTGGGGTATATGATTGCTCTTGTCAAGTAAATTGGAAAAACAATTCAAAGGATTATATCAAGTTGAGAGATAGCAACAAGTCATTGAGCTACATTGAGATTTGAAATTGAGTTTATGCAACTGTACTAATGATAAATAAGGTTTATGTGTACTTTAAAAACTTTTCAGTTGAACATAATGTTTACTGCCGCTATGCTTCGAATACCAAACATTTAAATACGTTCTCCAGCTTTACAATAACAGTTATGATATTTTGTTACACCTTACTGAAAACTGGTCAAATGTATGTAAAAAATCAAATGCCTTACTGAGATGGTCTCATCAGGGTTGGCAGATCTGCATCTTACAGAAAATTGGTCAGATTTAATAAAAATAATCAGCTGCCATACTAAGACGATCTTTTTAGGGTTGGCAGATCCGTGTTTTGCATTTATGACCAACAAATTGTGTTAAATAGATAAAATTTCAATTTAAAGAAAACTCTTGGCTTTGGTGGTCGAAAAACTAATTTATCTCTGGAGATGTATTACAGGTTGATTAATTCAACTGTTGACTAAGTGTAGTTTTAATTGTCTGGAATTTTAAAGGCAGGAACACTAATAGCATTAATGAGTAATTTCCATTGAATTTTCACCAGTATCCTGAAATTCCTGGCAACTTGCTAATGGATGATGAAAAGTATGCTCATGTTTGTGGATCTGATGTGAATAATTAGTAAGTATGATACACTTTTGATGATTTTCATGTATCTTTCTTTTGGTGAATGTTTACTTCATAGATATAACAATTAGATTACTTTTGTTGCTTGTTTCAATATATGACTTAAATTTGTCCTTTTGTTATAGTAAATGACTTACTGCTGTGTATGGGGTGCTAATAAGTACCAGTAAATGTAGTATATCTGTACTGGAAATATATTAATTAATAAATTAGCTACATGAAAGTTCCAATACATATACTGCCAAGTTTATCACACGCGTTTCACAGGGTTAAGAATTGCATTGGAAAGCCACATTTGTTATGCCTATATAATTTATATTGTGTGTTGGCTTTTTTATGAGATTGTACATTATGGATGACCTTTGTCCATAATTGAGTGTGCAAGTTGGGCCTACCTGACTAATGTCTTTTTTTGTAAGTAACATATTATAGAGCTAGTTTTGGTCTATGATAATAGATTATATTTAAGGGTTATTATTATTTGTAGGTAAACATGGTTGCTAGATTTGAGTTCAGAACTTGGGTCCCCCACCCCACCCCCGCAAAGTTCCTGATGCACAGACTGTTTGCCATATTCTTCACTAAACTTTTAGTAACATACCTGATCTTGTTGGCAGCTTGGAATATTATGGTTTTTTTTTTTTTTATATTTGACTTACTCTGACAAAATCTGATTAGTGAAGTTAGTTTTAGTTGTGTTTAGTTTTAATTTGAGTGTAATTTATTTTAAATGACTGGAATATCAAATTGTTCAATAACCTTTGAAAAAAAATTGCTATTTTGGAATTATTTTTAATTCATTTACAGACATTTTAGATTCTGTCATTGTGCTATATCAAGACTTAGGACATCAACACTATTCCATGCTATTGGTACATCAGCACATCCGAGATTGGAATTCTTCTGGAACATGACTGGGTTTCATTCAGTATACTCTAGACTTTTGGACTCGTAATATCATTTTAAGGACTGTTAGTGATTTAAATCACAATACCGTGATCAGTTTAAATATTGACTTTGTATTCTTGAGAAAATAAATTAAATCTTGAATTTTATAAAACTTTGTTTTCACACTATTCTGTTTGTTTAAGACCATAGAGTTGTTACACATTTAAGTCAAGAAATTATTTGTATTTATAGATTAAATCGATGGAGTGGCCAGTCAGTTGAAATTTTATGTTGAAATACTGGGAGAACTTTTGATTTATAGGACATAAAAATGGCTTTTATTATATATTTTAATGTGAAATGTAGCGACTTACTGACAAAATAATTATATTTTTTTTCATTCCTATACTTTCATATGTGAAAAAATATATCCTATTATTTTCACAAGTGAAAAATGTATCTTAAGTCTTAAGAAGAAAATTGGTTTCTGCACAATAACAAAGTTCTTCTTCTGTAGTTATCAACTTTGTGATTGACTTAAACTTAAGTGTAAAGCAGGGTCATACTTGATTCATTATATGCATACAGAGTAAATTAGTCATATGGAATTCATTATGTGCATACAGTGTAAATTGGTTTCATATGGAATTCATTATATGGATACAGTGTAAATTAGTGTCCTATGGAATTTATTATATGCATACAGTGTAAATTAGTGTCCTATGGATTTCATTATGTGTATACAGTGTAAATTAGTGTCATATGGAATTTATTATATGCATACAGTGTAAATTAGTGTCACATGGAATTCGTTTTGTGCAATTAATATAAATAAGAGTCATATGGAATTCATTATATGCATACAGTGTAATTTAGTGTCATATGGAATTTATTATATGCATACAGTGTAAATTAGTGTCCTATGGAATTTATTATATGCATACAGTGTAAATTAGTGTCATGGAATTCATTATATGCATACAGTGTAAATTAGTGTCATATGGAATTTATTATATGCATACAGTGTAAATTAGTGTCACATGGAATTCGTTTTGTGCAATTAATGTAAATTAGAGTCATTGGAAATTCATTATATGCATATGTGTAATTTAGTGTCATATGAAATTCATTATATGCATACAGTGTAAATTAGGGTCATATGGAATTAATTATATTCATACAGTGTAAATTAGGGTCAAATGGAATTAATTATATGGATACAGTGTAAATTAATGTTATATCGAATTCATTATATGCATACAGTGTAAATTAATGTTATATCGAATTCATTATATGCATACAGTGTAAATTAGAGTCATACCATTCCAGAAAATAATTGACTAATACTAGCAGAAATAAAATCATCGCATCCCACCAGATTTTCTGGTGAAAATTTAGATAAAAGCTCATTAAAATGTTCATAATTAAAACATTCATAATTTTCTTAATGTTTTGGACAGAATCATGTCAATGGGCTCAGTTAGAGAATGGGGGAGGGAATAGTTGCTAATACCACTTCTCTCTCCTCTCATGTTCGAGTAAAATTTCATAGCTGAGGGCATCTATTTGCATACCAATCGCCTCCATAAGTAACTGGTATTGAAGCATCTGGATATATGCTTATTTCCTTGAAGTTACAGATAAAAGAAAACTAGTCATGGATTTTCTGAATGTTAATGTGATGACTGAAGCTTGGTCTATGCCATTTGCATTCTTGGTCATGAAATAAATGCATTAAATATTGTTTGTTGTTTCAGTTTTGAGATCAGTGTGGATATGCTAGACTACATGGATGAGATTCTTCATCTGCAAGAAGTGGGTAAGTTACCATCTTTATAGCCATACTCTTCACAGTGGGTTACCTCCCTTTGGAAGGATGATGCCACTGTCAGAGTGATCTAACAAAATGCTACCTGGAGAAAATATTTCGCTTTGATAACTGCAGTACATCCTATTCATGCTGCATTTTGTGCAGTCTTTTCACTACATTGTCTTTCGTGCATAATATATAGATTGTACCTAATGTATTGAATAAAAAAATTTCAAACTTATTTTTTACAGTGGACATTGGATAATGATGATGATGAAAATTCATCCTTCGGAATTTAACCACAATCATCAAAGATTGCCAGAAGAAGTGTCTGTTTGATAAATATTTGACCAAATTAACTTGAGGGCCTTCTTTTTGTTGAGTCATTTTTCCTCCAGGTTTCTCACCATACTGGTAGAGATCACATACTGATGTTTATTATTTGCATGTACCTAGCCTGACATGGATGTTACTCTCCTCAGTTCCACAGAGTTATATAGGGGCTAGAAAGTGTTTAATGCCATGTTATTGCTGGACATGTATGTGATAAAGCTTGCCAATTGCTTTCAGTGGTTCTTGCTGGTGGTTTTCCAAGTTCTAACTTCACCAAATATACTGGCTGCCATGTGTAGTCTGTCATGTACTAAAAAATAGCAGTTAATAATCTCCTACATTTATCTTTGATGTCATCACCATTTTCTTTGTTGCAGTCTTTGGGTCCCTAGACAAGTCCAGAGCGAATTCCATGACGAACTCTGGTCAGTGTCGACTAGCACCACTCATCCTGTGTATCCAGGACTCCTGCCAGCTTTATGACTATATTGTCAAGTCTTTGTTCAAGTTACATTCTAGTAAGTACAATGAACTTAATTCAGATTAGGATACATACTCCACAAAATTTAGCTTTACAAACTTAAGAGAATGGTATTTTGTTGGTCAGAATTCATGTCTAGATGTTTTTCTTTGATTGTGGTTTTCTCAGTGCTTGCATGTAGTGAAGTATATAGTTTTTTTCCCATTTGATCATTGTAATATTAATTTTGCCCATAATATCTTGGACACATTATAAGATAATCTCATGACAATTGATATTTGGATGCATCATAACAAAATTAACCCAACCGTGTGAAAACAGTTTTACCAGATTTTCAAGTCTGAGTGATTTATATATTTTTAGACCACTTCAACTAGATTTTCAAGTCTGAGTGACTTTTGTATTTTCAGCCATTCAGCTATTCTGCTCTCGGTTTCTTAGACCCCATTTCATCAAAACTCTTGACAGTTATCTTGTTGATGGATCTCTAACTCGGTAGTCTAAAGTCTAGTATACTGTCCTAATTTTCATGGTTGTGTGACTTTGGTATTTTCATCTGTTTGTCCATTATACTCTTTGTGTGTTTGGATTTATTTTATCCACGTTGTGTCAGTTTGTATATGACAATTTCAGGAGAGTAATTCTGCATTACATTTGGGGCCCAGAGTGGCTGAGTGGTCTAAAGTGCTCTCCATTATGGATCACTGCCATCTCACCTCTGTCTACATGGGTTCGAGTTTAAGATTCGGCTAATGTAGTTATGTGAGAAAGCTTGCCAGTAGCTTCTCGTGGGTCGGTCGTTCTTTCTGGGGGTTTTCATGGGTTCTTCCTCCACCAATAATACTGACCCCCATGTATAACCTATCGTGTGCAGAAAAATGGCATTATACCCTACAACAACAACAATTCTGCATTACCAACACTTGATTACTTTGACCTCGTTTGCTGTCTACTCAGTATCATCTATCAGGTGTTTAAAACTGGCATCAAACCCACAACAACCATCACATCTTAGCATTAATTTGTCTTCAGTTTGGTTTCAAACACATTGGTGGAGAATATGGTGTCTTACAAAGTTAGTAATTGAGAAAATGAAAGTATATTGCTTCATTAAAAAGCCTTATCTTGAGCAAACTGGTCATCATTATAATTGATCAAAGCCAGTGGCTGTACATAAGGTATAGAAAATAGAAATTCATCATTACAATTATAATTAGGAGATCCCAACCAGACCAGGTTTTGCAGAATATTTATATCCAATTAGAAGAAATTCAAAAGTGACAAATTTGTGAGGGAATACAAGTTTGAATGTAAGCTTTTTTATCTGAATTCTGGTAGGGTGAAAAGTACTTAAGTTCAGATATTATAGACTGGCATATAGAATATAGTTTCTCAGTGTAAATTACAGAATGTAAATAACAAGAAACCAATAAGTTTGACTGTAATAGACTGAACATTGGCACCAGAGATGAAGGCAAAAGATGTTTACATTTCAAAAGATGTTTTATTCCTGATAAGCATGCTCATGGGTTAGCATCCCAGACACAGTGGCTCAAGGCTCAGTCTTTTAAAATAATGATTGTAATTCTATCTTGCAGTGCCAATAGCTGCATAATTTGGAATAATCATCATTCTAATTTTATGTTGCTGATAATTGCTTCATTTGGATAAAAATTTATTCTTACAAATTAAAATAATAATAAAACTGGAAGACAGAATTTCCTGCATAAATTCTCTTTTGAATCTAAGTTGCTGAAAATTTCAACCTACAGCTATGTAGATAGAACAGTCAGTTATCATTCCAGCAAAATATGAAACCTTAACAGATGAAATAATTATTTTGTATAATAGAACATATTTTATCTCATTCCAGATTATACTGGTACCTTGTAGTAACTTTAAGACACATTTAATAAATTTTATTAATATCACCTTTTCACCACATATTTTGAATGATTCTTATGACACTCTTCATATTTTGGTCACTGGATTATTGTATGCATGCTTGTTCAGCTGTTCCTAAAAGTAATTTTATTTCAACTCTAGACCACTTTAGTGGCCTAGTGGTTAGAGCGTCCACCTCGGATGAGGGAGGACATGGGTTCGATCCCAGACTGAGTCATACCAAAGACTTTCAAAAATGGTACTAACAGCTGCCTTGCTTGGCCTTAAGCATTAATAGGTTAGTGTTAGGACTGGTTGGCCTGGTTTCAGGATAATATGACCGGGTGTGACATCATACTACATGTCTAGGGCATTATGCCCGAGTGGTAGACATCACTATAATCAGTCACACTACAGACATGGTAGTGATATGACTGAATGCAAATCACACACATACACGCACACACATTTCAACAAAATCCTTGAATTTATTTTAAATACTAATGTTATTGTTAAACTGTTTACTGTTGCCATCAGCCTATCCAGGTAAGATATCCTTATAACCAGGCTTCACAGATCACCACAAGGAAAATTTATTCTGCCAAAGATGTTTTATTATATACCTATAAATAATCCAAAGCTGTACCTATTCATATCCAATGATCCTAATACAAACACCTACTAACATTTTCTTTTTCTGTGATACCACAGTCCAATCACCTGTTCATGATGTCATATGAATGGCTCCCATGCCACCCGGCTCTCAATGTGAGAGAATTAGTTAAAGAATCAAAACATGTATTAATATATTTATTTTAAATAATTAAGCATTGATTTTTGTGAAAATTTTCACAGCACTATGTCTACAGTTTTATTATTTATTTAAAAGCAAATAGAACAGCCCAACAGTTATGTGGAAATCACAGACATTCTGTGAGGTTCGCATCAGCAGTTTCATTGTTTCTTTGTGCAAAATTGATGAACTCACCATCAAAAAATTGACTTCGTTAACTTCAGCAAAATGGATGCTGAGTAACTCTAATATCAATTCATCCTTGAGAATGTATATTATTTATCTTCACCTATATAACAGGACATTGGAACATGTTATGCAGCTCATCTCACATATTAATATTCTAATGCTACAGCAAGTTGTTAATTAAAATAAATTTCTGTTCATGCAAAGGTATATAATAAAGCATATTCATGACAGTATTTATATTGTGAAAGGTATATCATGCTTGTATCAGTACATCACACTGAAGATGATAGAGCTTTCATAATAAACATATTCTACTACTAATGTATTTGTATTTATTTAAGTGTAACAAACAAACAACATAAACAGAAGAAACTCAGACCTGCTAACAAATAATATAATGGGAGATCCAAGCATTCATGATTCATTCCATGTACACTTTCAAGCAATGAGTGTAGACCCTGATTACCATTATGTGACACCTTATAGGAGTCAGCACTGTTTATTCCAAGTACAGTTTGAAATTTACCTTTTGAGGCATAACATTATATCCAATGTGAGACCACATTGTTCAATTTTTGGGTTTGCAATATAGACAAATAAATACAAAAACATTTTCCTTGTACCAGTATTTCACTCCCAAAGTCATTTCACCAAGGGAGATAATTCTTTGGAGGTGGGAACATGTTAACTATTACTAATGATGAACCTACCCATTTTGTAGCATCATCGTTTCTTAACATGACCGCTTTTTCTTTGCTGGGTTTGGTCTTCTAGCTTAAAGCAAACATTGTCTTTTCTCCTTTGAATACATTCTCTGATCACATCAACATAAGGAATATAAGCCTTCTGCTTCCTGAATCCAGCCCTACTGAAAATTCATCTTTTTGTCAATGTCATACAAAGGGCATATAACTGTTGCTCATTAACCCCATCCCACGACTAATTGTTACCAGTTTTTAAGATTTTCTTTCATACTACAGAATAGTACAAGATACCTTATGTTAATCCAAGTCAATTTTGTTTTAAATTCACACCATCCATTGCATTTTGGATTAACATCAATTCCCAAACAGTTTGCTGTGTCATTTTAGAACAATATATTATCATTTATACACATTGTCATTTCAGTTTTCACACATGGTACCATTGGTTTTCTCAATCTGTTATCAACAGGTGTTATTCAATGAATTATTGACACACTGACATGTACATTTATTTATTGTTTCTATTGTTTATCATTTCAATGAAACACTAAATGCAACAAATGCACGAAATTAAAAAGGGAAGATATGTAAGAGTCTTGCCTTGCATGCATCAAATGCACTTCTTTACCTTGTAGATGTATAATTTATGGTATGAGGACACCTTGTCTGCAGCATTTGAAAAATCATAAGGCAAGGAAATTTTGGCAGTTTATGTGAGAACAATATCTCAAGTACTCATTTGAAGTTAGAATCTGTTATTACCCTTTTGGGATATGCTATTGAGCCCCTTCCCCACCACCACCAAACATTATATGCAGCCCTCTGTCACTACAACTTCGGCAGCGTTAAAAAAGTAAATTAATATTGCTATCGCAGATGTGCTGTCCTTTCAGCAACATATGCATCAACAGTTACAATAGATGGTGACACAGATTCTTCATTGAGGACAAATTTTGTCTCTTTCTTTTCCTTTTTTGTGTGCCCACATATTTTGTTAAAAATGCAGGAGTGTTTATAACTGATTATTGTTCACAAAATAAATCCAATACTTCTTGTTAAGAAGGATTTCTGATTAATAGGCAGGATATTCTGCATTCTCTTCATGTATTACCTATTTTCCTAATGAAAGGCAATGGAGAATTTTATACAATGAAAAAAGGAAAAGTTATTAGTAAAATTATGTTTCTTCTGGAATCCTTAACTCGATCACAGTACTTAAATACCCACCACTCCAGTGGCCTAGTGGTTAGAGCGTCCGCCATGGAAGCTGGAGTTTGTGAGTTTGATCCCCGGCCGAGTCATGCCAAAGACTTACAGAAATGGTACAAACAGCTACCTCGCTTGGCACTCAGCATTAAGAGGTTAGTGTTTGGATTGGTCGGCCTGGTGTCAGGATAATGTGACTGGGTGGGACATCATGCTACATGTCTGTGGCATGATGCCCCAGTGCTAGACATCACTATAAACTGCATTACTGCAGACATTGTAGCGATATGACTGAAAAATTGTTAAAGCTACGTTAAAAATCCTAATCAAACAAACAAATAAACTTAAATACCCTCCTAATGATTGTGCTATTCAAGCATCTTCATTGATATTTTGCTTAGTTTAAACACCTAATGGGAGCAACATTCTGGTTACACAAGTTTTTAGAGTGTTTGCCTTGGATGTAGGAAGTCATGGGTTTAAACCCAGACTGAGTCTTACCTTAGACTTGTAAAATAATTTAATAGCAGCTGTTTCGCTGGATGCTTAGCATTAAAATGTTAATGTTAGGATTGGTTGACCTGGTGTCAGGATAATGTGATTGGGTGTGACATGCTGCTTCATTTCAGCATCATGATGCCCCAGTGCCAGACATCACTATAAACTGACACACTCCAGACATCATACCAATGTGACAAAAAGACAGTTAAAAGCTTAGTTAAAAATTCAAATCACACACACACACCTAATGGTTGCAAGGGGCAGTAAATGGCAAGAGTTATTACCCTTTGTCTATATGATATTGACAGAAAAGAACAATTTTTGTTTTTTAGTAGGGCTGTATTTGGGTGGCAACAGACTTATATTTCTGATGTTAATGTAATTGGGTTACATGAAGCAAGTCATAGTCATGCTTAATCTATCCCTGGTTAAGGCATTTTTGATGAATTATCTAATTCCTCCAGCAATATTGTTTTTTTTTCTATACTTTACAATATATATTAGCTTGTTTCCAGAAATAATAGACCCCTTCCATTACATCATTCGGATTTTTATTTTTCAATGATAATTAAGAGGAATTTTATGCAACTTGTACAAAATAAACTTGTACACCTAAATTAAAATATTCCTTGACCTGTTCATTATCTATTAGATCTAATAATAATGTCCTTGCCACATAGTCATGAAATTGTCTGAGCATTGGATCACTTTGTCATTTGAATTTCTGCATGCTTGCTAATTTTAAGAATACTGATGGACACTAAGCTTTTACAGTTCTGAGCATGAATTTCCTTTGTACACAGACATTTTGACTATGTGGCCTAGCCGTGAAATTGTGAAGCTCTTAGCTAAGTTTGTTCTGTTAGCCAATAAGAAATGACCACTCAAATGTAATGTCATTTGTGATTGGCTGGAACAAAATCTCAAGCTTCAAACTCAAGTTATTTGATTTCCAGGCTAAATGAAATGTTCTTATTGGTTGCATATGTTTAGTAATTGCCTGACTACATTGAAACCAGTGATAAAGAATACCTTTATAGAATTATAATTGAACCTAAGAACAACATTTAGAAACCTTGCTTCATAAGTTTGCTTAAATGCAAATTGCTTCATATCGCTTGTTACAAAGTACATTCCATGGTTCCAACAGGATCAATATATTTAATTTCATTATTTAATCTCACGTTGTAAAGACATTCAGATTGCAGCTAATGAATATTACTGTCAGGGTCCCCAGGACACCTTGTTCTCAACAAAGTCACAAGATTGTCAAATAATTAGGGTCTTTAAGCAAGATCCCCATGGCATCAGATCATCAACAAGGTCCCCAGGGCATCTAATCCTCATCAAGGTCCCCAGGCCAAGGTCCTTAGATTATCCAATCCATGTCAAGTTCCCCAAAGCGTCAATCCCTCGTTTTTATAGCATCTAACCCTTAATCTTTATTTGCATATCAGATATATTCAGAAATTTTAATAAATTTTCTAATTTACATTGAGATGATGCTGAGATATTTTACAATAATAAAATTATTCAAGACTGATCTGTAAGTGCATAATTTGTATTTTTTAATTTTGTAGATATTAGCTTCTTTATTGATTATTTATCAAGAAATTTCTTTGTTGAACCACAAACTACTATCTTAGCTCTGGTGTGTCAGAGGTGCATAAGAGTTATTGCAAATAGAATTACTTATTTGTGTTCTATCGTACACTGTATCAATGTTAACTACAGACAAATCAACAACATTTACTGTAACATCATGGATGATTTTAGTATGGATGTTTGTTTTCTGTGTGAGAGTGGTTGTGAAAACCATGCATATGATAAACTCAAGGTGATAATTACTTCATACATTCCTCTTCAAGAACAAGTATATGTAAAATTTCTGCTGTTTTCAGGGATAATAAATTTTTTAAAATAAATATCAGAGGTCTGCAAGGTTCAGTCTTTAAATGAAAAGACTAAACAAAAGAATGTATCTATAGTATGCTTGCAAGAAACTTACAGTACAAAGAACGATGAAATAGATTGGGCATCTGAATGGGGATACAAAAGTATACTTAGCCACTGCTTTAGTAATAGTGCTGGGGTTGCAATATTTTTTAAAATACTTTTGAATTCACAATTCATAGAGAAAGATGTGACAGTCAAGAGATTTATTATTTTAGATATTACAATTAATGGCAACAGAATAACACTCATGATTTGGTATGGTTATAATGATGATAATCCTAGCTTTTTTTTAGAAATTTAAAGGATGACATTTTATTTTTTGAGAACTTGTCAATGATAATGTACTTAATAATATTTTATAAAACAAACACCAACAGTCTAGGGAAGCAATTCAAGACCTGAAAAATAAATTGGAATTAATTGATCCTGGGCAAAATTCTAATCAAGACTTAAAGATGTATATCAGGAGACAAAACTCTCTCTTGAAACAAGGTAGATTAGATTACTTTCTTGTATTGGATTACATTCATATGAATACAGCTGATACTTGTATCTTACCAAGGTCATTCAGCTATTTTTTTTAGTGTGGCTTTTTCTACATGTCCAAGGGAAAAGGATATTGAAAATTTAATGCCCAACTGTTTAGGAACATTTAATATACTGATTTGGACAAAAAGTCTATAGCTGACACTGTAAATGAATATTATGTGGGGGGGGGGGAAATAAAGATGACTCTCCATGTTTCTCTTTCCTGTAATGATCAAATGTTCTTTGAAATTTTGAAAATGAAAATAAGATCTGATACTGTTTGTTACTGTCAGGAAAACAAAAGAGAAACAGGAAAAATTTAAGAAAATTGAGCTGGAAATAATAGAAATTTAGGGGGGACTGTTTAATAGATGGGGAAAATTCTGGAAAATGTAAAGAGAAAAAAAGCAAAATTTGAGGACTCAATGAAAAAATACATTGAAGGTGTATTGTTTTAGATCTAGAGCTAGATGTTACAAATTTTGGGGAAAAAAGCACAAAGTACTTTATAAATCTTGAAGAAGAAAAAAACTATGTCAGTAAGACAATAATGGAAATTATTTTAGATCTTGAGACAAATATATCCAACCATAGTGATATTTTAAATTCTCAAAAACAGTTTTATTTGAAATTGTACAAAAGTTGAATTGCTCAGCTTGATGATGTGGCAACTCAAGAAACTCGAAATAGATTTCTTAATCACAATATTAAACTTAGTCAAGAGGTAAGAAAATCATGCGAAGTTCTGCTTAAAATTAATTAGGTATGTCCCTAAAATGGATGTAAAATGGAAAAAGTTATGGCTCAGATGGATTCACTGTGGAGGTCTGTAAATTCTTTTGGAAGTCTCTTGGTGGATTTATATGCAGATCAATAAATTACGGATACACTGTAGGAAAACTTTCATATTTTCAGACTCTAGGAGACATCACATGTATATCAAAGTAAGAAAAAGACAGAAGATATTTAAAAGCTGAGACATTATCACTTTTAAATATTTACTATAAGATTGCTTTGGGAGCCATTGCAGCTAGAATTTTAAAGGTTTTTCCATCCATAATCAATGATCTCCAAAAGGGTATTTTCATTGGAGAAAATACCAGGCTATCATACGATATCATGGACCAGCTAGAGATTGAAAATAGATACGGTTTATTATTGTTAAAAGACTTTCAAATGTCTTTGACTCAATTAACTGGATCTTTGTGGAAGAAATTTAGCAATCTTTAAATTTTGGTGATTCCGTTTGTAAGTGGTTTACATTGTTTTGTAATGACTCCAAAAGTTGTGTTATAAATAATGGGCATATGGCTTCTTTTATCTTTTTTTGTAAATGTGAAAGAGGATGTCATGCAGCAGATCCCCTTGCACCTTATTTGTTTATCATTGGGGTTGAGATTTTAGCTATAATTTTAAAGCAAAATGTCTGATTGGGGACTGCATGTTTGACATCAGTGAATATAAATAGGGTCAGTATGCCTAATATGCTTTATTCTTGATGGATCTCAACTTTCTCTTAAAGCATCTATGAATATATTGCAGGTTTACTTTGCTTGTTAACCTCATTTCTGACCCTGCTTCAGAGAGTGTCAACAAGTTTCTAAAACGATTGGCTAAATCCAAGGACATCTTTTTATTTTTAGTTCTTTTGGGGGTGAGAAGTGAATGATTTTCATCTTGATCATTCTGTGTGTATGTGTTTTTATGATTGTACATTCTTTCTGTGACCTTCTGGAAAATCATGTGATCCCTTGTTTACGTAAAAACAGGTATTTAATTTATTGTTTGGGAAAGAACAATTCAGTAGAATCTCTGGGCTTTAAATTAATAGTTATGTTTTGAGTTATATTGGAAATTGTATCAAATCGTTTGGAGGAAGAGGAATTATTTTATTTATCTAGAAAAAAACATGTGCTCATAGATTTTCATTTGGATTATTATAAAAAAACAAGAACTAACTAAATCATGTGACATTGTCGTCCATATTGGATTACATCGTCAGGATTCGAACCGGGAACTATTAGGACATTTATTTATCAGGACTCTTGCAATTCCATTAGTGGATTATTCTTGTGACTTCTATATTGAATTATTTTTGGACTTGATTCTCTAAAGCCTTAAGTTTATTTATGTTCTCTTATGAAAACATTTTGTATTTTATAAATTGTTTGTTAAAATTTTACAAGCTTGTTAGTTTTCACTCTTTCTGTGTTGCTGCTTATTCGAGCCTAATCACATAACAATAAGTTATGTTCGTAATTACAGGTAATAAAATGAGCTACAACATGGATGTGCTTTCAATTATAATAAAAACAAGCATGGACTGTTTATTTAGCTGTGTCAATTAATCACAGAATATAGCAGTGATTTGTTCAGAAGTAAAATCACAAGCATGTTAGCATCGGTAATACAATTTCATGATTGCCGTTAATATGGAATATCATATAACAATACCATTACTAGTGTAAAATATGGAGCCAAGATATTGACCAGGCCTCGTCTTATACTCCGAATCGACATATATGGACGAAGGATGGAAAGTTTACAAAATTGGTGAATTCGACTTGTACTCCGAATCAACTTATAGTCCGGAAAATATGGTACATCAATTACTGTGTTGGGTATCAGGATACATCATGGCATGCTATACCCAGCTCTACTATCCATCTCCATTTAAGAAGAACTAAGGTAAACAAGTAAACATTATTTTTATCCCTTCCAGGTCTTATTCCACACACTCTGAATCACATAGAGGCTTGAAATAAACTATTACGTACATTATTTGTATCCCTTCCAAGTCTCTTTCCACACACACTGAATCACAGAGAGGCTTGAAGTAAACTATTATATAGATTATTTGAATATCTTCAGATCTTCTCCCAGACATGATATTTGACAGAGTAGGACTAAGTAAACTCCAGGTCTTCTCCCAGACACATGGACTGACAGAGCATGACTGAAGTAAATACTTACCTCTAGTCTCCTACCATATATTGATGGACAGAGTAGAACTTAAATAAACTGAAGTAAATGATTACTTCTGGGTCTCCTAACAGATACATTCACTGACAAAGTAAAACTGAAATAAACAGTTACTTCTTGGTCTCCTCCTAGACACTGTCAGATAGAAGAGAACTAAAATAAACAGATACAGGTAATATTTGTCTCCCTTTCCAGGTCTTCCCCAGGACACACTGACTGGGCATAGGGACAGGTTTCTGTCAGCATATAAAAGGTAAGGGCCTGTAATATTTTTATGTGAGAGTTATCATTTCCTTTTTGTGCAAATAAGTGTGAAAAGTGTGCATCCATGGCCAACAAAGAATGAAGACATGGGCTTTGACCCATGATGCATAACAATCACAACTGTTATCACAAGTATGATGGTGCATAAAATTAAATGCAAACGATGTTAAAAATAAATTATGCATGATACCCTCCTCACAAAAATTGTTCTTTTTTTTCAAAAGGATCAACATCCTACTGTATTGCTTGCATGCAAAATTTGTAATCCAGGTAGAATTTTTTTTTCATAAATTTGTGTATGAATTGTAATGAATTCATATTTTATTACAAAAAAGCCTGTCTGTGAGACTGCCCTATTAGCCAGCAAAAAGCAGTCTCTCAGGACAGGTGGTTTCATAATAGATTTGACCAAAAAGAAGCTCCCAGAGTTGAATTTCCGCATTGTTTAAAACAAAATAACCACACTCACCTTTATATATATATATATATATATATATATATATATATATATATATATATATATATATATATATATATATATATATATATATATATATAAAGTAAATATGTATATATATTATATATATATATATATATATATATATATATATATATATATATATATATATATATATATATATATATATATATATATATATATATATATATATATATATATTATATATATTCTTTGTTCTTAGTTCTTGCTCAGAAATTGTATGCATTCATCTGAAGTAAGTAAAAATCACATTTATATTTGAGGATCATATGTACATGCATTAGCATATGAAATCATTTCTATTTTACTCTCTGTCTTTAATAACATCCTAAAAAAAATTTTTTACCGATATTTAAACTGCTATTTTGCTAGTGGGCTCCTCTTTTTAAAACTTTTTTTCTCTTAGAATATTTCTTTATTCTAGTGTTAAAATTTGTCTCTCTTTATTTTGAATTTCTGCCACTACTGTTATGGTGCTGAGTGTTCATTTTATCAGTTGTAATAATGACTAAGAATGGTTTATGATCACTCAGTTGTAATAATGACTTAGAACAGTTTATCAGCACTTATTTGTAGTAATGACTTAGAACAGTTTATCAGCACTTATTTGTAGTAATGACAAAACGGTTTATCAGCACTCAGTGGTAATGACTAAGAACAGTTTTATCAACATTCAGTTGTACCGACTTAGAATGGTTTATCAGCACTCAATTGTAATAATGACTAAGAACAGTTTTATCAGCATTCAGTTGTACTGACTTAGAATGGTTTATCAGTACTCATTTGTAATAATGACTGAATGGTTTATCAGCACTCAGTTGTATTAATGACTAAGAACGGTTTATCAGCACTCAGTTCTAATAATGACTAAAACAGTTTATCAGCACTCAGTTGTAATGACTAAGAATGGTTTATCAGCATGTAGTTGTAATAATGACTAAGAATGGTTTATCAATACTCACATATAATAATGACTAAGAACAGTTTATCAGCACTCATTTGTAATAAGACTAAGAATGGTTTATCAGCACTCAGTTCTAATAATGACTCAAAACGGTTTATCAGCACACAGTTGTAGTAATGACTACGGTTTATCAGCACTCATTTGTAATAATGACTAAGAATGGTTTATCAGCACTCAGTTCTAATAATGACTCAAAACGGTTTATCAGCACACAGTTGTAGTAATGACTACGGTTTATCAGCACTCATTTGTAATAATGACTAAGAATGGTTTTGAGCAGACTGTGGAGAAATATTGAAGATACAGAATTACACATACATTGTATATGTACCAAAAAAATCAAGTAAAATAGGCAGTTCATCCTGAAACAGAATCAGTTATTCAGGAACAAAATTTATCAGCCAAATTCAAGATAACAGAAAGGGATTAACTCTATAAGCCAAAAACAGTTGCACCAACTTGAACAGATGATGGCTTGGGGTGTGGGATGTAATTAAAGTAACACAAACATGCAGCAATAATCGAGTCTTTACAAGTACACTGTATCAATTTTCCTAAGATATTTTGCTGACTGCTTACCTTGACTTAAGCACTGCAGTGACATATCTCGACACAATTTAGTCTAATTTGCAGTTTATAACAAAATTCATATGCTTAACCTATCAGATTTACACACTGATAGCCAGACTACAGTTTTGTCTTTTCCTTTTTATTTGTTCTTGTTTTTTTGTGTGGATTTGTTCAGAACACTCTTCACTTTTCAACCAGTCATTGTTACAAAGGATTACATAAAGTTCAGTGGGGTGTGTCTCTTTTTTCAAGAAATGTTCATAGTGATGGAACAGCTTGCATAAACTTTATTCTATTTCACAATTTACAGTATATGACACTACATGAATGATCTGTAAAATGTTATAAATTGGTAGACAGCCTTTTTTTTAAATGAACTGTATAAATTAATAAAAAGGATTAAATAAATACAAGTTGTGTATATCCATTATTACGATATTGTCTTTCATAGCAGTGTCAGAATTTATATTTTGCCAAGACATCATGGTTGCTGGATGCATTCATCATGTGATCACTCATGATAGTGCATTTATATAATAATATCAATCCATACATTATGATTTTGGTTTTAAATGACAGGTGGTTGCTCTTAGCAAGGGCTGTTCAAGACGGTCTTACTGCATATTATGGATTCATATGATATTATCTTCTAATAAGTTTTGTTTGTATAATAATTATTTCTTTGATATTTCAGGTTGAAACAGTTTTACTATAGCAGCAGCAATTTACAGTATTTTAAAAATCTAGTGCAAGTTCCAGGATTGCCAGAGGTCAGTAAACAAAAGTACATGCACCTTTTTTAAAACCATTTGTATTCTTCTCTCTACATTCTAAATGTATTTACATCTATCTCTTCAATGAATTTATGTCACTTAAAGGGATAAAAAAATGTCCAATAACAGGATAAAAAAAGAAACTTTCGATCCATATGACATTAGACAAGCATAAAACTATCACAAATCTCAAAATTTCAGCATGTGCCTTGAAGCGTATTGTGGATAGACTTATATTAATTCTAATTTGTGAATTTCACTTTAGTTGGTCAAAATGTACATTTAATGTACTATAGAGCACTATTATTCATTGGGGTCCAGGTGTTGTTGATTTTGTGGCCCAATGTCTTGTATAACATTCTGAATATAACATCCTATAGTGTTAATAAAAGAAAAACTTGAAAAAGTGCAGTTGAAGGATTTTCCAGACTTTAGTTCCTTCTTCTTCATAGGATCAATTATGTAGATTTATTTCAAACTACAAATAAGAAATTTTCAAGAATATCTGGTCAGGTTATTAAAAACTATCCTCTATATTTGTCCCTGCAGGAACCTCCGAACTTTCTGATAGCGTCAGACTTCAGTAAGCATGTTAAACCAGTTGCTGTAGTACCAGAACCTGAACCAGATCTGGAACCAGAACCAGTGGAAGTAGTCGATCTGGTTGACACAGCAGTACCAGCTGTAAGTCTTGCCTCCACTAAATGCACTAATACATCTGGGTCTGTGCAATTTGTTAGGATTGATTAGTAGAACTAATAACAGAGATCCTGATCTACCATCACAAAATGTAAGAGCCGATATTGTATGCAATTTGTTTGGATTATTAATATTATTTTCCAATTTCATGCACAATTGGGGAGCTTTGTTTTTCATAGTAAATGTTTTATGTTTTGGGAAAACTGTATAATGTGTGCATTTGAATATGTGTATCAGTATCATCAAAGTGAATGATGGGACAAATGAGCAAGGTGGTTTTACGTACATCTATGGTAAAATAAATTTATCTAGTCCTTGGAAAAACTAGTGATGACTCTCACCAATGAACAGGAAATAGTAGTTAGCAAAATGGGTAACTTCGTGTGTAAAAAAAACCAGTAGATCAATTTCCACATATGAACTTTTTTATATTATTTTAAATTAGTGTTCATTGATACATTTTTTATTATGTTTTAAATTATTGTTCATTAGAGACAAAAAATTTTTATTAATTTTAATTAGTGTTTAATGTTCATTAGATGCGAAATGTGTGATACAATTTATTAAAGATGAGAGCAGTAAGTGCCAAATACATTTTTACACATTACCTATATTTAGACTTGTTCTTATTTGCCTTCCTTTTTTATGTTAGAATGCTAAGATACTCTGTTGATATTTGACCATTTAACCACATTGACTTTAAACTTTCATGCTTTTTAACTCAGTTTTTCAAAATATTGTCTTAATTTCAAAATGTTTGATTTTTACAAAGCAGTCATAAAAATTAAATCCAGACTTAAAACTTCAAAATTAAAAATCATCTACTGTTACTGAAATATAACAGGTACTGGAGACTAAATATAATAGGATATTCCTGACCATTTTATTATGCGAACCTAACCCTGAAGAAGGTTCCAGAACATATATTTGAGCTTATCTTCAATATTCTTTGCTCTTGTAAATTTTATGATGTGTGACCTTTTCTTGATTTTGAATTCTAAGTTTAAGATCTCTAATTGCATGCATAACAGGTCTAATGCTTTGCTCAGTTTTTTAAAAATAAAAAGGAAATGTTTAAAAGAAAATAATTTTTTTTTTACCATTTATCATCACCTTCATTTGCAGCCGCAAGAGACTTTAAGACCTTCAAATTTTAGTTTCAATGGAGGACCTATTGTTCCGGAGGTGGATGAAAGGTAATAGGCATAACTCCCATTTACTTCACAGTTTGCCCTTGAAAGAAAGCCATGTGTTTTAGGTTTAGTCGCGTGTGTTTCACATAATGTAAAATTTACAGCATCATGTCAATGATCCAGATTGTGTCTGTTACATTTGCAACATGCTGTAGTTTATTTTTAACAGCATTACATTTCTTAAGATTGTAATGGTGGAATTAAGTATGGTAGACTTAAGTGTTAAGATTGTAATGGTGGACTTAAGTATTAAGATTGTAATGGTGGACTTAAGTATTAAGATTGTAATGTTGGACTTAAGTATTAGGATTGTAATGGTAGACTTAAGTATTAAAATTGTAATTGAGGACTTAAGTATTAAGATTGTAATGGTGGACTTAAGTATTAAGAATGTAATGATAGACTTAAGTATTAAAATTGTAATTGAGGACTTAAGTATTAAGATTGTAATGGTGGACTTAAGTATTAAGATTGCAATTGGAGACTTCAGTATTAAGATTGTAATGGTAGACTTAAGTATTAAGATTGTAATGGTGGACTTAAGTATTAAGATTGTAATGGTGGACTTAAGTATTAAGATTGTAATGGTGGACTTAAGTATTAAGATTGTAATGGTGGACTTAAGTATTAGGATTGTATGGATGGACTTAAGTATTAAGATTGTAATTGAGGACTTAAGTATTAAGATTGTAATTGAGGACTTAAGTATTAAGATTGTAATGGTAGACTTAAGTGTTAAGATTGTAATGGTGGACTTAAGTATTAAGATTGTAATGGTGGACTTAAGTATTAAGATTGTAATGTTGGACTTAAGTATTAGGATTGTAATGGTAGACTTAAGTATTAAAATTGTAATTGAGGACTTAAGTATTAAGATTGTAATGGTGGACTTAAGTATTAAGATTGCAATTGGAGACTTCAGTATTAAGATTGTAATGGTAGACTTAAGTATTAAGATTGTAATGGTGGACTTAAGTATTAAGATTGTAATGGTGGACTTAAGTATTAAGATTGTAATGGTGGACTTAAGTATTAGGATTGTATGGATGGACTTAAGTATTAAGATTGTAATTGAGGACTTAAGTATTAAGATTGTAATTGAGGACTTAAGTATTAAGATTGTAATGGTAGACTTAAGTGTTAAGATTGTAATGGTGGACTTAAGTATTAAGATTGTAATGGTGGACTTAAGTATTAAGATTGTAATGTTGGACTTAAGTATTAGGATTGTAATGGTAGACTTAAGTATTAAAATTGTAATTGAGGACTTAAGTATTAAGATTGTAATGGTGGACTTAAGTATTAAGAATGTAATGGTGGACTTAAGTATTAAGATTGTAATGGTGGACTTAAGTATTAAGATTGTAATGGTGGACTTAAGTATTAAGATTGTAATGGTGTACTTAAGTATTAAGATTGTAATTGAGGACTTAAGTATTAAGATTGTAATGGTGGACTTAAGTATTAAGATTGTAATTGGAGACTTAAGTATTAAGATTGTAATGGTAGACTTAAGTATTAAGATTGTAATGGTGGACTTAAGTATTAAGATTGTAATGGTGGACTTAAGTATTAAGATTGTAATGGTGGACTTAAGTATTAAGATTGTAATGGTGGACTTAAGTATTAGGATTGTATGGATGGACTTAAGTATTAAGAATGTAATGGTAGACTTAAGTATTAAGATTGTAATTGAGGACTTAAGTATTAAGATTGTAATGGTAGACTTAATTGTTAAGATTGTAATGGTGGACTTAAGTATTAAGATTGTAATGGTGGACTTAAGTATTAAGATTGTAATGTTGGACTTAAGTATTAGGATTGTAATGGTAGACTTAAGTATTAAAATTGTAATTGAGGACTTAAGTATTAAGATTGTAATGGTGGACTTAAGTATTAAGAATGTAATGGTGGACTTAAGTATTAAGATTGTAATGGTGGACTTAAGTATTAAGATTGTAATGGTGGACTTAAGTATTAAGATTGTAATGGTGTACTTAAGTATTAAGATTGTAATTGAGGACTTAAGTATTAAGATTGTAATTGAGGACTTAAGTGTTAAGATTGTAATGGTGGACTTAAGTATTAAGATTGTAATGGTGGACTTGAGTATTAAGATTGTAATGTTGGACTTATTAAGATTGTAATGTGAGATTATACGAGTTATGAATAGGAAAATTCCATTATCATTGTTAGAGTTTGTGAGCAGGAATTTGGTAAAGCCCAATTCAGGCCAACAAATCTGATGCAGGTAAGGTATCCCCAGTTCATACTGGTAGATTTATGATTCCAAACCTTATGCAAGATATCCCCATTTCATACATGGCAAAGCTGCATTCATGATACATAGCTTCCAATTGTCCATTTTTTCTGTATTTGTCCCATATTTAGAACCTGAATATGGCTGTATGTTTTATCTTGCAATAAATTTGTTTATTGATAATAATTGAACAAAATTCTTTGCAATTTTATCTTTATATAATGGGCACCAACCCAGTTCCATTCTGAGAGTAAATGAATTGCATGGATAATGGGATATCGAGTTCAAAAATATGATTGGTTCATTGGATACTGAGGCAGCCATGCCAGTCTTTAACATCCATACTGCTATAACTGTATCTCATCGTCAGAGTTTTTGGGCTTCTAATCATGTTGAAAAGGAAAGCAGAAGATTCAGAATTTACTCCAGGAAAGAAATTAAACAGAACTCCAAATAGCACTGTGCCATCCTGTTTAGATGTGAAACTGTCTGGTAAAGGAGAAAACCTTGAGTTTTGCAAATTGTGTAATTGTGATTTCGCTTTAGGGCATGGAGGCACCAATGACATTAAACAACATGAAAAGCTAACAAACATCTGTTTGCTGCTTCATTATCAACAACTTGTAAAAGTGCAACACATGCATCTTTGACAGCAAATAGTTAAGTTACTTTACTAATGGTTGTAGATGTTGTAAAAGTTACACATGAATTAAAGTTTTAAAAAGCAGAATTTGTTCCTGAAAATCATTATTTTTGTCATAAATGTCAGTATTTTTGTGCTCTGGGGCTGGCAGCTATGTCACTGAATTGGACCTTCTGATAAGTTTTCCTCATTTTACACCAGCGATGGATTATGTTTGTAAATAACCCAAACTAATTAGCTTTTGCTTACATCAGACTCAAAACTCATTAAAGCAACTCATTATGTGTGTTTCCAATATTTGCTGTATTTTTGTTTCAGATGGTTATGTAAACATCAAAAATAATTTTCAAAATGTAGATTTTGTAACAAAAATTGTAATAATAATTAAATGATGCAAGGAAGTTAGTTTTGTCATATTCCAAATGATATTGGCTTATATTGGATCACTTTATATACCTTGTTTTCTTGTTTTGCATTAGCATTAAAGTTTAGGATGCTTTTGAGAAGTAGATTTTAGTGGAACTTTTTAAAAATTTAAAATCAGTTTTTTTTAACAATATTATCAGCTGATTATTATTCATAAATTAAATTAAATTTTAAACTGTTGAATGAAAATGAAAATATTGTTTGATCTGACACAATTTTTGTTTTCAGAGACCTGTTGATAGAGAGATTAACAAAAGAAGTGCGAGCATTAAGAGCAGAATTGGAAAGGGTGAAAGCAGAGGTAAAAGTTAAGTTAAATAATGCACTTGAAGAAATATTTTGAATTTTTTTGTTATTTTGTTTTTAGAAATAATCTTGGCTATAATATATTTCAACATTAATGCCAAATCATTCAAATATTATATAAAAATTACAAAACAATTGAATAATGATGGGAAAAAAAACATTTGTTTAAAATGCAACTTTTACTTATTTTTCTGTAAACATTTTTGGCTCTTCAGATATTGTAATTTAGTAAACTCAGATATTAACAGTTATAATATTTTTCTTATATGTAATTTCAGAGATGAACTGTCATGTTGTATTAACATTAAGAAAAATTCTGTAAATATTTCACTCAAAATATGCCAAACTCCAGGAGATTTTTTTGTGATTAACGGTTTAAATAATTCTTACAGGTGTATTCACAAAGAACAATAGAGGGACTTGGGAGTATTTTGACAATAACTTTTAGGCTTTAACTAGAATATTTTTATCAAACAGATTTATTCCAAAGTTAACCTTTGGATGACAGCAGAATTTATCCTGTCCCTGGCTTGTTATCACAGCTCAGACAGTGATTCTGTTTCTCTACAGTAAAAACACATTTTCATTCTTGTGTTCATTGGTTCATCAACCCATACATTGCAGGTACACCCCACTAATTAATGTCAGAGAGCATGCATCAAAAGTATAGTGAAAATACATACAGTAAAGCCATAATTCCAATGGAAATTAAATATTATAATGAGGATATGTGCTCATAGGCAAAAAAAAATTAACAGGGTTTAGCAAATACAAAGCTAAGTTTCTACATTTTATTGCAATTGAAAATATACAATAAAACCCACCAAAATAGAGTTTATAACATTTTTAAAGCAATTGAATGGTGTTGAAATATTTTGAAGACCTTAGATAGACTTGGCCCATTATGTACTGTATACATAATGATAAAGTTCATTCATGGAGATCGGAATACTATGAATACAGCATAAAGATGGGCTCGACACTATTCCAAAGATGAGGGTGACACTGTACCAAAGACAGAGGTGACACTTCCAAAGATGGGGGTGACAGTTCCGAAGGTGGGGGTGACAGTTCCAAAGGTGGGGGTGACAGTTCCAAAGACAGGGGTGACACTTCCAAAGATGGGGGTGACAGTTCCGAAGGTGGGGGTGACACTTCCAAAGATGGAGGTGACAGTTCCAAAGATGGGGGTGACAGTTTTGAAAATGGGGTGACACTGTTTCAAAGATGGGGGTGACGCTGTTCTGTAGCAGCTAGTATGCACAGCAGAACCATGTACAAGTAAAATTGTAAAAGTGAGATTTTACTTTATTAATTCAATCATATATTAGGGTGGGTAAGATATAGGTGTATAGTGGGAGTACCTGTAGTCATTCATATTAAGTGTGGGTACGATATAGGTGTATAGTGGGGTGTACATGTCTGTGTGTTTGTATGTCCATGAAAGTTAACTCTAGAATTGTTGAGGAATTTCAACCAGACTTGGTACACAAATCAAGCAAGTAATATGTAGATGCATTTTGATACTTAATAGTTCTCAGCACTTATAACATTTTTGTTGTCAAGCCAACTTTAGTGGCATGCTAAGACATAGTCGCATCTTGTGCAAACATTGTTGTAATCAGAATTGTTGTAATCAAGATTTTGGTTAAAATATCTCATTGAATAATGTTATCTTTTGAATAATTTTGTCAGATATTCGATTATTTGCCATTGATGTTTACAAAATAATTTTGTTTGTTTCTAGGACCAAAGAACAATTGCAGCTCTAAAAGAAGAAATCTCAAAATTAGAAAAGATTTTGTCAGAACTCCGTGTGTCTGCAGATAAGGCCTTAAAGGTGGGATTAAAGATGTTTAAAAATTTAATCTTTTAGGTCACATTGCAGATATTTGTCCATCTGTGAGTTCACTGTGATTTTATGTGGTTACTAATCTTTATGGATTTGTTACTAGGCATGTAACTTTTATACTTCGACAAGCCACTAATTTAGGTACTATAAGCTTCCATTCTGTAAAACAAATATAAAATGTATTGGAATTGGATTGCTTATTTATTAACAACTTTTGAAGTATGGATAGAATGAATATTACTTATATTATATGCTGTATATAAACTTTTAGTTGTTTACTTTAGTTGTTCTTTTTTCTGCATTAAGATAAAGCTGTCTTTGTTGTACATTAAGACTGTTACAGTTGTTTTTATGCCTTAGGATACAGCTGTTTGTGTGCATAAAGTCAGTTGTTTTTGTGCATTAAGATACAGCTGTTTTGCTCATTAAGAAACAGCTGTTTTATGCATTAAGATACAGCTGTTTTGTACATTAAGATGCAGCTGTTTTTATGCATTAAGGTACAGTTGCTTTAATGCATTAAGATACAACTGTTTTGCACATTAAGATACAGCTGTTTTTGTGCATTAATATACAGCTGTTTTTATGCATTAAGATACAGATGTTTTTATGCATTAAGATACAGTTATTTTTATTCATTAAGATACAGTTGTTTTTATTCATTAAGATACAGTTGTTTTTATTCATTAATATACAGATGTTTTTATTCATTAATATACAGATGTTTTTATTCATTAATATACAAATGTTTTTATTCATTAATATACAGATGTTTTTATTCATTAATATACTGCTGTTTTTGTGCATTAAGATATAGCTGTTTTTATTCATTAAGATACAGCTGTTTTTATTCATTAATATACAGCTGTTTTTGTGCATTAATATACAGTTATTTTTATTCATTAAGATACAGTTGTTTTTATTCATTAAGATACAGTTGTTTTTATTCATTAAGATACAGTTGTTTTTATTCATTAATATACAGATGTTTTTATTCATTAATATACAAATGTTTTTATTCATTAATATACAGATGTTTTTATTCATTAATATACTGCTGTTTTTGTGCATTAAGATATAGCTGTTTTTATTCATTAAGATACAGCTGTTTTTGTGCATTAAGATACAGTTGTTTTCATTCATTAAGATACTGCTGTTTTTGTGCATTAAGATACAGCTGTTTTATGCATTAAAATACAGATGTTTTTATTAAGATACAGATGTTTTATGCATTAAGATACAGCTGTTTTTGTGCATTAAGATACAGCTGTTTTTGTGCATTAAGATACAGCTGTTTTGTGCATTAATATACAGCTGTTTTGATTGGAGAGTCAATTGTCCTATGGTATGTGTTCATACAATTCAGATTTTCTTATTTTTTTAACTCGTTTTATATGCAGGAGAATAATTCCTTACAAAAGCAACTTGCTGAGGCGAAAATTCTTGCTGGTGCTTCTGTGAAGCTTACAGAAGCTGAGAGTAAGTAGAATATTACTGCAACACATTTGAAAGTTTTCAGTTAAAGATCATTAATGCAGGTGCTTGTGTGAGGCTTACAGAAGCTGATAATTTACAGAAAATTTTAGAACATGTTACAAGTTTTAAATATCATCAATGCTGGTGCTTTTGTAAGGCTTTCTGAAGCTGAGAGCAGGTAGAAAATGACAAGTTGAAAGTTTTCAGTTAAAGATCATCAATTCTGGTGCTTCTTTGAGGCTTTCCAAAGCTGTGAGTTGGGAGAAAAGGATTACAACAAGTTTAAAGTTTGAAAGATCATCAGTGCTGGTACAGGAAGAAGATTGATATGTGATGATTGGACAATTTATATCTTTTTTTTGTAGTTGCAGTTAAATGTTTTTGTAAGCTCTGAACACGCATGGTGGTGGTTATATAAAGCTTGAAGAAGCTGAAGGGAATTGGAATTATCTTAGGACAAAAATGCTATAAATAATTTTCAGAGGAACTAGATCAGTATTATAGTGAGTTTGCAAATAGTGTAGCTTTTGTGAATTATTAATATTTTTTACAAATAGACATGATGCAGATCATATATTTTATAGACTATCATGTGATCAAGAGTAAATTTGTACATTTATTTATCTAATAATTTGCTAAATGTGAGTTTGTTAGCTGGGGATTAACAATGCTTATTCATGTATGCATGGCTGTCTGGTTGATTTGTACTTTTATTTATCTAATAATTTGCTAAATGTGAGTTTGTTAGCTGGGGATTAACAATGCTTATTCATGTATGCATGGCTGTCTGGTTGATTTGTACTTTTATTTATCTAATAATTTGCTAAATGTGAGTTTGTTAGCTGGGGATTAACAATGCTTATTCATGTATGCATGACTGGCTGGTTGATTTGATGACCAATACTAGTCTTCTTTTTCCATTCAGAACAAGCAAAACAGAGTGAAGAAAAATTTAAGAAAATGAAAGAGGTTTACAATAAATTGAGAGATGAACATGTCACACTTCTCAGAACAGTAAGTTTTCTATTGAACAGCCTGAAAGCATTGCCTGACTTTTATTGTCAGGTAGAAATTACTTATTTAGCAGTGATTGTTACAGTAACCACATGCCTTATATATGAATATAAAATTTGTATTTACCTGACTTTTATTGTCATCATTTAATACTGTGTATTCATTATTTGTATATCATTTGATACATTTTTGGTATAATCATTTCGTACTGTAAATTCACTTTTGTAAAGCATTATTTCATACTATGTATTCATTATTTGTATATAATCATTTCACACTGTGATTTCAATATTGTTGTGGTGGGACAATATTTTCGGATATGTGGTTTCTACATACAGCAAATTTTAAGACCACAAGAAAAATTATTCTTTTATTGAAACATTAGCAGATTTTTCTCAAACTTCAGTTTCCAACATTTCCTATTTTGCATAACCATATAAATTGATATATACAGAACTAAAAAAAATTCACAGTAGTAGGAAGTTTGAAAGCATGTTTGAAGGTCATAGAATAAGACAATAATTATCTTTTTGTTAGTGATGGATGTGTGTCAAGGAAGATAATAATAGTTTACTTTGTAATGGATGTGTGTGTCATAGAACGTAATAATAGTTCACCTTGTGTTGGTGATGTATGTGTATGTTTTAGAACATAATATTAGTTTACCTTGTGTTGGTGATGGATGTGTGTGTCATATAAGATGATAATAGTTCACCTTGTGTTAGGGATATTATGTCGGTCATTAAACATGATAATAGTTCACCATGTGTTTTTGATGAATATGTGGGTCACAGAACATAATAGTTCACCTTCTGTTGTTGATGAATATGTGAGTCATAGAACATGACAATAGTTCAGCTTGTGTTGTTGATAGATGTGTGGTTCATAGAAAGTGACTAGTTCACCAGTGTTGGTGATAGATATGTGGGTCATAGAACATGACAGTATTTCAGCACGTGTTGGTGATGGATGTGTGGGTCATAGAACATGAAAGTAGTTCACTTTGTGTTAGTGATGAATATGTGGGTCATAGAACATGAAAGTAGTTCATCGTTTGTTAGTGATGAATATGTGGGTCATAGAACATGACAGTAGTTCACCTTTTGCTTGTGTAGACGATATGTGTGTCATAGAAGATGACAATAGTTCACCTTGATTTAGTGGTGGATATTGATTTCTTCCCATGAAAATAAATGTGAAATACATGGATAGTATTTATACCTGTTTTTCACTACATGTTTATATACATGCATTGGGAAAAATAGTGAGAGAGATGAGTAGATCGTACTAAGTTTTTGAACACTGTTCTTTTTCATCAACAGCATGGAGAAGTAGTAAAACAACAATCATCAGAGAAGAAACTGTTAGAAGAGAAAGAACAAATGATCAAGGTAAATATTTTTAATATAGTTATTTTCCTTGTTTTCTGAGAGATTATGGACAAGTTTTCTTGCATCCAGTAACAGTCAGATGACTTTAACGAAAAACATTCTTTTTTACCGACTAATGTAGTATGTAAAGAGTTTTGTTTTATTTCCTATCTATAAGGCACACCTCACTTTTTACAACAAAGACTGGAATATACAGTTTTGTCTTAGTTACTCTGTTTAAGATGCACACAGCGTTGAACAAGATCGACTGTAACATAGTGTTTTGTTATATTTACTGTCTTTAAGGTATACATAAATGTGAGCAATATAGACTGGAACATACAGATTTATGTTAAGTTTGAAGACCAAGGTCTGTAAATTTTGTATGAAAATGCAAGATCTATATACTGTTCCAGTGGCCTAAGTGGCAAAAGTGCCCACCTCGGATGTGGAGGTTGTGGGTTCAAACTCCAGTGAGTCATACCAAAGACTTTAATTGGACTAACAGCTGCCTCACTTAATGATCGGCATTAAGAGGTCTGTGTTAGGACAGGTTGGCTTGGTATCAGGATAATGTGACGATGGGAAATCATGCTACATGTCTGCGGCATGATGCCTCAGTGCTAGACACCACTATAAACTGCCACACTGAAAACATCCTAGTGATATGACTGACACATTGTTAAAGCTATGTTAAAACACATTGTTAAAGCTATGTTAAAACACATTGTTAAAGCTATGTTAAAAGTGCAAATCACATGATCTATACTGTGAACAGTTTAGACACATATGACACACTATATAGTTGGTCTAAAAGACGTTTTATGGTCTAAAAGACGTTTAACTTGACTGATCTTTTCAAGTAAAAGATGTTACTCTAGACTTTGAAATCCTACTCCAGAGGCAGTCCACTTTCCACATCCCCTTCATGATGAAAACTTGCAAATGATGTCATCATCTCATGAAGGCCATATGATGGTAGAACTTTTTGTGATGTGGTGGAATAACAAATTGTCCACCTTCTTCGCATAACCTTTTCTAGACCCAATAGCATGGGCTATTGCTGCTTTATCAGTCAGATGGGAGAGAACATAAACCTTATCTCCTTCAGTCCTGATGCCAAAAGTAGTTCAGAATGTGAAGGTCACAAGCTGTGATATAGTTCTGATCACCCTTCAATGATTGGATTAATAATTTGCTTTGCTTGGTGACAGACATAAAAATCATAGCACTCACACCCCCATGCTCAAGCAGAACAGAGCACCACTGTTCCACCCATGTCAAGAGAAACTCTTCCATGCCTGGTTCTTTTGAGTGATTTTAACAACTGGTGTCACATCACTGCCTTCACAGCTCTCTCTGTCTCCATTCATCAGCTGGCTAACTTCTTTCTATTTCTAGATGAGATTTCTCATCGAAGTCAGAAAGGTTGACCTCATTGCTATAAAAGTTATACTACATTGCTATTAAAGAAGACATATCATTTGTTGTAATGCCAGAACCTAGTTTCATTGCCAAAAACTGGTTGCCCTCACTAGGCAATTAACAAATATCTATTCGCAACCCTTTCCCCAATTTATTCATTGAGAAAAGCAAAGCTCCAATATCCTGAATGTGCTCTCAATTATAATCTGAAGCAAACAGAGAACATTGGCAACAGTTGGGCCATTCTTTTGCTGCCTATAATGTCTTGAAAGTAAAACATAATACCACAAGTGCTAGTTACTCTGTTAAAGGGAGTTGTACAATCTCTGGAACAGGTACACCATTAACATTTTGGCTCATGAAAAACAAGCAATTTCTGTTAGCCTTAGATTCAAGACATTGAAGGGCATGCCCAGACCACACTCTCCAGGTTTTGTCTGTGGGACATGACCTTGCAGCAGTGTGAACTGAACCTCATCAGGTCATCAGTGGTAGCTGCACAGACAGTGATCATTCTATTAGCATGCCTGTAAGTCAGTAACGGTTTTGAATGAACATCCCATTGACATACCTGCCATTTTCATTATGATTTTGATAGCTTAAGAACATTATTGAAATACCTGCCAATCATTACAGTTGTACACATTGAATTTGCGTGTGTATGAGTTTTGCATTTTAGGTATATTGATCAAATTTAGTTGCAGCAAAGCAATACATGTTTGTTTTCATGTTTTAAGCACATCTTATCCCCAATTTTTTGTATGCAATAGCATATTTCAACTTAGTACATATTTACCTTTCTAGTGTTCCCCAGTGTGTGTGAACCATTTCTTTGAAAACAAATAGGTTTCATGAATTTTTAGACTGGTTTCAGATTCATTTTGTCAATGAAGATAATTATTTAAATAAACAGCCTATAATGTAAGTAACCATTCAAAATGTCAAGCAAAGCAATCTTTATTGGTATGACTTGAGAGCACTAACATATTCAAACATCTGATGTTGCACCCAACACTAGCTGATCACAATCTATACTGTTCTACATGTAATTTTAATCGAATTGTCCATGAAACAGCAGAGCTGTGTCAAGTCTAATCATAATTGGGTTTGTGGTTGATAAAGGTCTTTTGAGATGTGGTAACTCAGTGGTCAGTTTGCTAGACTTACAAGCCAAAAAGTGTGGGTGCAGATTTTCACCCAGAATAGCCAAAGTTGGTGGCTAATTTGGTGTTTCTTGGAACAAGGCACTTCCATTGCCTTGATGCTATATATAGCCCTCAGGGTAAAGCACTTCCATTGCTCTTGTGCTATGTAGCCTTTCACAGGGCATGGCACTTTTGTTGCCTTAGCTCTTATTATAGCAATCAGTCCAAAGCACTTCCATTGCCTTTGCATTATATATGGTTTTTCGTAGTACAAAGTACATCCACTGCCTTGGTACTGTTTAGTTGTTTTCAGGGTTAAACAACACTTTAATTTCCTAGAGACATTCTCAGAGCAATGCATTCCATTGCCGTGAAACTATATAGCCTTTCTCAAGGCAAGGTACTTCTACTGGCTTGGCATTATATAACCATTCTCAGGGCAATGCACTTCCATTGCTTTGGCACTATACAATCCTTCTTAGGGCAAGGTATTCCATTGCCTTGGCACTACACAACCTTGATCAAGGCAGGGTACTTCTGTTGCCTTAACACTATATAGGCTTTGTTGTGTAATTAAATACCTGGCAAACAGCCAAAACTTCAAGCATTGCGAAGATCTTTATTTACAAATAAAATCAGTTAAGTTACTTAAAATAACCTAGCTATAAAGCATGTCATCTTACTCAGATTTTTCCACATCCTTTTGCATGCTGCTTGCTGATAACAGGACGCCAAAATGGACATGCACAGAATGGAAGAAGAGAGACGAGTGATACAGAACAGTTTGCAGCAGACAGCAGATGAAATCACAAACCAGCTTGCTGCTACAACCACTAGAAACACAGATTTGGAGAAAAGGAAACAGGTATTAGACTGGATCATACAGGAAATTGTAAGATTGAATATGCTGTTTTGTGATTATTGTAGTCAGAAGTTACTGTGTTAACAAGTAGAAGTTCCTTCCAGTTCTTAGCACCATGATGACACATGCATGCTTTTTAAGTTTCCAGTTTATGGTGGTATGTCTTGTTCAAGTCCTTGCCAGTTTCCTAAACTCATAAGATATCCTACATAATGGCATAGTCTGCCTTGAGTCGTAAAATTTACAATCCTGGGAAATGTTATACCTTCAAATAGCGAAGAGATTATCATTTAAAAGTTACTTGTGAAGTTGATATTTTTTATATGCAGCAGTGTTTTTAAAAAGTAACTTAGATTCAAAGGAAACTCATTATTTATGGAAGAATATCTAAAAAGCAATGTTTTCTCTTTTATATCTGAGGTTGCAATATTTATCAAAAAGTGGAAACACTGTGTACAGCTGCTGAAATGATGGCATAGAATAAAAACAATTAGAAACTCCACTTTTTTTCCATCTACCCTAAACAGCTGACAGTTATTATAATGTCAATGCTGTACCAACTCATTGATTATGTGTCTTTTGCCTCTGATTATGATAGGAATATGTTTGTAAGACATGTCTTTGTTGAATATATCTGACAGTTTGTTAGACCTGTCTGTGTTGAACATATCTGACAGTTTGTAAGACATGTCTGTGTTGAATATATCTGACAGTTTGTAAGACCTGTCTGTGTTGAACATATCTGACAGTTTGTAAGACATGTCTGTGTTGAATATATGACAGTTTGTAAGACCTGTCTGTGTTGAATATATTTGACAGTTTGTAAGACCTGTCTGTGTTGAATATATTTGACAGTTCCAGTAAAATGAACTTAGGATTGTGGCAGTAGTTTCCTTCTGTTATATATGTAGGTGATGAAAGTATCAATAGTGGAACAACATGTACTGCCTGGACGTGCACATAGAATATGTTTCTTGGATTTACAATGACCAAAAAGCTATGCAGTGACTTGTAAATTTTAAATAGTGTCTCTATTAAACAGGATAATGGTAACTAATACATTCTTTAAAGGTAAATATTGTTGCTTACATAAATTTGTATATCATTATCAGTAAATCAATGTGATGTGTATGTATATGATAATCAACTCATAGATTTTGCTTTTATCTGAAGGGCCTTATTTTGTGTGAAGATCATAGATACATGAAATAAAGAATTGCCACCAAATACTACTAAACAATGTTTTTGAGCATGAACCATATGCATATTTGATTACACATTGTTTTGAATTTTCATTGTTTACATTCAGTAGATAAAACTAAACTGTTTGCACATATAAATGACTCAGCATTTTATATATATATATATATATATATATATATATATATTCAGATTATTTTCTCAAGACTGAATTTAGAGGTTTGATTACTGTTTTTGTGTAAACTCCCAACTAAGTGACAATATTTTAACTTTTTGGGCATGCTGATGCATTGTGGAATTTTGATTTAATTCAAAATACAGATGTGCTGAATGATCACAGAATTGTGAGTAGAAATTTCCCAGCATACTTTTCAACAGATATTAACACATGCTTTGTAATCCAGAAACGTTTTTCTGCCTGTCTTGTTCATTTCCCAGTTTACCTCATAACACTGTTTTTCTCTACCTCCCTGACAGTCCCCAGTTAGCTGCATGCATCATAGGAAATTTCAGTCTTTCTATCTGACTTTCAGTGAGACTAAATTATTTTCAGTCAGTTTATCAATTAGGCTTCTGGCTAAAAGTTATTTTATGAAGGATGGAACAGGAGTGAGGTAATTTATTATACATTGCATATTCATGTTTATCCTGAAAGATTCATTCTAGGTGCCCCACCTCAATTTTATGCCATTAAAAGTAGATGTGTGTGTGTGTGTGTGTGTGTGTGTGTGTGTGTGTGTGTGTGAGTGTGTGTTTTTGTCTATATTTTTGAGCATACAAGATAAATAGAGAGAGATTTTTGGGAATCACCAGACTTAAGAAAGAAATTATATGGTCACAGTTGAAAGACTGATTTAAAATGCTGCATTTCAATCTGTCCAATTTAATTTAAATAACAGCTTCTCTAGATAAGTGAAAGCTCAAAATCCATATGATAAAAATAAAAGATAAAATTGTGTGAAATTATTACACACCATTATAACTTTGCATATACATACCACAAGATGAAGCCTGTAATGTTGTAACAATCAACCTGTTCCCAATTTTTTTTTCTGCACTGTAACAATCGACCTGTTCCCAATTTTTTTCTACATTGTAACTTATGTTCTCCACATCTTTCATTGCCAAATTTGGTAAATAGCTTGCATTTATCTAAAGGAATAAGTCAATAAATTTGGGATTAGATGGTCAAAAGTCAGGGTCATTGTAAGTGAAAGAAGTACAATGGGTTTTGCAGAAGAACTTTATTTCTACATCACAAGCCTGGACTAAAGTTTGTGAATTTTTTTGTTTTTGTGGTCAAAGGTCAAGGTGACTGGCAGAATAATGGATAATGGTTTCTGCACAAACATTTCAGGTCACAACTGTGAGAGGCTAGCACATTGAGCAGGAAAGAGGTCTATTCATTTCAGGTTCAAAATATCAAATATCATGGTGGAAAAAACAAGAAACAATTTTTTGGATAACTTCTGGGCTACTTCTGGACAATTTACCTTGGCGAATGTTTGTTCAAGGCATGCACTTTAGGTATTGCAGAGGTCCATCGATTTTGGGTTAAAAATGTTGAATGTCAGGGTCATTGTGATCTGAAGTAAAATGGTTTTACACCCAATGGCTATTCTAAAAGGTTCCTTGACCAATTGTTCAGGATGGCATGCACTTAGTTTAATGAAGGTACCTACCTATTATGGGGATCAAAAATAGAGATCTTTGTTATAAAAGGAAAATAATGGTTTCAGCAGAACATTTACCTTGAGGTTATTGAGACTGTTGTAATATACAAGTGCCCTCTATCAAAGACTATTAAACTTGTCTGTTTTATGCATTGTTTTTAGAAAGCATAGATAATCATTGTTGTTTCTTAATGTTATTTGCTCTTATAATTTTATATTGATGCTTACGTGGCCTCTGTTACAGATCACTGCCATCTCACCTCTGTCTGCATGGGTTCGAGTTTCAGATTCGGCCAATGTGGGTATGTGAGAAAGTTTGGCAGTAACTTCTTGTGGTTCTTTCGGGTTTTTTTCCTGGGTTCTTCCTCCACCATTAATACTGGCCACCATGTATAGCCTATTGTGTGCTGAAAAATGGTGTTAAACCCTACAACAACATATCAGTGCTTACTATGGAGCTCATAATAATATGACCATAATGAAAATCATGATTGTTAGATCTTGTTGCTCCAGTAATCCTAGTGATGTAAGTAATTGAGATTTGATGTAAGATGACGTGATTGCTGTAGTCCATATGCTGTAAGTCATTGAGATTTGATGTAAGATGACGTGATTGCAGTAGTTCTTATGAGATTTAATGTAGGATGACAGGATTTGAAGCTTCTGTTTCTTGCTGAACAATTAAAGGAATGACTATACAATTAAAATACAGCACTTTGTAAAAAGAATGATTGTCAAGAAGAAAAAAAACACCATTGGAATCCAATAGTGTTTCAGATCCTTCTTTAAACCACCTTTATATGGCTACTTTTAAGTATGTACACTTTTTGTGATATATTCGAAAAGAATGAGTCAAAATTGTAGACGAGTGCAAAAGGGGCGAATTTTACTCATTTATTTACTAAATTATATTGATATATTAAAGGAATAGTTAGAAAAGGCTTATCTCATTTGAATGTTAAACAGTAAATCATTAATTTAAAATGTTCTTTAAAAGCAAAATTCATAAATTTGAAAGATCAATGTATATCTTGTTTGTACAAAGTATATACTAATATTTATCATTTTTGTTAATTTTGAGTTATTGGGTGAAGAAGTTTTCTCAAGTGGTTATTTATGCCTTGCAGATCCTAGTTTTTAGATTTTTAATGGGGAAAAAAGTGACATTAATTTATCACAGAAAATTACCACACCCTTGATGGTATCTGTCAATTTAAAATTTCCGAATTTAGGAGCTGGAAAGCCAAGTACACTTTCTGGAAAAGACACGGACCAGCCTAGAAGAACAGCTTAAGTCAACTGAGGAGCAAAAGACAGGTTTAGAATCTCATCTGAAACAGACATTGGAGGAAAAGGAGACTGAACATGATGATTTGACCAATCAGATTGCAACATTACAGGGTGAAATTTCTCAGATGACGGAGGAAAAACAGTCAATGGAACAACAACTGAAGAGCCAGTTAACAAACTTGCAGGTAGGTTTATCAAATGAATTCAATTGCATCAAAGGATAAATATCAGACTCACAAAGCTATATATTATTTTCTTTTGAGTTTGCAGTAGAAATGGAGTTTAATGTGGCACATGACCAAGACTTATTCTTGTGTCATACCAGATAGATTCATTTTCTAGCTTGATAGGTTCTTTTATTGCATAATTCATTTGTAACACTTTTAATGTATTTTGACAAGTAAGGTTTAATTAAAACTTAAGCGTGATTCAATATTATGATAGTTATGATTTCAGTGCATTTAAAGCAGAGTGTTAGTGAAGATACCTACAGTTTTTGTTTCAAATGAGGTTAACATGCTGTTGAAATTGTTGTTATATCATCCATCATCTGTTATCCATAAGAATAGACTGATCTAGTGGTTAGAGTGTCCACCTTGGATGTGGGAGGTCATGGGTTTTGATCCTTAGCCAAGTCATACCAAAATCTTATAAACATGGTTCTAAAAGCTGTCTTGCATGGTGCTCAGCATGAAGAAGTTAGTATTAGAACTGGTCAGCCTGGTGTCAGGATAATGTGACTGGATGGGATATCATGCTACATGTCTGCTGCATGATGCCCCAGTCCTAGACAGCGATATAAACTGCCACACTACAGACATCCTAGCGATATGACTGAAATATTGTTAAAGTTACATTGAAAATCCAAATTACACACACACACACACACACACACACACAAGAACAAGTTGTAAAGGTGGCAATTTTATGTCTCCATGTTTGTTTTCAATATTTTTTTTCTTGTATGATCATTTTGGTATAAGGAAGATGCCTGTCAGCTTTTCATTTCGAACATTCATCAGTCTTTTGCTAACCACAGAAATTATTTTCTTCTTTTGATGAATTTATTTGCAAAATGTATTTGTAAATCCTTAATGTTCATCATTGTAGTCTGAGTTGAAGGAAAGTCAGGAATCGAGGAGAAGCATGGAGGAACAATTGAAGCAGACAATAGCTGAACTTCAACAACAGTTGGATCAAGTTACTGCAGACTATGAGAGCACAGAGAAACAGCTAAATAGTGACATTGGAAATCTTCATAAAAAACTGATTGGTAATTGACAGTTTTCTACATAATGAACTTGTCACCATTGTCAGTAAAACTCTCATTTTTTTTTCTCAATAACTGACATAGAAAATTATGTATAATAAATTCTGTCTGTTGCATTAACTCTGGACCACATATTTTGGATAGGAAATCTTTATATGCAAGTGAAATTACAGTGAAGGTTAACAGAGTCCATATATGTTGTCTATGTGACTTTTATATGTAGATGTGTCCAACACAAATGTTATCATTTTGCAGATGGAAATTGAATGAAAATTAAACTGAATGTGTTTGATTTGATAGTTAGTATACAGTGACAATTACAGAGCTGCACACCAGAAAGTTGACCAGACTTTCAATGCTGCTCTGATTAGTTTATGATATTTACCTTGGGTGTATTTGTCTGTGACCCATATGATTTTCCCCGTGTTAAATTTTAACTGACATTTGGCCACCATTGTGGATTTCTCTTTTGTATTGGTAGTGAAATGAATAAATAATGAATCTTATACAGTTGAACATCAGAGAGATAAATAAAATGACCAGCACATTCTTGTTCTCATCAGATCACACATAATGAATAATAAGTAAATGTTCAAGGGAGGTAACTTATGAAGCAATTTAAGAATGCTTAAACATAATGTATTATTTCCACTAGTTTAGCTTCTATGGAGGAAATAATTGTGAGATTTTAAATTGATGCCAAGAAATTCATTTACACTTCATCTTTCTTCTTTAGAAAAGTATGTTTTTTTTTATTCAATCAACTAATTCCCCAGCAGATATAATCCTCTTATCCTATGGTATACTTCAGAAAACCTTATTTTGATGTTTGTTTTAAAGTACAGTGGAACCTCAATATAGCATGAAGATCAAAGTAAACTAAATTATGTGCCATATGGTGCTATAGCTATTCAAACCAGCTGTTGAAAATGCTGCATACCCCATAAAACAAAATGGGGTGGGTTGGGGTTGCATACCCCATCAAATAAAATGGGGAGGGTTGAGGCTGCATACCCCATTAAATAAAATGGTGTGAGTTGGGGTAGATGTAGGTGCAATACTGTGGACATTATTCACACATCTATCAACTAAATATTTATTGAACAAGAAGAACTTAAAGTTATTCTTACATAATTAATTATTTTTTTTTATAAAGGAACTCTGGAACATAAGCATAAATAGCTGAGTTCATGTATTGACCAGTCAAATCTCTTTTTGTCCATAATAGCAATTCCATCGAAAATATGAATAAAGAAGCTTAATTTCTAAAATAAAATAAAAACACATTTGCCAGGTCTTCTTGAATCCTGACATTTAATTTCTAAAATAAATATATTTGCCAGGTCTTTTTGAATCACGACATTTAATTTCTAAAATAAATAAACATATTTGCCAGGTCTTTTTGAATCCTGACATTTAATTTTTTGCTAATACAGATTCATGAAACAGGCTTTTTTCCCCCACAACATTCCTTTTTGAAATGTGCGTTCAAAGGGTCTGATTTCTGATATACAATAAAATGCATAATTCAGATATTTCTAAAAAGAAACTTGTATTTAGACTTATAAAGTACATGTGCTGAAGCTGAAGACTCACACAGGAGGTCAAAGGTATTGGCATAGTAATGCTTCTTGGGATGAGAATTAATCAGGTGTGTGTATATATGTAAATTGCCTGAACCCAGTTTGGGAGTTAACCATTAAGTTGTATGGGTTCAGAGCAAGTTGCTCGAACATATCTCTAAAATAATGGGGAGATAAATTCCGAAATCTCGGTATTCATTGAATCTTTTGTTTTGCAACTATGACTTTGCTTCACTGAAGAGCAAAAGGTAAGGAGTTGAATGTGTGATTATAATAGCCAATCTCTTCTTTCTCCCCTATAACTTAAATGATTTCATGCCAATCAGTGTGTATACTCGAAGGGCAGTTTCCTGTGTATATTTGAATAATTTAGACCAAGAAAATAAAAAATTTTAAGAGCAAAAGTGGTAAGGGTAATTTTACTTGTGCAGCAATGACCAATACTGCTGACAGTTTGATTCATAAACTGGTCTCAGCAGATATGCATGATGGTTGATTGAGCAGGCATCAATAATATATTGGTATTCTCTTAGGTGGAATAATTTATTGACATTAATTTTGGTAAGAAGTTTTCTTAGTTTGCTTGACTTGTGAATGCTAAATCTCAAAGTTAATTGCATTTGTTTAACATCAGACTTTATCCTGCCTGTACAAAATTTGTACGCAGAATTCATTGAAGAAAAATGGAGAATACTTATTGGCTTTAGTGTTCATAGATTAACACTAATCAGCTTTTTAATGAGCTGACTTCTTTCAAAACTTAACTAAGAAGAATTGGCAGTGATAGACTACACACACATTTGAAATGCATTTTCACAAATAGAAACTTTGAACATCTTTGTTTATATCAAGAAAGAAGCTGTCATAAGTTAATTAATTTCTTCAGGAATCCATCACAGTTTGTCACAGTTTGTTTTATTTTGTTTTCTAATGAGGATTGATAAAGTAAGCCAATGATTTGTAGTGAGATCAGTGGACTTTTTAAAAAAATTCTCAGTACACTGTTCACATGTTTTGTAATCAGGATATGTGGACTTTTAAAAATTTCTAAGTACACTGTTCACAGTCATTTGCACAAGAAAATCATTTGTAGTACATTTATATAAACAGTATAAAGAAAGAAAATGTATAAATTGGATTAAGATCAAAGTATTTTTTTCTGAGTTAAGAGTAGGGATGTTAAACGAAAATCGGAAATCCGATTATCGGTTTTGAAAACGATTATCGGTTTTTGTTTTTACTAAACGATAATCAAATTCAATATTTTTTACCATTTTTGTAGTGAAAATTTTAAAAAAATGCCAGAAAAAAATTCATTAATGCTTTTGTTTAGTGTTTACATTTAAAAAAAATATGGCCAGCAGATAAGAAGGTGTGTTTGTTTAAAATTTGTGAGCGCTCCATGCAGCGTGTTTGTAAATGAATACATTTATTGTTGAAGGATGTAAATAGTTAGTCGACCGACCGGTCGCTAAGTTCTTTGATGTCCGAAATTGACAACAATAGACTGTTAATAGCTACAGTCTCTGTTGTTGAGGACTGGTCTCTGCTGGTTGTGTCTTTTCAAGTTTACAAATATGTCTGGTCATATAAATAAATCTGATGTATGGGAAAACTTTGAAAAAATTTCATCAAGCATGGCTCGCTGTAAACTATGTTCACAACAAATAAGTCGGAAAGGTGGTACTACTACTGGATTGCATGCACATTTGCGTAGCAAACATCCCGGAATTGCGGCTCCTTCAAATGTTCAGCCGCGATAAACAACATTTATTTGAACACAAAGAAACTGTCCTGATAGTCCTCAAGAAAAAGTTACTGCTGCTGTAGCTAAGTTTGTCGCTGAAAACATGCTACCAATTTCGATTGTTGAATCCAATTCCTTCCGTGATTTGATGGCTTTGGTGGAGTCACAATATCGTCCTCCATGCTGTCAGACGATGCGCGTCTATATGTTATGGTATGTAATGAATATCTTTTATTCGCAAGAGGCATTCACTAACTTGCATTATAAGAATATATTTCTTGTAATTTCAATGTAGGACAAAAACCGATAATCGGTTTAAAATCAGATTTCTACAAACGATAATCGGTTTTGGAAAAAAAACGATATTAACATCCCTAGTTAAGAGTTACTAATATGTTTCCATATTGTCCAGTTTGTATAATTAAGATGACTTACATCATGTAATATGTATATACATCAGGCCTCTATTGATGAAATTCAGAGTTTTTAAGTTAGATTGACTGACATTTCAAAATGGTATATGACTCAAAAGTCATCATATTAATTAATTAAAGATCGTAATTTTTTTGTTGTTGATTTATTTCACAGAAACAAGTATCCGGGAGGGGAAGGCCTTTATCCAAGATGCACTGGATCAGTTTGAAAATCCTTCATTTACCACTGTTAAATGCACAGCCGGTAAGTCTAATGAAATTAGTTTAAGCTCCAGCAAATATAGAAGAAGCATGGGTTTGTCATTGTTGTTGATGATTGTAAATTTCAACTTTCCAATATGGATGATGAAAATAAAAACTCAGCATCATTTGGATTCATGATCCCTGCTCCCATCAGCAATAAGAATGAGAACTGACAGATTTAGAAATATACCTTTTCATTTAACCTTTCAACTCACTGGCATCGGTGCACACACAAACACAATTTGACAGCTACTGTGACCACAGGTATGACAGTTCTTGCCATCAGTACACAAACACAAAGGAACAGCTACTGTGACCACAGGTATGACAGAGTTCTTGCCATCAGTACACAAACACAGTTTGACAGCTACTGTGACCACAGGTATAACAGAGTTCTTGCCATCAGTATACAGACACAAAGTGACAGCTACTGTGACCACAGGTATGACAGTTTTTGCCATCAGTACACAAACACAAAGGAACAGCTACTGTGACCACAGGTATGACAGAGTTTTTGCCATCAGTACACAAAGACAAAGTGACAGCTACTGTGACCACAGGTATGACAGAGTTCTTGCCATCAGTATACAGACACAAAGTGACAGCTGCTGTGACCACAGGTATGACAGAGTTCTTTCCATATGACAGAGTTCTTGCCATCAGTACACAAACACAAGGTGATAGCTACTGTGACCACAGGTATGATAGAGTTCTTGCCATCAGTACACAAACACAATTTGACAGCTACTGTGACCACAGGTGTGACAGTACTTGCCATCAGTACATAAACACAATTTGACAGCTACTGTGACCACAGGTGTGACAGTTCTTGCCATCAGTACATAAACACAATTTGACAGCTACTGTGACCACAGGTACAACAGAGTTCTTGCCATCAGCACATAAACAAATTCAGAGTGACAGTTACATACTTGACCTACAGCATAGAGTTTTTGACATCAATGCACATACACAGCCCAGGTGAAAGATGGTGACAAGGTGACCACAGGATCAATGCACAAGTTCTTGCTATCAGTGCACACACAAACACAAGGTGACAGTTACATAATGTGATCTACAACACAGAGTTAATGCCATCAGCACATATACAGCCCAGGTGAAAGATGGATAAAATTAAAGTGGCCACAGATATAAATCAGAATTCATGCCATCAGTACACTCAGACGTCGGGTGATAGAAGGATACATTAGTCTGTGCCATCAGTATGCACATGTCATTAAAACACACACACACACACACACAAGTGAAAATTCCCTGCTATTGCCGAAAGATGCTAAAAGAGTCCATGCTATCAGCACACAGTCAGACACGGGGTGAAATAATGGACACTTTTGCCATGGATACTAAACAGTCATACAAAATTAAGAATGTATTGGGATTTTCTGTCATGAATCTGTTGTGTCTGTCCATCCATGCATACATATATATATTAACACTTTTGTTCATGGCCCATAACTTTTTAAGCTTTAGAGAAATTTATATGAAACTTTATCCAAGTATGTCTAGACTGTGTTTCACATACTGTGGGCTAGTCGAAGATGATATATAAGATGATATATAAGTTTACTTAACTATTTTTAATGTTTGGAAGTTTCCAGTATACACACCAGATATTTTAAAGTTTTTCTTTCTGTTGAATAAAAATATTTTATCAGCTCTTAACACATTAACCCCTAGCGCCGAGTTTACGGATCATGAGGTAGTAGCCTAATTCCAAGGTCTGTAGTGTCAAGGTCATGCATGGTACACTAAAGTGGGTGGTATTATAGAAAGGTAGACAGATTTAGCTCTACAATGATACCTAATAATCTGGACATTTTAGTTGAACTACAAAATACAGAGGGAAAAACCTAAGTTTTTGGACCAGTATTTTCCCCCAAAAATTAGTCCATGGTCGGAATCCGATTTTGTGTATAGATTTTAGACTTTATGGCCTCAGATCTACAGCAGACCGGTCTGAAGCACAAACAGACAGGTGAACCTGTGCAAAAAGTAGGATAAGGTGGACATTTTGAATAAAGGGTCTTCTCCATAAGAAAATTATGGGTCCATTAAGCAAAAAAAAGAAAAAAAAAGATGTATAATTTTTCACCTTCTGCTCATGCGCCAGCACTCTAACCAATGAAAAACATTTTATTTAGCACAACTCGCCATTTGTCTAGTGGAATATTGCTTGGAAGTTGATGCATTAGGATGTATTCAGAAATAGTCCCAAAAATGTGTTTCCTACTCGCATTTCATGCGAAAACAGCAAAAACCTCCAGAGGTTAATGTGTTAACATCAAATGACTGTGAACAAGATGGGTATGTTGCATGAGAAAGACGAGGTCAGTATGCAAGAAGTTACTTATAATTTGCATATTAACATTTTATAATAGATTAAAAACGTCACAGCAATTTAAAATGTATGGATTGATTTGATGCTGATGAAATTATTTATTTTTCCCTAGAATTCCTATTAATGAGGGCGGAGCCAGTTTTAGCTAGTCTTCACAATCTCCAAAAGTCAGTTAAAATATACGGTTTGGATCGAACAGGTAAGTGCTTAGTTTCCCTCATATTTAATGTAGTTACACTCAAATACCATTGATTGTTGGAATCTGTCAAATCTTTTTGCAATTATACCCTCAGGTAATGGTGGTGGCTTCACGTTCCATAGGACATTTATGTGATAATTGCTACTAATTTAGGGTTCGATTAACGTACAAAGCATCACTGATTATATGAAGTCAGATGATCCGATGTATTAAAAATAATGATTTCCTTATGAATGATGAAAAAGATACATTTACAGAATGGGCATGAAAACAGTTTACATTGTCCATACTTAGGGCTGTTGCATTAAAATTTACATGGGACCCAGGGAAGGCATTTTTAGAGTAGGGTACTCACCCGTAGATGCAAGTTAGAATTTTCTTATTATTTTAATGTCAACTTTTTTAAATCAAAGTACCCTGTCATATTCTTTTTAAACTGTCTTCCCTGCGTACAATGTGTGTTTAAATGGAACAGACCTTAGGAAAGAACAAAAATGTTTTACAAAATGGGGATGAAAACAGTTTGCATTTTACACACTAGGAAAGATTTAAATTTTACCCAGTGATAAAGTCTTATGGATCATTTTAGGTTACTGTATAATTGGTATTATACAAAATTATATGTTAAACAACAGTGGAGCACATTCTTGTTGATTGAGTTGGCTTCCATCCTTTGAGATGAAAGTATTTTGATGTGAACACTGCAAAAGAATCAGGATGATGATGTACCACCCAAGAAAAGATTGGCAATTTTTGTTTGAGAATGCAGTTTATATATCATACATTTTTCAGGATTTTGTATGTTACCTTTATCTGTATTTTACATCTTTGACAAAATTTTAACATCTTTAACTTCTATATTATATATAGTACGTGATATTTATATTTATTTAGAAGGTTTTATCGTCCCAAAGTTTTATGAATTTTACATTTATAAAATTTTAATTTATTGGCACCATATAGCCATTATTGTGCTGAAGTGCTGTTAAATGCTGATATATACATACATACAAACAAGTCTTCTTCAAAAACTATTCTCAGATGGCTTATAAAATTAAAGTTTTCAGAACAGCCAGCCTGATTGTGTAAGAATAGCCATTTTAGAATAAAACATTTATTTCATTTCTTACCTCTTGTAGGTTTAGAAACTTTTGTAGAGTGCATAACTGGCTTTGCACACCATATGGGAGACTGTATAATCCATGGGATCGCCACATCGCATTCCACTGCTCAGATTGAATCGGGAGAAGGTAAGTTGGCTTTCTATTTCATACCTGTTATAAATTGGCATGTTAAAATCTCTTTTTATATTGTATTGTAATTATTATATTACACAATAATATATCAGTAGCATAAATGTGTGCAGTTTTGTGTTACTTTGTATATAATAGTAAATCATATTTACTAATTTGAAAGACCATACAGTAGAACTTGTATCTGCCAAAATACCATGGTATTTAAAGTATCATATCACCATATGTTCAATGAATATGTGCGTTTGGAATCTGGTCTTTCAAGGCAAGCAGTCTCACACAACAGGTCACTACACTATATAATCAATACATATTTTGCATTGAGAAGTTGGTCTTTCAAGATAGGTGGTCTCAGAGTAGTGTTTAATCAAGATAGATGGTCTAACAGTACAAGTAGTAGTTTTTCAAGATAGGTTGTCTCACAGTCATAGTCTTTCATGACAGGTGGTCTCGCAGTAGTGTTTTTTTTAAAGACAGGTGGTCTCAAAGTAGTGGTCTTTCAAGACAGGTGGTCTTGCAGTAGTAGTCTTTCAAGACGGGTGGTTTCACAGTAGTAGTCTTTCGAGACTTTTGGTCTCACAGTAGTAGTCTTTCAAGACAGGTGGTCTCGCAGTTGTGTTTTTTTTAAAGACAGGTGGTCTCAAAGTAGTGGTCTTTCAAGACAGGTGTTCTTGCAGTAGTAGTCTTTCAAGACAGGTGTTCTTGCAGTAGTAGTCTTTCCAGACAGGTGGTTTCACAGTAGTAGTCTTTCAAGACAGGTGGTCTTTCAGTAGTAATCTTAAAAGACTGGTGGTCTCACAGTTGTGGTCTTTCATGGCAAGATTGATTGTAACAAATAAGGTAAATAGTTTAAAGTATTTAAAAGCCATTGTAAGTGGAAAAAAATATTTTAATTAAATTGCATGTTTCCCCGATTATTTTTGAAATCCATTAATCACTAATTTCATATCTGCACAATAACTTTTAAAAGAATGTATGCATTGAAACCAAATCTGGTATTAGACTTTCTTTTATGAAAGATCTTGGTCAGTTTTTTTATTTTTGCAAATAACATCAAATTTGACCAAGTTTGGGCCTTTGAAAGTCTGTGTTTTGCATATTCATGAATAATTCAGTTCTACTCACTAATGTTGAATGGACCTCGTAGATCAAAATCATGTTTAAAATTTGGCTTTATTTTGCAAAGTAGAGGTCAAGTTTGAGTTTAATATATTTATGTCAAGTATATAGTCCTTGTAAATTTGAGTTTAATATATTAATGACAAGTATATAGTCCTTGTAAGTTTGAGTTTGATATATTTATGTCAGGTATATAGGCCTTGTAAGTTTGAGTTTGATATATTTATGTCAAGTATATAGTCCTTGTAAGTTTGAGTTTAATATATCAATGACATGTATATAGTCCTTGTAAAATTGAGTTTAATATATCAATGACATGTATATAGTCCTTGTAAGTTCGAGTTTGATATATTTATGTCAAGTATATAGGCCTTGTAAGTTTGAGTTTGATATATTTATGTCAAGTATATAGTTTGATATATATATATATATATATATATATATATATATATATATATATATATATATATATCAATGACAAGTATATTATCCTTGTTTGGTTTAAATGGTATTTTATTTAAGAAAACATTTCAAATAAAATTCTGTATGTTGCAGTACCTGTAGATTAAGGATATAATTGCAAACTTGTTGAAAACTATCTCCCCTATAGTTTGTTAGACTTGCAAATTTTCCCATGTATAGCAAAATTTTGTTTCATCTCAGTAACATTCAAAGTTCAACATAGATTGCAACCAAATTTAGTTATGGAGCTTGATATTTAAAAAATATAGGTCATATTTGACTTTTGTCTAGCCCACCCAGGTGGAAACTTAACAAAGTACTTGGGTAGCTGTATTCATATATGTTTGTATGTCTGCCTGTTTCTCATTTGCACAACTATATGTCCAAACACTCCTTAGATTAACCGTAATATATTTTGCTTAGCTATAAAATAAAAGGCAGGCTTAACAGAAAGGGAATCTGAAATGATCAGTTTATAAAGGGATCTCTGATAATTAGATTATTAAAAATTTGACTTGGATTATGTCCAGTCTTTGACTTAGAAGTTTGCATCTGAATTCTGTATCCGCTCTGTAACTTTTGAATAACTTTATGAATCTAAACAAATTTGCTGTAAGGCATTACATTGAAAAATAAAACTAGGTCATGTTTGATTTTTCACTTTTATGCATCAAGATCTGACCAAGTTCTTTTTGCTTTTGAATTGGAAGTTTGTCCTTGCAAAAGTTTGCATCAGTCAATACTTTTCCACTAAATAACTTTGATGTACATAACCTGTTGAAATTGGAATTAGAATTGGCCTTTGTATTTACAACTGCTGTGTTAAAATCAAATTTAGTATGGACCTTTGTATGTTCATGTCCTAGGTTGTAATCAGATTTAGTATGGGCCTTTGTATGTTCATGTCCTAGGTTGTAATCAGATTTAGTATGGGCCTTTGTATGTTCATATCCTAGGTTGTAATCAGATTTAGTATGGGCCTTTGTATGTTCATATCCTAGGTTGTAATCAGATTTAGTATGGGCCTTTGTATGTTCATATCCTAGGTTGTAATCAGATTTAGTATGGGCCTTTGTATGTTCATATCCTAGGTTGTAATCAGATTTAGTATGGGCCTTTGTATGTTCATATCCTAGGTTGTAATCAGATTTAGTATGGGCCTTTGTATGTTCATATCCTAGGTTGTAATCAGATTTAGTATGGGCCTTTGTATGTTCATGTCCTAGGTTGTAATCAGATTTAGTATGGGTATTGGTATGTACATGTCCTAGGTTGTAATAAGATTTAGTATGGGCCTTGGTATGTACAAGTCTTAGGTTGTAATCAGATTTAGTATGGGTATTAGTATGTACATGTCCTAGGTTGTAATCAGATTTAGTATGGGCCTTGGTATGTACAAGTCCTAATTTGTAATCAGATTTAGTATGGGCCTTGGTATGTACAAGTCCTAGGTTGAAATAAGATTTAGTATGGGCCTTGGTATGTACAAGTCCTAGGTTGTAATCAGATTTAGTATGGGCCTTTGTATGTTCATGTCTTAGGTTGTAATCAGATTTAGTATGGGCCTTGGTATGTACAAGTCCTAGGTTGTAATCAGATTTAGTATGGGCCTTGGTATGTACAAGTCTAGGTTGTAATCAGATTTAGTATGGGCCTTTGTATGCTCATGTCCTAGGTTTGTAATCAGATTTAGTATGGGTATTGTTATGTACAAGTCCTAGGTTGTAATCAGATTTAGTATGGGCCTTGGTATGTACATGTCCTTGGTTGAAATAAGATTTAGTATGGGCATTGGTATGTACAAGTCCTAGGTTGTAATCAGATTTAGTAGTGGCATTGGTATGTACAAGTCCTAGGTTGTAATCAGATTTAGTATGGGCCTTTATACAACTCTGATGTTAAGTGATTTTCACTTAACATTTATTGCCATTTGAGTAAGAAGTTTATATTACATCTCTAATCAAGAGGTCATGGAACAATATATTGGTGGTGGTATCAGTGTACTTACTCTTGATACATTTCTGATTTGAATTTTAAAAGAATTGGTGAAAAGAATCCAGCAAGTTTCATATAAAATATATTTCATTGCCCCACATCATATTCTTTTATTCTCCATGTGAAATGATGATTTGATAATACATGTGTGAAATACAAAAAAATGCATAATTGACATTTTAATAATAGATAAACTACATATTGACATTTTATTTAGGGATCTGAAATGCTTGGTATAAGTTTTCAACAAAGCAAGACTATATTATTTTTAATGAGCTATTTTTTTGTTCAAAAGAAAGAAATTTTTTTTCAGCCAAAACAATGTCTTCCTTCACAAATTGGTAATGAAATCAGAATTTTTAAAAAGTTGTTGCATTAAATTTTTTCGTTTAATTATTTAAGAACTAGGTGCAGTCTGTCGAAGTACAGGAGAAAGTGGTCTTGAAGTTCTGACAGCATTACAAAAAGGTGAGAACCAAATTTCTTCTTATTTCTAAGTTACATTGTCAGTTCTAACTGAATGATGTTTATATGAATAATTTTAAAACTTCATATAAGTTACTGCATTTTTATCGGAAGAGATGAACAAGTTTTTTCCGAGTAATAGTGCATGAACTTTGGAGAACAGTATTTGCTTGAAAAAAATTGAGTTCATATAATCCCATTTAAATGCAGTGACTTATATGAAGTTTTAAAACTAATATTGAGCATGTGACGAAGTTCAAAGTTTGCTGGGTTTGCAATGTGCTCATTAATATTGTTACTGTGTTACTGTAACATTTTTATTATTATGTGCTCTTTTCATTTTCCTACCAAAGGTTTTATAATAAAGTAATACATTGACCAGAAAACAAAGTTAATTGAATTTATGCTGTACTTCAAAATAGATACCTAAACCATCAGTACACATTAACAATATTAATGAGCACATTGCATACCCATCAACCTTTGAACTTCGTCACATGCTCAATATTAGTTTTGAGAAAATACTTATTGTGGTCTACTTAAAATTGAAATCTAGAGTAATATTTTGAATTAATACATGATGAAGAAACTTTTTTTATTTGCTCTGGAATGGATGGGTTTTGTTTTTCTTTTGATCCAATTCAATTCGCTTTTCTGCTTATGATGGACTGGATTTATTTCGTCAGTTCAATACTATAAGGAGAATGTGAATTCAGTTGGAAATGTGGTACAAATTACAGTACCATTTTGGTGAATTAGAATTTCCATGACATGGGTCATGTCATTTGGATTTGCAGAACTAAGAAAGTACATTTTGAGGAAATTCAAGATGCATAAATGTAAGTATATTATTTATTCTTAAAACCAGCTAAAGAAGACATTTTATTCCTGTCACTTGTATACTTTCTGTTCGGGGACCCCAGCTTTGAACTGTATCAAACATTTAATGTCTTCTGTAAAGCATCTGTTGTGTGACAGTCCATTTAGCCCGCAGAAACAATACTTTTTTTTGTTGTTTTGGCTAATTGGTTCTGAAGCTCTTAGTTTCCTACCAGAACCTTCATTTGCAATTTTTCTAGAATTTAGTGTTTTGACTGACTTGTAAAATGATACGTCTCTGATAGATATGTATTAGCCCTTGGCCTCAGAATATTTGTCTGTGCTGCTTTTTTAGACACTAGAAAGGAATAGTCCTAATCTTAACTATTAGTGAAAACTTATGAATATTTCTCCTAAATAACTGTTTTTGCCCACTTAGGTTGTTAGTTATTTGGCAGAACTACAGATTGACGGTCTGAGTATTTCTCCTAAATAACTGTTCTTGCCCACTTAGACAGGCTTTTAGAGTTATTTGGCAGAAATACAGGTTGATGGTTTGAGTATTTCTCCAAAATAACTTTTCTTGATCAGAGTGGTATTTTCAGTTGCTGTGTCACTCACATTTGTTGTTTACATTGCAGATATCATGTTCATTAATTTGCTTGTTTGAAAATTTAATTTATGACTTAGTTAATGGTTCACTTCATTAATTTTATCATCTCTACTTTAAAATAGACTAAGCAAATGTAATAAACCAAAAGCTAAAGTATCTACTAATTGAGCATACATTGTTTGTTTACAAAGTAGTTCTTAATACACTATACTAATTTTAGACACATGTCATGCAGTATGATAAAATATAGAAAAATATTGCACGCTTCTGACAATTCTTAATGGAGAAAAAAGAGCATATTATAATTCATATTACTACATGGTAGTACGGACTCAGAGTGGCCAAGTGGTACAAAGCACTCTCCGCTATGTATTACTACCATCTCACTTCTGTCTGCGTGGGTTCAAGTGTCGGATTCGGCCAATGTGGGTATGTGAGAAAGCTTGCCAGTAGGTTATCCTGAGTTCTTCCTCCACCATTGGGGGCCCCGAGTGGCCAAGTGGTCTAAAGTGCTCTCCGTTACGGATCACTGCCATCTCACCTCTGTCTGCATAGGTTTGAGTTTTAGATTCGGCTAATGTAGTTATGTGAGAAAGCTTTCCAGTAGCTTCTCGTGGGTCGGTGGTTTTTACCGTGGGTTTTCCTGGGTTCTTCCTCCACCAATAATACTGGCCGCCATGTATAGCCTATATTGGGCTGAAAAATGGCGTTAAACCCTACAACAACAACAAGAACAATCCTCCACCATTAATACTGGCTGCCATTTATATCTTGTGCTGAGAAATGGCATTAAACCCTACAACAACAACAACAACAACTAGTAGTTTCACATTAATGGATTCATCAGATTTTTTTTTTACTCTACTATGTATAGACTCTGATGATGCTGCATAGTTTTAAAACATTTACAGTGAATGCAGTGAATATAGGCACATAATACTTTATTTACCCGCTTAGGTTTGTAGAGTTATTTGGCAGAGCTATAGATTGATGGTATGCCCTATTACTTATTCCTTCAGGAGATAATATAAAGGCAGAGATTGACAAGGCAGTCCATGATGTTGAAGAGCTAATGCGACTTGCAGATGCATTGGTTCCCAAAGCAGATGACATCAAGGCAGAAGATATGGGAGACATGGTGGACAACGAAATGCAGTCAACTACTAGAGCTATTGAGCAGGCAGCTGCTAGAATTGAGGTTGGAAATTGTTTTTAATTGCTTCATTTAGATGCCAGGATTGAATGACTTTTTTGTGGTATGATCAAATAAGCAGTAAATTGATTTTGGTCCCTGATGGAATATTTATTATAATTTGTTTGTTACTAATGTATGGTAGCTCCAATTTTCAGTACTTTAGGGTTTCTGGATGTTTCACTGATTTTGATAGTGTAATTGAATGTGGCAGAACTTTACTGCATAGGTCATGTCTGAACTAGTCAAACCCGGTTATCTCGATTACATTGGGGGTGTCAAAAATTCGTTGACATGACCATGTCCCAAGATATCAGGGTTCATAAAACCAGGTAATGTAAAAAATAGTATTCTTGTTTTATGTATTGTATAATCCATTATCAACCAACACATGCAAACAATCAATTAAACACTACATGCATTGTCCAGCAGTACAAGGCTATTTATTTGTTTCAGCATTTACATGCTACGTGTACTTAAATTGCCCTAGATTTTGGACTGCCTTAAGTGTCTGAACTTCTTTAATGAGGCTACCAAGGGAAGAAAGATACTCATAGGGAAATATAAACATGTCACCAAGTTTTTATTTTTGTTTTATTAATTAAGCATAAAATAAAACTTTTACTATTTTAAAGCACACACAAATTGCAGAATAGGGTAATACATATAATTATGATTAATCTGTAGAAAACTTGCACATCAAAATAAATTTGTTCCAATCGCCGATAACTATGAAAAATGCAACACTTGTAGATTTCATTGCTTCAGTTAGAAATGTTTTGAATCAGTGCCTGATGAGAACGAGATTGCGGACTTATTGGCATTGCTGGGGAAGAACTTTTTAATTATTTACACGTTTATGATGAAGTTACAGTGAAATTTCTGAATGTATTTTAAAAAAGTAAAATTGCAGAAAGTGTCTCTGGTGTCAAGCATATGTATGAAAACGTTTTTTTGAATCACTTCATGGAAATAAGCGAGTCCGCATTATTTTGAACTGAAACTTATGCTCAATATAACAGGGTTATTGACTTGACAAGGTTCAAGATAAGCAGGGTAAAATTAGCATAACAAAATAGGATATTTTTTGGACTGGACTGAAATGCTAGACATAAATGGGCTCTCAGGATAACTGAGGTCGACATAAGTGGGTTTGACTGTATGTATATTGATTCCTTGCTCTATTTCACTCTCACTTCCCAATTGAAGAATTAGCCCCATTGAAGAATTTGCTTCTTTAGAAAATACATGACCTTAAGGAATTTTTATTCTGTGTTAAAATAATTCTTTTTGGAATGATAGTATATCTTTCATATTACCAAATGTAACGTAATTTCATGTAAGTTAGATGGGAAAAAAACCTAAAGATTTCTGTATGGTAAAATCGAAGTAATGCAATTATGTTTAAGTTTTGAGAGTTTCAGTCTAAATTTTGTGTGTTATGGCAGGAAATGCTGCAGCGGACAAGAGAAGATAACACGGGAATCCAGCTGGAGGTTAATGCGAGGATACTAGATGCATGCACTGACCTCATGAAGGTAAAGTACAGTTTCAGTCCTTTGCAAACAGAAGTATGTTCTGTTGTTGTTGTTGTACGGCTTAATACCATTTTTCAGCCGATGGCAGGTTATGCATGGTGGCCTGTAATAATGGTAGAGGAAGAAACCGAGAAAACTCTGAAAAGAACCAACGATCCACAAGAAGCTACTGGCAAGCTTTCTCACATACATTGGCCAAACCCACATAGAGAAGTATGTTCTGTATGTGTTCCTAAGTGACATGCCAACCTGTGAACAGAAAAGAAACAGTTCTGCCATTGCAAAATATACTTGTTGTGAACTGAGCAGAAACCATTCTGCCATTGCAAATATCGTATCTTTGAACTGAGTAAAATCTGTTGTGCCATTGCAAAATACACCAGCTGATTATGGTCAGTAATGTTCATTTTATTGATTGATGAATTAATGGCTAAAATCTAGTCTGTTATAAACATTTTAATTTAACATGATTATCAAACCATTGATGGTTATTCAACCAGATCTGGCATGCATGCTAAGCAATTTGCTTCAAAGTGCATTTTGATTCTTACAAATTTCCGAGTTCAGTATTCTTATTCCACCAACAAATGAAGTTTGGGGTTGAATATACTAGAGTCTGTTGTTCCTCCATCACATTTCTTTGCTTAATATCTCCTGAATCCTATGAGATATTTGCATAAAACTTTGTATGCTTTTGTATAATGATTTGACATTGTGTCTTGTAAAAAAAGACGGAGTTTATTTGACCCCCATTTTTATTGTGAGACCTAAACATCACTTTCCCAACTGCATTCATCTTCATGTCATAGGTGTACATTTGTGAAACTTGATGGACATATTCATCTTTAAGAGTAAAGAGTACTACTCATCATGTTAAAAAGTAGGTCACCATTACCAACTTTTAACACTGGTGAGTACATTGCATTTTTGTGTGTAGCTGAGTTTCTCAAACGCCATGTTTTTGTATGTTTATGAAAAACAGTTGGTGCAGTGATCATGGAATGTACCTCCCACAATGGCCATAAATCTTGATGAATTTTTCACACTCACCACAGTTAAAAAAAGTCACATGGACCTACTTTTCATGCTAAAACAATTATTTTATGTTCAGCATTTAGCTCAGTTCTTTAGATTGTTTATATTCTTGCATTTTGATGGTGTACATGTATTAGAAATATTAATAAAATCTGTGACTAAAATGTTTTTCAGCCATTACTCGACCACACTCTTGACATTTTATCCCTTCACACATAAACATAGGAATCGTCTTTGTTAGATTGTTAATTTTAGAGTAAACGTGGGCATGTTTTTCATAAGTGTTTGCTTATTTGCAGATCTGGTATAAAATTGGGATTGCTTGGCCATCAGTAGAATATAATTGTGGTTTTAAGAATGCATGGCTGTAAGTAGTATACAATCGAGAATGCATGGCTATAAATAGTATACATTTGAGAATGCATGGCTGTAAGTAGTATACAATTGAGAATGCATGGCCATAAGAAGTATACAATTGAGAATGCTTGGCCATAAGTAGTATACAATTAAGAATGCATGGCCATAAGTAGTATACAATCGAGAATGCTTGGCCATAAGTATATGATTGAGAATACATGGCCATAAGTAGTATACAATTAAGAATGCATGGCCATAAGAAGTATACAATTTAGAATGCTTGGCCATAAGTAGTATACAATTAAGAATGCATGGCCATAAGTAGTATACAATCGAGAATGCTTGGCCATAAGTATATGATTGAAAATACATGGCCATAAGAAGTATACAATTTAGAATGCATGGCCATAAGTAGTATACAATTGAGAATGCATGGTCATAAGTAGTATACAATCGAGAATGCTTGGCCATAAGTATATGATTGAGAATGCATGGCTATAAGTAGTATACAATTAAGAATACATGGCCATAAGAAGTATACAATTTAGAATGCATGGCTATAAGTAGTATACAATTGAGAATGCATGGTCATAAGTAGTATACAATTGAGAATGCATGGCCATAAGTAGTATACAATTGAGAATGCATGGCTATAAGTAGTATACAACTGAGAATGCATGGCCATTAGTATTATACAATTGAGAATGTTTGGCCATAAGCAGTATGCAATTGAGAATGTTTGGCCATAAGTAGTATACAATTGAGAATGCATGGCCATAAGTAGTATACAATTGAGAATGCATGGTCATTAGTAGTATACAATTGAGAATGTTTGGCCATAAGTAGTATACAATTGAGAATGTTTGGCCATAAGTAGTATACAATTGAGAATGCATGGCTATAAGTAGTGTACAGTTGAGAATATTCAGCCAAAAGTGTACCATTGAGAATGCTTTGTCATAAGTAGTATACAATTGAGAATACATGGTCATACATAGTATACAATTGAGAATGCATGGTCATACATAATATACAAATGAAAAAAATTGGCTATAAGTAGTATATAATTGAGATATAGTCTTTGGTAGACTACCTTGTACAGGAGAGATGCAGTTTTTGATAGACTGCCATGTACACAATATATATTATCTTTGGTAGACTGTCATGTACACATCAGATGTGTTTTTTGGTAGACTTCTATGCACACAATATATTTGGACTATAGTAGACTGCCATGTACACAACTGATGTCATCTTTGGTAGATTGCCATATACACAATAGATGTGGTCTTAAGAAATCTGAGATGTACATTACAGTTTTGGCCTTTGGTGGATTGAAATCTACAGTTGTGGTATTTGGTATATTGACATAATACAGTGGGACCCCGCTATAACCCGCCCCGCTATAACCCGAATTCGAATATAACCCGGTCGTGCCATGGCTCCCAAAATTTCGGGTAATTTATTACAGGTATTTTTCTTAAAGACCAAAAAAAAAAATTAAAGAAATTTAAGTATGAAAAAAAAAATTAAGAGTTTAATTATCATTCTCATATTTGTCTAAACCGTGCAAAAAAGAACGTGTAGAAAATGTATTATCAAATTTCTTCTAGTTTTGTGCCAAAATAAACGTCGGAAATACGAACCAATTGCTGGGCCTACTGAGAACTTTGATCTTTGTTTATTGTTGAAAAATTACAGCTCATAAGTGTCAATATTATAATTACTGATTCCTGAGTAATGAAGCCATCGTGTCTACTTTGTGTTTGTCTTGAATGCATTCTGAATACAATCGTTGCTCAAATAATCTCCGATATATGTTCTCTTAATATCATACACAACTAAGCAACAGCCAATGCGGCGGTTGAGAAAAGATTCTCACCAGAATGTATAAATCAATTTAAGTACATTGTTTATCATCAAAGTGAACTGCCGAGCTAAACAGTGACATAATTCAGTGGTTAAAATACAGCCAGTTCTGCCTGCTGTATTAGAGTACATCAAAAGAACATGACGCAATAACTGGGCGGCAAGTTCAAAGGACTTTGACTAGCAGCTTGGGTGGAAAAATGTGCTGAAATTTACAATGACTGAATTCAGAGACAGAAAGATCCTGAGATGTACATGTAGTTATTATAAGAATACATTTTAGCTTCCATTATTTAATCTATGGACATGTACTATTTCATCATTCATTACGTACACCCGTTACATAATTTATTTTTTTTTTTTCTTTTCATTGAATTCAGTCACATAATGATCTGTGACAAAATTATTGAATATTTTACATCCGTGTGTGGATATTTTCGATGGAAATATTTGTATTATGGATTCAATGTATGTTACAAGATTCGCTGGTGAGTACACGGTGTTGATACTCTTTTCATGCAATAGATTATACATGTATACATAAATTAGACACGTGTATGTACCAAAGCATGGTTCTCTGAATAAAGTAATATATTATATCTGCAATTTCTGTTACCACAGCAAATGTTTTTCTCATTTAATATATATTGATCAAAAATGGTAATTGTGCCATGCATTTTCGCACCAGCCTTTATGTAACCCCCCCCCCCCCCAATTAAATCCAAAAAATGTGTTGGTATTGTACATGGTTGCTTATAACACGGTTCGGTTCATAGCCCGGTTGGATTCTATGGCTCCCAACTACCGTGTTATAGCGGGGTCCCACTGTACAAGGAATTCACCTTTATTCATAGTGTTCCAGGATTTATGGTATACCAGTATTTGTGGCATACCAGTCTATGTGGTGAACTACTATTTCTGTGTACCTGTCTATATCGTGCACCAGTATTTTCTGTGTACCAATTGTTTGTGGTGTACCAGCCTGTGATACACCAGTATATTCTGTATACCTATATTTGTGATGTACCAGTCTATGTGGTGTGACAGTATTTTCTGTGTACCAATATTCTCATGTACCAATATTTGTGGTATACAGTTGCCATTATTTGGGTGGACCAATGTTTCTGGTATAACAATATTCGGAGTGTACCAATATTCTTGGATTTAATGGTTGCATCAAACCACATATATAATTATCTAGTGAAAGGTGATATGCCTTTAAAAAAAACAGGATACACAGGAAATTCATGAGTGTAAGTGCCAGTAAAAAGGCCATTTTATATTAAAAAAACCCATAAAAAATATACAACATAAAAATTATTGAATTAACTCTCTGCAGTTAATAGTTATTTGAACATTTAGCATGATCATTTTATATTTTCTTTTCTAATGACTTTTATTTTCTTCAAACAGGCAGTAAGAATCCTTGTTGAAAAGTCCAGAGATCTTCAGAAAGAAATCATTGCACAAGGAAGGGTAAGGCAAATATTGAATTTTCATGAGAAAAATACCTGGCTATTATTTTTGTCATTGACTCAGCATTAAGCATATGATCTTTTTTAGGCATGTTTTTATCAAAGTTTGTGAAAGTCATAATCTGCATGCATGCAAACCTTTTAGTCAAGGGTGTATTCTCTAGAACTCAATTTCTTTTTCTTCCTTTTGTTTCATGAAAACCATGGATATAATAAAATAATTTTGCCCTCACTGCTTACTAGAGTCCTCTTGATTTGGTCTCTTCCATCCATCCATCTTTACATTTGAGATAGCAAGATTTTGTTTTAAAAAGAACTTGACAGTTATGAAATGTTTTGTAGTAGAAGTCACACAGGTCTTGTAGGCATTCAAAACAGATTATTTCAGTGATTGGTGGCAGTTTTTAAATTTGATCCTACATACTTTAAATGGCAATTATTCACTTTATACATCCATACTTATTTGGAAGGTCATTATTTATATATCCCAAGAAATGCATATGGCAAATCAGTGTTAAGCTATGTGGACATTTTGGAACAAGATACAATCTGGATTGAATATCACTTGCTGTGGTGTCACATTGAAAGCTATGCATGTTTTGAAGTTAATTAAAATGCCTTGTTTGTTATTTTTGTTATTTTAAAAAAATTTCTTTCTATGCTATATTGTTAAGGGATAATTATATTTTTGACTTGACCTTATCCAAAATCAAGTTTATTTTCTACTTGACCTGAATCATTGATTTTAATTCTGTAAACAATTAATACAAAATTTCTCTATGATCATGGATAACTATTAGGATTATTATCTTTACTATTATTTATTATTATCTTTACTATTAGGATTATTATCTTTACCTTAATCATGTTCTTTATTATCCTTCTTTTATCTAGTAAACATTAGAAATCTTCTAGAAGGTTATTTTCCATTTATTATTGGTTTTGTTTTTAAAAAATGAAAAATGCAAATTGTGACCCAAAGTCACATATAGGACTGTATAATCTTGTTTTTCTAGAAATTATTAATTATTGCTTAAGACCTGAGCAGATTCAATTGTATTATTGTTGTGTCCAGTTGTTCATTTGTGCTGGAAATTATTTATTTGGATTATTAAGAGCTTATCAAAAAACAACAACAAAGATAGAAACTTGTGATTTATAGTGAACTATCAAATAAGGGTATAAATTGCTCCGGTGGCCTTGTGGTTAGTGCATCTGCCGTGGAAGCAAGAGGTCATGGATTAGATACCCGGCCAAGTCATACCAAAGACTTACAGAAATGGTACTAACAGCTGCCTCACTTTGCACTCAGCATTAACAGGTTAGTTTTAGGACTGGTCGGCCTGGTGTCAGGATAATGTGACTGGGTGGGATATCATGCTACATGTCTGCTGCATGATTCCCACTGCTAGACATCACTATAAAATGCTTCATTGCAGACATTGTAGCGATATGACTGAATTTTTTTTAAAGCTATATTAAAAATCCTAATCACACACACAAATAAGAATATATTCATGGATTGTACTATTGTGATCCAACAAAAGACTGTTGGCGCATCACCACTGCATGGGCTACCACAGAACATCAACGCTTCCAGCATTGGAATAAAATTTATTCAGAACTTTAATCCTGAGGACTTTATGTAATTCTTGGATTTCAGATTTAATTCACAGAACCGTATGCTCTTTTTTGGGGGGTACTTTTTCAGTTTGTTTTAATTATTTGTTGATTTGACAAAGCTTGTTGCTTCTGGCATTTTTCTTTATTTATTTTAAGGCCATAGAGTCATGATAATGTTGATAAATAAATTCATACTGCACTGTACTGTGATGTTTTTTCTTGACCCAGTTTAGTACATCGCTGCCATTGTAAAAGCCATAGCGGTAATGATTTTCATCTGGAAGTTTCTTGATAGCATCTAAGGTGCAGATTATTCAATAATTGGGATTGAATAGGCTTTGGTTAAGCAAAAAATTATTATTAAATTTTAAAACAACAATTTAAGATGAGTAAATGCAAATATAAACATCTTCACCAGATAAGGGTTGTCAGTTACTTTTGTTCTACATCAACCTTTGGCATACATAGTTAAAGCATTTTTTTGAATAAGTGCCGTCTCGTGGATTAATAAATTAATCCTTGTAGCAAATTAAATAAAATGAGCAATGGAATAGCTTTTTTCCTCAGATTTTAGGCACTCTCTATAGCAACTTTCATTATGCGTGCATGCCTTGTCTTGTTGTGTGTGAACAGTTTAAATGGGAGAAAATGACATGCATCATGTGTTGTTTGCAGCAGCTACATCATTGTAACAGAATTGTTACCGAGTGGTTGGTGGATTAAATGAACAACACAAACACAATATGTGAAAGATGATATAACTTTATGAAATAAATTATTAATGAAAAATAATGATGTATCAACACAATAACTCGTGCGTTCAACCCACGATCACACTTCACAACCATTCACAATTTAAAAATAAATTAAATATTAATACAAAATAAACACAGATCCAAGGAACCTCCTGGACTACACAAATGTTTCATATAAAATGGAACCTTTACAAAAATTATATTATCACATGTATAAATTGCAATAACAAATACAAACATCAAATTACATTATCACACGTATGGATTGTGACAACAAGTACTAACATCTACATGTATTAAATCAAGTTACTAACTGTTATCGAGATTCATGTAATCCCTTGGAATCCTACAGATTCAAAGTAACCACGTGTAAATATAACAATGTATTCAATTGTAACAACAATTGAAACACACACATGCGTCTTGACCCTGTACAACCGTACGATTCACCAACTGTTGAATCGACGCACAGCTTCTCCGAATACCTAGGGTTGGCCCAATACTTCTATCAGCGCTTGCCCTTCATGGATCCACTGCAGTTATACGTGCAGACAGCATACAGCATCTACTAGAACCACCGGTTCCAAACACTTAGATACTACCCCGGACGTTTACACCTCTAGACAGCTCCGACACTCGGACATTTAGACTTCTAGATTTCCGGATATTTACACATCTCGACAGACGTAGACGGACAGACAATCCGACAGACAGACAGTCAGATACCTCAATTTGATTGCACAATTAAACAGCATAATCATGGCACAATCACGGCACAATCAATCACATTCAGCCCTTTTGCTGGAGCAATCAATCACATTCAGCTAAAATTCAGCCACATTCAGCTACAATTCAGCTACATTCAGCTACAATTCAGCTACAATAAAGAAACCAAACTAATAATAGTTGTTTCTACAACAATCTAAAATTTAGATTATGCTATTGCATTTAAGGTCTGATAGTGACTAGTAATTCCAAATATTCAACGGTTTCAATCTGCATTGTAATAAAGGCATCATTACATCAAATGATAAACTGAATAAAATTCACAATAAAACAAAATATAAATTTAACACTCACCCCTTTGGCTGGAGAAAGAATGACGAGCTATCTTTCCTTTGACAAAATACTTCCGACTCGTAATCTTTTTAGAAATATTCTGTCTTATATGTCCCCAAATAGGTGAGCAGAATTCACAGCAAAATTTTTGTGCACTTCGTGATTATAAAGTTCCTGACTTCAAGTGATTTGTAGTCAGGCACATGCAAATCACTACACGTCGCTTACCTTGAAAAACACTTATTCACCCCAGGTAACGCATGTACGACGAAAAAAAAAAAAATGGTGAAATTAGTTTGTATTCAAGAAGAAATAAATTCAATTTTCGCCTAATTCTGTGACAATCATCTGTCTGGGTATATGTAAGGATCAATCTGATTGGATCACTTTCTTTCAGCTGCATCAATTCAGATGGAAGGATGATAGATATATGTCTGTGAATCTGGAATGATGTGGTTGATGAATCGTTTGAGGCTGTGCCATTCTAATACAATTTCATTGTTTGTGTGCAACTGTTCATGCATTATAATTTGTTTAATTCATTTCTTTTTGATTATTCAGACGCACATAAAATACATACATCTTCATTTATTCCCAGATGTCATGATGTTTGTAAGCAGCTTTGGCTTTTTGCAGATGTGCAACTTTTTTTTCAGTTCCAATTCTTGTTTTCCATTTCAGGGCACATCATCTGTGACAGAATTTTACAAGAAGAATCACAGATGGACAGAAGGATTGTTATCTGCAGCTAAGGCAGTTGGCTGGGCAGCAACCACTCTCATGTAATAATTTCAAATTGCTACTGTTAATTTGTGGTGCAGCAACTACTCTCATGTAATAATTTTGAAATTGCTACTATTAGCTGGCTGGACAGCAACCACTCTCTTGTAATAATTTGAAAGTAGTTTTATAAGTTGGCTGGGCAGCAACCACTCTCATGATAATTTGAATTCCTTACTGTTTGCTGTATGGACAGCATATACTTTTTTGCAAAGTCAACACCTTTTTTTTCTTATTACAGTTCTGATGAAATAAAATGAAATCACTTGTTTAAGTTGACTAGGCAGCAATCATACCCATGTAATATTTTAAAATCACTATCATTAGTTGGCTGGCTAACAACCACTCGTGTAGTAATTTGAAGTCACTACAGTAAGTTAGCTGGTCAGCAGCCATTTTGAATTAAATAATTTTGGAATCACCTAGTTGGCTGGGCAGCAACAAGTCTTTTGTAATATTAAATCACAACTCTTAGCTTGCTGTACATCAACCACTCTCATATTCTCATATAATAATTTGAAATTACTATCATTAGTTGGCTGGGCAGCAACCACTATAATGTAATAATATGGAATTGCTACTTTCAACTTGTTGGGTAGCAACCACTCAATTCATGTAATAATTTGAAATCATTAACATTAGTTGGCTAGCCAGCAACCACTCTCATGTAATAATTTGAAATCTCTAACAATAGTTTGTAGGCTAGCAACCACTCATGTAATAATTTGAAATTGTTCCTATTCACAGGGTTCCAGTTTATGTGGATTTTGATTATTCACATGCTTAGTATGTTATTGAGGTTAACATGCCAGAATCCATTCATATATAATAACAAATTACATTATGTTAAAACAAAGACACAGTGACCAAGGATTATGAGTGTACTTTAGAATCATTTCACAGTTCTGTGGTTTTGTCAAATAGATTTCATGGAGTTTGTGGTTACAATAGAGAATGATTGTGCACCAGTTTTCATGGAGATTGTGGTTACAACAGAGAATGATTGTGCACCAGTTTTCATGGAGATTGTGGTTACAACAGAGAATGATTGGGCACCAGTTTTCATGGAGATTGTGGTTACAACAGAGAATGATTGGGCACCAGTTTTCATGGAGATTGTGGTTAGAACAGACCATGATTGGGCACCAGTTTTAATGGAGATTTTGGATACAATAGACCACAGATAAGCACCGGTTTTCATGGAGATTATGGTTACAAGAAACCATGGTTGGGTACCAATTTTCATAGAGTTTGCAGATACAGCAGACCATAAATATAAGGACTCAAGGGACATTAACTCCTCTGTTACAACTTCCTGCATTGTTGAATTATTTTGATACCAACGAAAGTCTAATTTTTGCCCTTAAGTGTGAAATTTGATAGCCATCTAAATAAGAGCACCAATGCAAAATCCACAGTTTAAGATTGATGATGATGTAGGAGTCACTTTGGCTCTCAGATTAAGGCATTGGACTGGCTCAATAGTAGAAGGATGTAGGTTCAGTTCTCACTATTGGATCATACATGATTGGATACTATCTTGTGTCCTTAGGTAAAGCACTTTTATCCATGCTATTAAGACCATGGGTACCCTATCCTTATTAGACCATTTGATAATATCCGCAAATTTATATACCAATACTATTATCATAATCTGCATAACTGCAATCTGCATAACCATTAAATTGTATTACCAAGAACATTTAGTTTTCAAAAGGAGAATTTTCTTATTTGCAGAAATTGTGATGATATTTTCTATGGTTTTATCTCTCAGAAAGTTAAAATATAGGAACGGCAATGTTATGGATATGAAGTAAAGACAGAATACTATTAAATATGAAACACTTGTATGCAAAGAATACATGTATGTGGTACAAAACAGCTGGGATTGATCATAGAATTTATAGTAACATAATATTTATAATAACACATAGTATTTTTAGTAACATATAGTATTTCTAATGAGCACTAAGAGCTTTAGGAGAAAAAAATATGCCAATTCGGTCAATCAGATAACTAAATTGAGAAGTGACATATAATCTGTAGGACTAACAATTTAGGTATAATTACCTCCATGCAATCTGAATGATTTGTTCCCTATTCCTTTTCCTTTTGCGCACTTAAATATTGTAAAAGGCATGTCTTATTGGTGGAAGGTGGGTGGGTGTTTTGTATATTCTTTATTATCCAGTTTTTTTTGCTGCTATTTTGAACAGGGAGTCAGCTGACAAAGTTATGAAAGGAGAGGGAAAACTAGAGGAGTTAATTGTGTGTTCCCAGGAAATTGCAGCTAGCACGGCACAACTTGTAGTTTCCTCAAGGGTTAAAGCTCAGAAGGGAAGTAAGTGTATGCAGAAAGTGTCAGAGGCCTCTAAGGAAGTTTCCAGTGCTACAGGGAAGGTTGTGGCATCTGTCAAGACTGGTTCACAAATTATCGAGGAACAAAGTGAGTATAATGTAAGATACGTGTGTCAGTCTGTGACTTATTGGCTTGACTGGCTCTCCTGTTATTGCAGAAAACACTGAATAGAAATACTAATATGTTGCCTATATTCTTGTTAAAAGTGGGGGACATAGTATTCATGTTTATGACCATGCATCCATCTGTCCATCCATCACACTATCAGATCTTTTCTCTTTTGAGCTGTTTTGGATTAAGGTAACTTGAACATCATCATTAGGTGTGATACATACCGAATTGAAGATAATATCTTCAGGGTCAAGTTCACATCTCATTATTGTAAATTTTAGATCATACTTTCCTTTCCATCACAGTTACTTTTAAAATTAAGATATGAACTTTGATTCAGTCTGAACTAGTGCAAATATTAGATAAACACAATTTGACCAACAGACAGAATTCATTGTTTCATGCTTCTGCTTTTATCTCTAATTGGTTTAATTAAATGAAATATAGCAATTACTCTCCTTGACCACAGTAGCTGATGCAGGTGTCAGCTATTCTGCTTTGTGAGGCATATCAAAGCATTTCATCCTGCATAAGAATTATGAGGCCAAGAATAATGAACGTTGGATATATAGTTTTAAGTTAGAAAAGAACTTTGCCTCAAACCTTTATTATATAAACACAGTTGGGATGAGATAAAGTCAGGTATAGCATAATTGGAATGTGTATCGCATATTATATTTTGGTCAAATAAAGTCATGTATACCATTCATTGAAATATCTGATGCATACTACATTAAAGTGAGATAGTCATGTATGCAGTTTACCATTATTAGAATGTGTACTTGCTATCCAATCGATCCACAATCAAACACAATTCTTTTTCTCTGTACTACATTTAACTGAGGGACTCCAGTCCAAAATGCCTATCTGGCCTCACCCATGTGTACACACCAGGAAGATACTTACTCTCCTCTTCTGACAATCATTTACTCATTATTCCCAATATGAAAACAAATTCATATGCACAATTTTCTTTTGCATACCAGGGCTCAGCAACCTGGAACAAATTGCCCATTGAAATTAGACACAAAGACACAGTGATCCCTTTCAAGAGTGCTTTTTAAACTGCAAAAACAAAACTTAAAGACAAATTAACATGTCTACCTTAAATATTTTCAGAATGTTTTGATTTTCTGGTTTCATGGTGTTTGTTTTTTTTCTTGTTTTTTGTAGGCGTTATACAAAGTCCTCAATATTATTATTATCATTGTTATTATATTATTATTATTATTATTATTATTATTATTATTATTATTATTATTATTATTATTGCATACTACATTAGGGTTAGATAATCAGTTATACCATCATTAGAATATATTGCATACTATATTGGGTCAGACAAAGTATACAGTCATTAGAATGTGTATTGCATACTGTATTGGGGTCAGACAAAGTATACAGTCATTAGAATGTATTGCATACTGTATTGAGGTCAGACAAAGTATACAGTCATTAGAATGTGTATTGCATACTGTATTGGGGTCAGACAAAGTATACAGTTATTATAATGTCTATTGCATACTGTATTGAGGTCAGACAAAGTATACAGTCATTAGAATGTATTGCATACTACATGGGGGATCCTATCTTGAAGCTTCAAGGTCATGTTTTGTGTTTTGAAAATTTTCCAGTACACATTCCTTTTGAATATAATTTCAGAGTCATTTGAGATGTAGAAATAAAATTCTTTATATTTGAACATCATTATTAGAATGTGTAATGCATATAACATTGTTCAATAATTTGTTATTTATGTTTTTTTTTTTTCATTATATCATCTGAACTTGTTCTTAATTTGATGGCAGCTGACATATCAATCATGGTTTTGTCTTCAGAATCAATGAATTTAGCCAGTAACTAAATATCATGAAGGTCACAGTAATTAGACATTTTATATTTTTGAGCCCATGCTTATTAATTTATTTCATTGAATATATATATATATATATATATATATATATATATATATATATAAAATTTAAAAAAAAATAATGGAGCATAAAGTAATTAGTAGACAATTTGTGTAGTTTTTCAAATTGTTTGTTCGTTTATTTAATAGATATGAGTTTATATTAATTTTTTTCAGCTCTTATGGACTTCTCCAAGTTGCCACTTATGCAAACCAAGATGCAAGAGATGCAGTTGCAGGTATGATAAGACAAACCTTATTCAGCATACATTATAAAGCAGCATAATACAAATTTAATTACAATACAACATCATAAAATACTTACTAAGAAGAAGGCTAAAAGCAAATGAATAAACATTCACTTGTTTCCATTGTGGTTTTAACATGACATGCAGCAGACAATGTAAATAGAAATATGCCAAACTTTTAATGCACACATATAAATGTTAGGACCAATCACAACATAGCATTATATTAAAAATTATATAAATATTATTACATGATGTAATGGAGATCAAAGATGTAGGAAAGAACAAATTTGCTATAATCACAGTTTATGTAGAAATGGACACTGCATATAACTGTTCTTGGTGCACAGTGCAATTTTGGTAAGAGGTTATCTCATAAGTTGATTTCAGTACATAGACTAGAGTATGACTGTCAGTAAGAAACAGAGAATTAATTCATTGCTATATTTGTAAATTTTTTCTGCAATTATACATCTGAAGAAAATGTTTTTTTTTTCATCTAATTTTTTTAACTTTTTGATATTGGGTATAAACTTTGGGTCAGTAGGTAAATCATTCCATAGTTTACAGCTGGACTATTGATGGTACATATCTCACATTGAAACGAGTAAAACATGAATGATTGTTTCTTCAGATTGTTACCCAATCAAAATGTATTAAGATTATGTCCATACCCATGCAAATCCAGCCTTCCAGAGCATGGATTTAGCAGAAGTGTTCCATATCATATGCCTACTTGAGGTATCAAACAAGATGATCTCACCTTGAAGAGAGAGGTCCATCTGGACTATAGTTACTACTTCAGCATGTGCTAGGAGCATTTTCTTAATTAGAAAATCATTTTCATTTGTGCCATTTCATATTTGGAGTGATTCTGAAACCATTATACACTTTTGCCTTTTAATATTTGGAGTGCTTCTGAAACCATTGTACATTTTTGCATTTTATTATTTGGAGTGCATCTGAAACTATTCTACACTTTTGCATTTTAATATTTGGAGTGCTTCTGAAACCATTCTACACTTTTGCATTTTAATATTTGAAGTGCTTCTTAAACCATTCTACACTTTTGCTTTTTAATATTTGAAATGCTTCTGAAATAATTTTCAACTTTACATTGATTTAGTTTCATTAAAGGTATTGGATAAATATGCAGCCTAGGATACAAATGCTCATTAATGACCTTTTTAAGGCCTCTATTTTAGGTTCGTGTTTTGGAACTTGAGAAAGAATTAGAACAGGAGCGATACAAACTTGGTGAGATCCGTAAGCGACATTACCAGCTGGCTGGGGATACAGAGGGTTACGAGTTGCATCAGGTTAGTAATAAGTGTTTCAGATAGACGTAAGTAAGGCAGATGAAAGGAACTGCCAGATTTACAAGACAGTATGGTAATTGACTGATTTGTCACCTCTAATATTATTTTTTCTTCACCTTGTGTCAAAGACACATAAACTACAAAGTTTGTCTGTTTGGTATATAACTTACTTTTTTTTATAAAAAAATTTCTGCAGTAAAACTTATATATCTGCATGAAGGTTTATAATCTTTTATATAATAACAGTTTAATTTGTTCACTTGTGCTACTTCATATTGATGTCACATTACTCTGAAATACATGTTCACATAACTTAGTTTAGAATCCAGCATCATGATTGGATCAACTTCAAAATAATTTCTAACCAATTGGACTGATACCATGTTTGTTCAAATTATGTCTAACCAATCAGAAGGTTTGTTTCACTAATGTTAATATGGGGTTGGATTATTCAAATTGTCATTTTCACATAACAGGACAGTGATGCAGTGGAAGGAAGAACCCATGTGAGTCCCACACCCAGATAGACTCTTTATCTCGAAGCTGCTGAAAGTTTATGGTTTTGTGCTATGCATATCTGGAAGGCTGTTTATATGTCATTAAAAGAACGAGTTTTAGAATTGGCTTAAGCAGAATGGAAGTAGTAATTTAATTTAGAAATTTGTCACATAAACTGCTCTGTAAAGATGAAGTAAAGGCATATTTGGACTTAGTATCATTGCAGAAATAACACTTGCAATTAAGTGTAACTTAGGACTAATGCTCATTGGTAGTTTTTTTTCTCCATCTTACGAAGACTTCTAGAATGCATAGTTTGAAAACTACAAACTGGCCTCTTACACATTAAAAATACCGGCTGTAATTTATGTTCTGCTTGTTTTTCATTTTATGTCAGGATGTCTTTCCCTCATTATGATGCTTCTTGCCACATTAATCCTTGGTGCCATGTTTATGCATTAAGAGGTAGTACCCTACTTCCAAGCTCTGAAGTGTCAGTCATTTAAAATTCACCACAATGGGTGGTATTACAGAAAAGTAGACAAAAGTAACAAATAATCTGCATTTTCTCCTCGCATTTCAAAATCGAGAGGGAAAAATATATTTTTCAGACCCGATTATTTACACCAAAAATTCATCCCGCATCGGAATCTGATTTTTTTCTCTCCACATTTTAGACTGAACCACACGCAGACAGGCCAACCTTTGCACAAAGTAGGATAACTTGGGGATTTCAAGTGATTTGTGCCATGACACTTAATTAATGGGTCCAGTTAGCAAAAAAAACTAGAAAAAATAACGTTGACCCTTTTGCACATAGACAAATGAAAGAGCCATTGAAAAATTATGTTTCTAACACAACTAGGCATCAAGCCAAAAAGAAATCACTTGGACGCAGATTTTTGGGGGATATATTCAGAAGCAGCCCCTAAAGTGTGTCACCTACTTATATTTCAAGTGAAAGTCACACAAATCTCCAGGTGTTAATGAGTTAGTGGGTGAAGTTTGATGACATCACTAAATTTTAATATTTCTTGCATATTGAATCATGTGTTCATCACCATTGCACATAAATTACAAAATTAGCCATTCCTCAAAAATATGTAAGAAATTTCCAAAATCCTTGTGAACACATTAATCCCTGGCATCACATTTTTGTGCCAGGAGATAGTACCCTACTTCAAAGCTCTGATGTGTCAAGGTCATTTAAGATTCACCAAAATGGGTGGTATTACGGAAAAGTAGACAGACGTAGTTCTACAAGGATTTCAAATAATCTGGACTTTCTACTTGCATTACAAAATACAGAGGGAAAAACATTTGTTGAGACCCAATATTTTTACACCAAAAACTCGTTCGTCATTGGATTCAGATTTTGTGTACATATTTTAGACCTTTTTGCCTCGTTTCTATGGGAGACTTGTCTGAATCGCACACAGGTGAACTTTTGCAAAAAGTAGGATAAGTTGGGGATTTCAAGTAAAAAGTGGCCATGACAGGAAAATGATGGGTCCAATAAGCCAAAAAAAGTTCCATCTTTTACCCTTTTGCACATGTACGAGCAAAAGAGCCAATGAAAGATGATGTGTCTAACGTGATTAAGCATCAGGCCAAACAGAAATCACTTAGACGTAGATTTTTTTTGGATGTATTCAGAAGCAACCCCCAAAATATATTATCTACTTGTATTTCAAGCAAAAATGACAAGTTAGTGAGTAGAGATTATACGAATCAACTTTTTTAGTTTAAGATATTATATCACATTTTTTGGAGATGGACAGAGGTTCATTATATCCACATTTTTTGTGATGGACAGAGATTATATATATCCACATTTTTTGTGATGGACACAGATTATACAAATCTACATTTATAGTGAAAGATATTATATATCCAGTTTTTGTGACAGATTATTTAGATCCACATTTTTTATGATGGACAGAAATTATATAGATTCAGAATTTTTTTGACAAGAGTATATGGTTACACATTTTTTGTGTGAAGGAGATATCAAATAACCACAATTTTTTTAACGGACAGAATTTTTTATATATATCGATCCACATTTTTTTTGATGGACAGAGATTATATAGATTAAAAAATTTGGTGGTAGGTAGATATGATACAAATCTCTAATTTTTTTTAATAAACAGAGATTTTAGATCCACTTTTTTCATGATGGGCATCATTTTGAGGGATAGCTTTCTGTCATTTATGATAGGTTTGAAATGGCATCATGAATGGTACCTGGTGCAGAATCTAGAAATGAGTTTCACTTAATAGATTTCTTTTTACATAGGCTTTAATAATTTGTTTCCCTTATCATAGTAAGTATGCATTCAACTCACCCATACAAGATCAAGACCCCAAGTATAAGTTCTTTATATAGTTCTTCATTTATATAAAATGTTAAATGTCACTTGAAGGATCTCATATTATAGAAAAAATATGATTATAAAGTATCACAGATGTGATACGCAGCATATTTAAGGAATATCAGCACTGTAGTTAAAGTATCACAGGTGTGATACACAGCATATTTAAGGAATATCAACACTGTAGTTAAAATATCACAGGTGTGATACACAGCATATTTAAGGAATATCAACACTGTAGTTAAAGTATCACAGATGTGATACACAGCATATTTAAGGAATATCAGCACTGTAGTTAAAGTATCACAGGTGTGATACACAGCATATTTAAGGAATATCAACACTGTAGTTAAAATATCACAGGTGTGATACACAGCATATTTAAGGAATATCAACACTGTAGTTAAAGTATCACAGATGTGATACACAGCATATTTAAGGAATATCAGCACTGTAGTTAAAGTATCACAGGTGTGATACACAGCATATTTAAGGAATATCAGCACTGCAGTTAAAGTATCACAGGTGTGATACACAGCATATTTAAGGAATATCAGCACTGTAGTTAAAGTATCACAGGTGTGATACACAGCATATTTAAGGAATATCAACACTGTAGTTAAAGTATCACAGGTGTGATACACAGCATATTTAAGGAATATCAGCACTGTAGTTAAAGTATCACAGGTGTGATACACAGCATATTTAAGGAATATCAACACTGTAGTTAAAGTATCACAGGTGTGATACACAGCATATTTAAGGAATATCAACACTGTAGTTAAAGTATCACAGGTGTGATACACAGCATATTTAAGGAATATCAGCACTGTAGTTAAAGTATCACAGGTGTGATACACAGCATATTTAAGGAATATCAGCACTGTAGTTAAAGTATCACAGGTGTGATACACAGCATATTTAAGGAATATCAGCACTGTAGTTAAAGTATCACAGGTGTGATACACAGCATATTTAAGGAATATCAACACTGTAGTTAAAGTATCACAGGTGTGATACACAGCATATTTAAGGAATATCAGCACTGTAGTTAAAGTATCACAGGTGTGATACACAGCATATTTAAGGAATATCAGCACTGTAGTTAAAGTATCACAGGTGTGATACACAGCATATTTAAGGAATATCAGCACTGTAGTTAAAGTATCACAGGTGTGATACACAGCATATTTAAGGAATATCAGCACTGTAGTTTTTATAAAAATATTGTAGCCATTCTTCTTGGCTGCAGAAACGGCATATGAATTATCATGTGTGAATGGAATGCATACTTTTCATATTGATTGGGAAAAGAACTTTATGAAAGAATGTAAATGTTAAAAACCTATCGAAAAGAGCACTTTTTACCCTTGTGAGGACTTGGTCAGAAATTCAGTTATAGATGCAAACGCAGTTACCATTTCCAATGCCATTGAAAAACAAGGGTTGTCTTACCCACCTATAAGTGTTTTTTTTAATTACATAAAATGTTGTTATTTTTATACTAACCTCATGTGCAATATTCCATGTTGTTAAGGAAATTCACTATTACAAAACTATTACAAATATTTTTATGGATTTAAAAAAAAAATCATCTAAATACTTAAATCTCATTGCTGTTAGAAGCATTTGTGATAACAAACCAAAAAGTACATTTATTTCTGTAACAAAGGACAACTGTAAATAGTATGGTAAGATGAAGTGTGGTGGGCAGCACATTATCCATGTAAGCTAAAACTACAGCATTAGTAGATCATTGAGTGATTTAATCATATAGGGAAACAATGCTTTACATTCTAAATGAATTAGTCATTGTGAGATGAGGCTGTATATTTTAAATTAATTAATCATATAAGGAGACTATGCTGTACATTCTAAATTAGCTAATCTTAGTGAGATGAGCCACTGTACATTTTAAATGAGTTAGTCCTAGTTAGATGAGGTTGTACATTTTAAATGAGTTAGTCCTAGTTAGATGAGGTTGTACAATTTAAATGAGTTGATCATATTGAGACTAGGCTGTACATTCTAAATGAGTTAATCATAGTGAGATGAGACTACATTTTAAATGAGTTAATCATATTGATACTAGGCTGTACTTTCTAAATGAGTTAATCATATAGTGAGACTAGACTGTACTTTCTAAATGAGTTAATCATATAGTGAGACTAGGCTGTACTTTCGAAATGAGTTAATCATATAGTGAGACTAGGCTGTACTTTCGAAATGAGTTAATCATATTGTGAGACTTCGCTATACTTTCTAAATGAGTTAATCATAGTGAGATGAGACTACATTTTAAATGAGTTAATCATATTGATACTAGGCTGTACTTTCTAAATGAGTTAATCATATAGTGAGACTAGGCTGTACTTTCGAAATGAGTTAATCATATAGTGAGACTAGGCTGTACTTTCGAAATGAGTTAATCATATAGTGAGACTAGGCTGTACTTTCGAAATGAGTTAATCATATTGTGAGACTTCGCTATACTTTCTAAATGAGTTAATCATAGTGAGATGAGACTACATTTTAAATGAGTTAATCATATTGATACTAGGCTGTACTTTCTAAATGAGTTAATCATATAGTGAGACTAGGCTGTACTTTCGAAATGAGTTAATCATATAGTGAGACTAGGCTGTACTTTCGAAATGAGTTAATCATAAAGTGAGACTAGGCTGTACTTTCTAAATGAGTTAATCATATAGTGAGACTAGGCTGTACTTTCTAAATGAGTTAATCATATAGTGAGACTAGGCTGTACTTTTGAAATGAGTTAATCATATAGTGATACTAGACTGTACTTTCTAAATGAGTTAATCATATAGTGAGACTAGGCTGTACTTTCTAAATGAGTTAATCATATAGTGAGACTAGGCTATACTTTCTAAATGAGTTAATCATATAGTGAGACTAGGCTGTACTTTCTAAATGAGTTAATCATATAGTGAGACTAGGCTGTACTTTCTAAATGAGTTAATCATAGTGAGGTTGTCTAGGCTGTCTGACCAGTGATTTTTTTCTTCTTCTCTATTGTATTTTATTTTGCAAGTTCTAATGTCATAACTATTGTTTATACTTTATGATTTTTCTGTCCTTATAAATAACATTAAATTAGTATTCTTAAAGTCCTTTTTTACATTACCATATATACACGGGTATAGGTCAATTCATGTAGTAAACAATATAGACCTGATTTTCCATCACATAATGCACTGGCCGAAGAGATTCTATGTTGTTTCTTTACTGATTACTACTAACAAATTACTTCAATACAACTCTGAGTGCATTATGCAATGGAATATCTATGTCAATGCAGTTTGCAGTTAGGTGTATATACAGTATTTAATTTTCAGGTGATTGCATAGAATTCTCAATTAACTTAAAGCAACGCTTTTATTATATCTCCATATTAGTTTCACCTCTCTTTACTAACATTTTTCAGCAACATGGTCTTGTTTTTAAATATTAACTTTCAGTTGCCAAGGCTTGAGTCCCATATGTATGCAGCTTTATTTGTTACCTCAGTACATTGTAATCCATTAAGTTCTTTGCTTGTCATAGGAGAATCTGTTTGTCTGGTATTTAATTTCAATTTAGTAACATGGTTATTTTGATAGACAGCATAACAACTTTCTACCAGATCTAAAAATCCCACTGAGTTACTTGGTAGTCCCAAATGCTGTGTTGCCATTTCAGCTACACAAAGTATGTGGCCAATATGTATATATATATATATATATATATATATATATATATATATATATATATATATATATATATATATATATATATATATTCTTAATAGTATTCATATAGTTCTTCTTTGGGAATGAAAGTACTTTTTTCTGAAGAGACATATGAATTACTTCCCTTTGCAATTAGCACATGGTAATTTTAATGGAAGGTTCATTTAAAAGCTTAGAAAAAACATGTAAACATGGTCATTCCTGATTGCAGTCAAGTGTTGATACAAAAATTTCATGTTGGATTTTCATGAAATGCCTTCTAATTTAGGTATTGCAACATGGAACCATATGAAATACATTTGAATTCATGTATTGCATCATGAAATCACATGAAATGCTTTTGAATTCAGGTTTTGCATCATTAAACCTCATGAAATGCTTTTGAATTCAGGTTTTGCATCATGAAACCACATGAAATGCCTTGGAATTCATGTATTGCATCATGAAACCTCATGAAATGCTTTGGAATTCAGGTATTGCATCATGAAACCTCATGAAATGCCTTGGAATCCAGGTATTGCATCATGAAACCTCATGAAATGCCTTGGAATTCAGGTATTGCATCATGAAACCTCATGAAATGCCTTGGAATTCATGTATTGCATCATGAAATCTCATGAAATGCCTTGGAATTCAGGTACTGCAATGTGGAACTTCATGAAATGTCTTGGAGTTAAGTTATTGCACCATGGAACCTCGTGAAATGCTTTTGAAGTGGAACCATATGAAAATGCATTTAAATTCGGTTACAGTATATTTAAACCTTTATTAAATTAGGAAAAATTTAAAATTTGCTTGAAGCCAGAAGGCTTGCATCAATCCTAAAAGTTGATTTAGTCCTTTACTGTCCTTGGGTAAAGGGACTGTTGCTAATTTCCAGCTTGGCAGCAAAGATTGGGTTGGAAGTTATGTCGTTTTGGCCGTTAGGCAAGATTTATTGTGTGCAGCATTATGATAATGTATCATTTAATTGTACATGACTTTGAACAGAATCACTTTGAATCCATACATGTGTACTTGCTTTAATTTGATGTGACTTTGTTTAATGCAATTGTAAATGCACAGCTGTGATTCAAGTGATTGGCACAGCGACTGCATGCAATATAAAAAAAAATGGAAAGAAATTTACCAGGTCATATAATTTGTGCTCATTTAAACTTTTCGACAGAAAAAAGAAAGTTATTTTGCAATGTTTTTGCCAATAAACTATAGTTAGTTAATAGTTGTAGTTGTATTACAGAAATTAAAATGCATGTATGTAGTAATTGTTAGCATACAGCTGAATCTTACAAGCATTACAGAATTGTTTTCTTTTTGCATGTTCCATTGTGAAATTAATCCCATTTAGTGAATAGCATTTGTATCTATAAAGCGAATTTATTTTTGATGTCATCAGCATTTTAAGACGTATACAAAACTTAGTGTAGTCTATACTTATGTGTGTCTTTATACATTTATGGTAATTTATTGGTATATGTGTTTTTATACATTTTATGGTAATTTATTTGTATATGTGTTTTTATACATTTTATGGTAATTTATTTGTATATGTGTTTTCATATGTTTTTACAAATTGTCTAACAGCATAATATATCTAATTGTATTCAACTCTGCATTGCAAAGATATGATTATTCCTATTACAGTAATTTTTTTCTCAGTTTTACACCATTAAATAGTATCTTAAATCCAGCTTTTACTGTCAAAATGCTTTCAGTAAACTTTATACAGTCAAGCTTATAGACAATCTTTTAATTTAAATCTTTTCTTATTGCTGTTGATAGAATAAAGTCCTTGTTGTAACATTTGTGTTTTAATTGTAGATTTAATATTGATGCATTTCATGAAGCAGAGCATATTGTATTATGATGGGGTTTTGGTGTTTTTTTTGGTGGCACTTTGGCATATTGAAAACCCTTACTCAGTTGGGGGTGGGGTGCAGGTGGGGGGTCAAGGTAACTGACTGAGAAAAGACATGGTTTTAGTACAAAGCATTAGTTAGATTACACACCTGAACCAAACATTGTGGATGGCATAATCTTGTGGCAGGTAAGAAAACCGTTGATTTGGGGGTCAAAAGTTCATAGGCCATGGTCACTAAAGACTGAGAGAAGAAAATTGATTTCCATGCAGTAATATTAATTCTACATTACAGAATTAGTCCAGACTTTGTGGATGACTTGGGGTAAGGAAGTAACCTATTGATTTGGGGGGTCAAAAGGTCAAGATATCATTACTGAAAGAATGAAAATAGTCTCCACACTATAATTTGAGTTCTCCATCATGTACAGTTTCTAAACTTTGGGAATGGCTTGCTTATTTTGCAGTCAAATGTCAGAATAATGGACTAAAAGATGAAAAGTTTTTTTTTTGGCTTGGAAAATAACTTCAGGACTACTCAACATGCAGTAGAGATATTATATACTCCTGTTTATATATGTGGCATAAAAGAACATACATGATATATACATTTTTTCAAGATTAAAGTTATTTCAGCATCTGTCTCAGGCATTATATATGAACTACAGAAGAAAATCTTTTTGATGTGTACAGCAAAAGACAAATGGTCTTTCAAATATCATTAAGATGTAAAAGAGATATAACTTTGATTTGCCCAACATGATATATACATCTTTACATTTTAGGTAGGAATACTGTAACTAGTTTACATTGCTATATACTAATGTACAGAAATGTAGATATTTTATATTGCTGCTTTGTATTGTTATATGAATAAGTTGTACAGATTGAAAACATCAGTATATTTAGAGACTAAAAGGAAGAGAGATACAAATTTAGAGCTTTATTTTCTGATTTTGAAATTTTTCTTTTGTGTAGGACAGGGAGTGTTTTCCCTGGGATAATGCCCCATTGATGTGATAAGGGTTGGTAAGACATGCATCAGTGCATGGTACTTGAAAGTGGTTGAAGAAGTATTTGATACTAATCCAGTGGTTGTAATATAATGCATTGTGGTTTGTCCTCCTTTTCATCAATGTGATATTAGTAATAAACACACAGTAAGATGAAAGCTCCCAGCCTACCTGCATATTTTATTTTGGATCAAAGGGCATGCAAGTTTACATTATTGCTAAGTACCTGTCATTTTTTTATTTTTATAACTGTATTATAAAATTTCTCCTGCTTTGAATACTTTATCAGGATACATTCAACTTTGATGTCTGTGTTAGTTGTAAAATATTGTTGAACATGGATGTCTCTGTTGGCTGTAAAATATTGTTAATCTTTGATGTCTGTGTTCAGTATAAAATAGTCGACTTTGATGTCTGTGTTCAGTATAAAGTAGACAAACCTTGATGTCTGTGTTCAGTGTCAAATATTCAAATCTTGATGTCTGTGTTCAGCATAAAATAGACAAACCTTGATATGTGTTCAGTGTCAAATATTCAAATCTTGATGTCTGTGTTCAGCATGAAATATGCAAACCTTGATGTTTGTGTTTAATGTAAAATAGTCCAACTTTGATGTCTGTGTTCAGCATAAAATATGTAAACCTTGACTTCTGTTTTCAATGTAAAATAGTCCAACTTTGATGTCTGTGTTCAGCATAAAATAGACCAACCTTGATTTCTGTGTCATTGAAAAAAAATAGTCCAGCCTTGATGTCCATGTTCAGTGTAAAATAGTCAAACTTTGATGTCTTTTCTGTGTAAAATAATCAAACCATGATATATGCCTGCATACATTTTACAAAGAAATCAAATTTTCAACAAAGTAGCATTTACCTTTGTCAAAGAAACTGACAGAAAAACTACAGGAGTATTTGTAAAGTTTTAATCAGCCTGTTATCGTTGGGAGCAATTCGACCAAATATTCATTGACCCAACAAATAGTATTTTTGTAATGACCCTCAGTCACTTTATTCATTGACCCTACATGTCAGTTCTTCCAAACAGAATTGTTGAAATGACCCTCTGTCAGTTTATTCATTGACCATACCAGTCATCATTAAACAGAATTGTTGTAATGACTCACTGTCACTTTATTTATTGACCCAACAGGTCAGTTATTTCAAATAGAATATTTGTAATGATCCTTGTCACTTTATTCATTGACCCTACATGTCAGTTCTTCCAAACAGAATTGTTTAAAAGACCATCTGTCACTTTATTGATTACCATACAGGTCAATTCTTCCAAACAGAATTGTTGAAATGACCCTGTCACTAGATTCATTGATTCTATAGGTCAGTTCTATCAAACAGAATTGTTGAAATGACCCTCTGTCACATTATTCATTGTCCCCACATGTCAGTTCTATTGAATGGAACCACTCCGATGGCCTTGTGGTCAAACGTCCACCCCAGATGCAGGAGTCCTAGATTTGAAACATCTTGTCAAATCATACTAAAGACTTATAAAAATAGCAATAACAGCTGCTTTGCTTGGCACTCAGCATTAAGAGGTTAGTGTTTGGGCTGGTCAGCCTGGTGTCAAGATAATGTGACTAGGTGGGATATCATGCTACATGTGTGCAGCATGATGCCAGCATGCTAGACATCACTATAAACTGTAGCACTGCTGACATAGTAGCGATATGACTGAATATTTTTTCTGCTACATTAAAAAATCCAGATCACACACTCTGTTGAACATAATTGTTGTAATGACTCTGTCACTTTCTTCATTCAATGAAAACATAATTGTGCAATGACCTTCTGTCACAGTATTCATTGACAAAACAGGGCAGTTTTATCAAACAGATTTGTTGTAATGACCCAAGGTCACTTTATTCATTGACCCCCACAGGTCAGTTCTGTCAAACATAATTTTTGTAATGACCCTCTGTTACTTTATTCACTGACCCTACAGGTCAGTTACGTCAAACAGAATTATAGTAATAACCCACTGTCACTTTGTTGTTGACCCTACAGGGCAGTTCTATCTGACAGAATTGTTTAAATGAACTCTGACACTTTATTCTTTAACTTTACAGGCAGTTCCGTTGAATATAATTGTCATGACCCTTAGTCACTTAAATGTGCTATCCTACATATAGTTGTGCCAATTCTAATTTGTGTAAGAATCTTATATGCAACCATTTGTTTCTTTAGCTAGCAATAGTACAATTGTTATCAAGAATGTTTATGTTCAGCCAGCCATTTTATTTTCAGATCAATGTAGTTGCTATGTTTCATATTATTAACAGTATATTTCCTAACTTTTACTGTGTGGATTAGTTGTTTCTAGTAAATAAGCAGAGTTTCAGAATATTTCTACCATGCATTATGATTGAAACTTGAATATGTGTTTAAGTTATATTTTATTTGCATGGGAGTGTTAAAAACTTTTTTTTGTGTGTGTTAAATTTGGATATTATTTTGCTTTGTTACTTTACTGATCAGTTGTTATGGCAATCTCATGTTAATTATGCAGCACATTTTGAAATATTTATAGAATTTTATTATGACCCTGGTCATGTTCATCCTGAAAAGGTAACATTCAGCAAAATCCACTTAATATGGAGAAGTGAAATTTTGCTGATGTATACATAAATGACTTCAATTTACAATTTACAGTCATTTCAGACCATTAATTATTTTTTGCACATTTTTTTAACTCTTTGGATTTTTTTGATAAACACATTGTTAGCATAAAATAGCAAACATCACATAAAGCAAAGTAAATTAGGTAGCCATATTGGTATGCATATACGGGTGACCTAATTATATTTTCAGATAATTAAAGCATTATAAATTTTTTAAAACTCATTTGTAACGTTTTTGAACAGAGACTTTAAATATAAAAACCTTGCTAGCATGAATAAGAAAAACTGCATGAGGTAGACCAATGAAATTTGGTAGACATATTTGCATGTATATGTAGATGACCTATTATAGGTTTTGTCAGTGCGGCAGTTTTTTTAAAAAACTATTTCAATATTTATTAACTTTCAAGTACTTGGACTTTGTGTCTGAACTGCAGACATATCTGTCTTACAGAGACAATTTCATCAGAATCCAGTAGTTTTAGGAGCATTTTGAAATTTAAATCATGTTGGTATATAGACAAGAAATGATAATGTTTTAATTTTACAAATTATTTAATGGATCTATCTATTTTTTCAGGGCAAAAGATGATGGATACACAAGAGGAATGAAAGCGCTAATTTCAAGTCAGAATGTTACCACTCTCAGCAGGATTCTAAAGCCATGCAGCTGCAGAAAGAAATCCATTAATTTTTATTTTAAAAAAATACTTCCATCATAGAACTGTAAAAAAATGTTTAAAAAATGAGCATGTAGGTGTTCATTTAAAAAGTTAGAATTAGATGCTGTAAATGAAATATATTGTGAAGGTGGAATTAAATGAGTAATACTTACATGTATACCCATGATTTTAAGTTGAGATTGATGTGATATCGTCATTTTAAATGCTAATATATGCATAAAGAAGCATGTTGGTCCAGTGAAGTTAGATGCGAGATATTTCGTGGTTATGAATGCAAATTGGGTTTCTTGACCAACCACTGTATTTTTTTCAATTGCTATTTTAGTGAATTATGTTTTGTGTGTCTTATATTCTTCTGATTATTTTATTGAAAGTATGAAATTACTTTGTACAGACACTAGCAAAACACATGAATTCATAAAAAAAATTTGTGGTTGGTGTTTGTACATATCATATAGGTATGTGTTTGAATTTTTTCATTGCAAATGCCTGAATTCGCTAAATTGTAATTTACAAACTGAACAAACAAAGAAACAGAAGTCACATCTTGGATTTTATATATTGGCGAAATGGTATAATTTAAAGTGTTTTTTCCACTATGTTCATGAAATTTGTGTGTACATTTCTATTTTTCAAAGAAATGTTTCTTTTTGAATGGAGATGACACAGGATCATATACAGCTGTTTATTTTTACCATTCAACTTTTATCAAAAACAGATTAAATTTTATGAGAAAAGCCAGTTCTGCTTGAATATGTTTTCAGAATGTTCCCTTTATTGTTGATAAACCAAATGATAATGAATGGTACAAAATATAGCACTTAACTGTTCTTTTTGGATTTCTTGGTATTTGGACAGTGCAGTGTACTATCAATATGGTATTTGGACAGTGGAGTGTACTATTAATATGGTATTTGGACAGTGGAGTGTACTATTAATATGGTATTTGGACAGTACAGTGTACTATGAATATGGTATTTGGACAGTGCTGTGTACTTTCAATATGGTATTTGGACAGTACAGTGTACTATTAATATGGTATTTGGACAGTGCTGTGTAATTTCAATATGGTATTTGGACAGTACAGTTTACTATTAATATGGTATTTGGACAGTACAGTGTACTATTAGTATGGTTTTTGAATAGTGCTGTGTACTATCAGTATGGTATTTGGACAGTACAGTACTATCAATATGGTATTTTGACAGTACAGTGTACCATCAGTATGGTTTTTGGCCAGTACAGTGTACTATCAATACGGTATTTGGACAGTGGAGTGTACTATTAATATGGTATTTGGACAGTACAGTGTACTATGAATATGGTATTTGGACAGTGCTGAGTACTTTCAATATGGTATTTGGACAGTACAGTGTACTATTAATATGGTATTTGGACAGTACAGTGTACTATTAGTATGGTTTTTGAATAGTGCTGTGTACTATCAGTATGGTATTTGGACAGTACAGTAATATCAATATGGTATTTTGACAGTACAGTGTACCATCAGTATGGTTTTTGGCCAGTACAGTGTACTATCAATATGGTATTTGGACAGTACAGTGTACTATCAGTATGGTTTTTGAACAGTGCTGTGTACTATCAATATAGTATTTGGCCAGTACAGTGTACTATCAATATGTTACTTGGACAGTATAGTACTATCAATATAGTATTTGGACAGTACAGTGTGCTATCAGTATATGACTGCTCCATTGACTTAGTGGTTAGTGCATCCACCATGGATGCAGGAGGTCATGGGTTCAGTCCCAGGTCGTGTCATACCTAAGACTTACAAAAATGGTACTAACAGCTGCTTCACTTGACGCTTAGCATTAAGAGGTTAGTGTTAGGACTGGTCGGCCTGGTGTCAGGATAATGTGACTGGGTGGGACATCACACTTCATCTCTACGGCATTTTGCCCCAGTGCTAGACATCACTATAAACTGTCACACTGCAGACATCATAGTGATATAACTGAAAAACTGTTAAAGCTACATTAGGAATCTAAATACAACACACACGCACACACATACTATTAGTATGGTATTTTGACAGTGCTGTGTACTATCAATATGGTATTTTGGACAGTACAGTGCATTATCATTGTGGTATTTGGACAGTACAGTGTACTATCAATATGGTATTTGGACAGTACAGTGTACTATCAATATGGTATTTGGACAGTACAGTGTACTATCAGTATGGTATTTGGACAGTACAGTGTGCTACCAGTATGGTATTTGGACAGTGATGTGTACTATCAATATGGTATTTACATAGTTCAGTGTACTATCAGTAAGGTATTTGGGCACTGCAGTGTACTGTCAGTATGATATTTGGACAGTACTGTGGTTTACCACTATGGTATTTGGGCAGGGTTGTGTACTATCAGTATGATCTTTGGACAGGGTGTACTTTCAATATAGTATTTGGACAGTACAGTGTACTAGCAGTATTTTATGTGGGCACTGCAGAGTACTAGCAGTATTTTATGTGGGCACTGCAGTGTAATGTCAGTATGGTATTAGGGATGGACAGTGTACTATAGGTGTGGTATCTTTTTAGTATTTCTAATTCTGAATGTGATCTTCAGTACATATTGCATTTCAAGAAAGTCATTCAAAAATGTATTCAAATCTATTTTTGCAAATTGTCTTTAAAAAATTGTAAGTTTAAACATTCAGCTTTTTTATTTATTTGTTTAGTTGACAGGTTGTGAAGTAAATAAGTATTTCTAGGTTATAATTGACCTTTAAACAACCAGTAATCAATTAGTACTTATAAGTATTGTTGATCCCAAAGGAATACTACCCAGTCATATTGTGTCACTTCTGACTAAGTGCACAATCATTCCAGCACCTCTAGTTTGGCAACCAGGACACTAGAAAGTGTTTGACTATTGTCTATGTTAAAATTCATATTCTTATATCATAGTATCAGAATTTTTTAAAAGGGACCAATTTGTTTTCTCTTTTTCTTGTTGCTCGGAACCATGGTCTAAAGACCCAATGAAAAATTAGCCAGCAAAGCTGCTGTCTTGGATATATCAATGTCAGTGCTTAAATCTGATTTTAAAAAAATAGTAGTTTGGAAATGTGTGTTTGTTTTACTTTAACCTTTTACAAAAAGAATTACAAAGCATTTTATATTATTTCAATGCACATCATGATAAGTTATCTGGTAGCTGTAACTTCTACTGACTGCCTTAAATTGATAGAAGATAAATAAGGATAGAGAGAAATAAGAAAAGCATAAGGTATTCAAACACTACTAATACTAAAAATAAAAGAAAGAATAAAGAAATTGCAATATGAACATTAATTTGAATGCCCCTTTTAAAAAATAGATCCTTCATTCGAATGCAACTGTTGTTGAAAAAAATTGAACCCTCCTGAAAGCACATTTGATATTTTCCATGCATTCTTAATCCAAATGTTGTTGTAGGGTTTAACACCATTTTTCAGCACACAATAGGCTATACATGGCAGCCAGTATTAATGGTGGAGGAAGAACACGGGAAAACTGCACTACTACTACTGCTACTGGCAAGCTTTCTCACATACCCACATTAGTTGAATCTGAGACTCGAACACACGCAGACAGAGGTGAGATTGCTGTGGTCTGTAACGGAGAGCGCTTTAGACTACTCTGCCACTCTGGGCCCCCTTAATCCAAATGAACAAGTCTCTAAAATACCAGAACATTACTTGAAGGACTATTATTAATGAAATAGTAGTATACACACTATTTCGAGCAGATTATTAAAGCTCACAATTCACTTTTTTTAGGATATGGCCACAGATGAAAATGTTCTTTTTTCTCACAAAACCACAAAAATTTATAAATGGTACTACAAGAACCTGAAATATTTTCTGAACATAATTTTGTTCTTTAATTGTTTGATGGTATGTTTCAAAATGGCAGAGAAGTTAAACATCCTGTAGTAAGTAGCCTTAAACATCCGCTAGTAAATAACTTTAATGATGATAATCTAACATCTTATGCTGCTGGAATCTACTGAAGCGAAAAAATACTGTAGTATGTACAACCGAGAAATAACACCCCAGTATATTATGTTTGTTGTTTGATATGAGGTTTCATGCCATTTTTCAGCACAAGATATGCAATGCATGTAGGCCAATATAACTTAAATATAAATATAAATTTTCAATACTTGATCATTGTAAGAGTTCTTTTACATTGTTGTAAACTTCATTTAGTTGCTTTCTTGTAAAATGTTTTCATATCGTTTTTGTTATTTGCAAATTCATGTTTCATGTTGGTATTGAAGTGAATTTGTAGTTTTTACAAATTATTAACCAGTCATTATTTGTTCCTTGTTAATTTACAGCTAATACACTTGAGATTTTTTATGGTTGCAGAAAGTTGTACATTAATGAAAGGTACATTATCTTGTTTATCAAGCCATATTTGTAGTAAAGAAGTCACTTTTTAGGTGGCTTCTTTGTCAATTGTCAAATGAACTTAGTTTTTATCAGAATTGGACTATGTGCAAGATCATGGACAAGTTGGCTGAGCTTGTTACCTATTTAGTGATTATTTTTCTCATCTGATTTTAATAAGACTTGTTAAAATAAGTTAATATAAAGAAGATCTTGGATGAGATCAGTAATGAGTGGGATCTGTGCATTTTATTTATACCTTTATTTGTGGAAAGAATTGTTATCAGACAGTAATAAAATAGGCAAAATAAACATGATATTTGTTTGGAGAAAGTTTACATCGATATCTGCCCACTAACAAACCTGCTTTGTCAACTCTTAGGAAAGACAGATGATCGATATCTGCCCACCAACATGCCTGCTTTGTCAACTCTAAGAAAAGATGATCGATATCTGCCTACATTTGGTCCAGGTGTTTCATTTGAGCATAGACTCAACAGAACAAGACCCTAATATTGTTATATCCTATTAGGAATCTGGTAGAAGTATATATTGTTACCTTTATCCTTCCATTTATCGATTATGTCCCTTCACCTGCTACACCTGGCATTAAGGTCATTTTTAGAATGACCATTTGGTGTATCAAGATAACATTTGATTTTATTATTTTGGTTATCAGTATATATGGTGCATACATTTTAATTTATATCTTTGCAGTATTAATTTATTGGTACATATTTTTTGTACAATTGCATCCTCTCTGAATCTACAGATTGCATGAATAGGGCTGATGAACATCCATGTTATTTTTTGTAAATACACATTCTTTCTTGCCAGTAAATAGACAGGCATAGGTACAACTTTCTGACAGTCCTTTATGTAAATAGATTCTATTTTATTTTGAGTTTTGAATAAGAAGATTAGAAGTCATTTGATATGACATTCTAAAATATCTTTATGTGATGTCCTCTGCATAACTATGCCAGTCTTATTTTTTTAAATATTCTTTGCATCAAGGCCCCAAAACTGGTCAGTACGAAGGATCTGAGAGTTTTCCATACAATTGATGACAAGCGATCTACTTGTATAAGCATATAGAAAATTACTAGAAATTCATATTTGAATAAAATAAGAGAAAATATGTGTTGTTTAAAGCATTTAATACATTTTCAGGTAGAAAATGATTGGCAGATTGGCATTGTCAGATATCACCACACACACACACACACACACAGACATGTAAACACAATCACATAATTACAACTACAACATTAAATTTTAAAAAAGCTAAACTTTTTTTGTCTTTAAAGTTCATTGAAATATGGTCTTAACTAGATGTTATATTTGCTTCTGTCAGTAGCTCATGGAGGTGGGATTAATTGTGATCTGAGTGTCATTAGAGTTTATCTTGGCATAGAAAATATCTTTCTGCATCTTCATTACTGTATGGGAGTATGAAACACTCAATGAACACAATATTTAAAAACTATCATAAATACTCTCCTTTAAGTCAATCTAGACAGCAAATAACAAAGATCATGATTACTCCTATCAAAGTACACAGATCTAGATCTGATGGCACTTATGCTTATAGCAGCTATGGGTCTGTATTGTTTGCACATGGACTCGACTGATAAGCAAGTATATATGGTAAATGGAATTTTTCATCATGATACCTTTTTTTTGGAATTGAGCTTTGCATTCACACAATTTCTCATTGCTGGGTCATGTTACTTACTATGATGATGGAGAATGGCTTAGGGACGGACCATTTAGTTTTCTGCTGCTGGGCTTGGGATTTTCAGAAAAATGCTTTATCCTTCAAATAGCTTGTAAAATAGTCGTGCTCAGATTTGTGGGGGAAAAAGAACTAATCCATTATATTTCTTGAAATAATATCATGAGGTAAATCAGACAACATTCCACATTTTTAAAGAAAATTCCAGCCACCACCCCCATAATTAAATGGTCAATCCCTAATGTCAGTATGGTATTTGTAGTATGTGCAAAGAATAAAATGATATCCATTGCTGCTATGCTTTCACGAAGTCAAACTCATCAGCAGGGACTCCACAGACTCCATTAAATCAATTCATATATATATATATATATATATATATATATATATATATATATATATATATATATATATATATATATATATATATATATATATATATATATATATATATATTACCTTTTTGTGTTTTGTTCTGTTTTGACTTGGATATATTCAACATTATATTGCAAGTCTATTCAATGATCTACCCCTCTATTAGCTTTATTGTCAAGTTCAGATAACATTTATTGTGTAAGATTGCTTGTCCTTATAACAAATTTTGTATGGACATTGGATCTAATAGCACATTGACAGATTTTCATTTCACTAAAGAGAGTCTCATTTCTCTACTGGAAACCTCGCTGATTTGACCTATTCGGCCGAGTCCTCCATCTGGATTCATCTGGAATAACCAAAGCGCTAAACATGTCTACTTACTGTGTAAATAACACTGCATAGCCGTGTAGTTGTTGTGAGAATGTACATCGTAATTAAAACATGAATGAATCTTTAATTTAGCTGTGTTTATTGATAATGGAGAATAGTAGAGTCATAATACTTGAGGATTATCACAATCGTCAGGTAACTCAGAATAGATTTTATTTCCTCTTTGCAGAAGCTTCAGATAAAGACTGCCGTGAATAAATATGGTCTTGTACTTGGACAAATTTTGTTTCATCTTTCTTGTGCACATCAACTAAAACGTGATTTCAAATTCTTTATTTTTGTTGTTGTTGCGATTTGATAATGAAATTATTCTGTAAAAATACAAGTTGCACTTAATTTCTTAACAAAGTGGACTTGTATCATTGCATACAATTTACCAGTAAATAATACTCTGAACTAATACATGTTCACACCATCTTAATCATTTTGCTAGTCCTACATGTAAAACCTCAATGCTGATATTTATGTTTTGACTTTTGTGTGCACTAAAGCATAATAACATGTGACACATCTTACATGTAGGACTACCATTATGCCAACACTACACAACATAACAGTTACAGCTCTAGCGGGTGACGAGTGGTCTAAAGCACTCTCCGGTACAGATCACTGCCATCTCACCTGTCTTTGTGGGTTTTGAGTCTTGGATTTGGCCAATGTGTGTCTGTGAGAAAGCTTGCCAGTAGCTTCTTGTGGGTCGGTGGTTCTTTCTGGGGCTTTCCTGGCTTCTTCCTCCACCATTATTACTGGCTGCCATGTATAGCCTATATTGTACTGAAAAATGGTTTTAAATCCTACAAGAACAACCAAATGTGCTCTAAATGCATATGAGCTTTCACACTGAGACATAATCCGCTCTCTCTCTCTTTCTCTCTCTCTCTCTCTCTCTCTCTCATAACAACAAAAATCTTTTTGGGTACTTTTATTATAATTATATTCATGAGTTGATAGCAGAATAGAAAATATACATTTACTTTGTATGTTTGTCCTGTTAGCTTGTTTAGTAGCATTTGTTCCATAAAATTTGTCCACTTATGATCCCTTTATTTTTGTACATGGTCAGAAATGCAAAATGATTATTATTTTACATATAATTTTCCTTACACTGAAATGAATAATTATTTTTTTGAGTTTGAAAAATTACATGAAATATGGTATGCTGATTAGCCTAATGGGTTCGCCCACAAAGGATTCATATCACAACTTCATGCTAACTATTGTTGGTCAGTTTTATTATTCTGCAAGTATAGTTATTTGTCTTCTGTTAACTTTTAAATCTCCTTTTGTACAATCAACTGTATAAACTGTCCCAAGGTGATGGTTTCCATGAAAATTAAGCAAGTTCATTGTTTAAACTGATTATGGGCATGTATCATCGGGCCAAGATATTCTTTGGGTTAGTTACTAAGATTACTGAGATTTGTTTTTTGAAACATAACCGTGTCTTTGGTTTGTATGTCAAAAATCATATTTTCCACTAGGCATATCAGTTTTGCCAAATTCAACTCAGAAGACAACTCACATGATTTCTGTATGTCTGAAGATTGTTTCTCTCTCATTGCATATTGTAACATGATTCACACCTGAGATACAGTGTTCTGCAGAAGTGGTTAGACTAATTTGCAGAGATGAAAAGAGAAGGTTGGATCTAATATTTAACAAGTTTGGTTTCATAATGTAGATTGTATGTTTCTTTGTGTAGGAATTTGTTTCATATTTATGCATATAAAATCATTATTGATATTTCTGTAAAGTAGAAATTATAATGGTATATGTTAATCATTAGTATGTTTTAATCAGCTATTATCTTGTTTAAATCTACATGTGTATAATTCATCTTATGATATTGTATTTTACCTGCCTTCCTGAAATACAATGTATTTTCTGGACATATCCAGTAAATCAAAGGCTGTGACTTGTGAATACCTTAAGGATCCAGAATCTCTCATAGGAGTTCTTAAATATCATTATATTAACTTGTTGATTTTTTAAAATCCATTATGCGGCCAGATAAATACTGTGACAAAGCGAAATTTAGCTGTCACAATGTCTAGTTTGCAGATTGTTTCTTTGGCAGGCAGTCAATAAAGATGTTACTGACTAAAATTAATGGAGAGATAACTATGTGGGGTACACACATTGTTTTTTGCTGTTGTTGGACAATCAGTAGATGTGTATCTGCCTAAGTCTGGTTGGTTATCGTATTTTAATAATTATTTCAACACTTTATAAGACACAAGGCAGAAGAGGTGTGTAAACTTATGATGTGGACTTAAAAAGGAGAAATAACCATTGCATGATGACTCTAAGGTCTATACTATAGACAGCATATCAGTTTCAGTTCTTCATGCCTTGTGCAGTGTATCAGCACATGGTACAGTTAGAGGAAAACGTGTGAAACCTAGGGCCAGGAAAATGTGTGAAACCTAGGCCCAGATTAAGAGAGATACTTGCAGTGAGGCTTGATCAAATAAAACTTGATCAAATAAAACTTGATCAAATAAAACTTCACAGCCAGACTTTAATGTAAATGCCAGCTTTATAGGTGATACATTTGTTTTTGAGGTAGCTAGTCTCCATGTTGTCAGTTTATACATAAGTTTTAAGACATTGGAGTGGAATAAAATACAGTTTTGGGTGTAGTTTTGTAGTATAGTTTTATGAAAGAAAAAATATTTTTCTAGGAATAATGTGCTTAAAGTAAACTCTTAATCCTGGAAGGATAATACTAGAACTAAAGTGGCTGCAAATCCAGACTTGATTTATTGTATTCCATTGCATTTAATGTAATGTATATCATGTTTTCTTTTTTATCCCAGCTAATTACATCTCCTTTTAATGTTGTTATATTAAATTTTGCAACTATATGACTGTCACATTAATGTTTGAAGGGGAAAAGCCTGGCAAGAGCCATTTGAATTTCAGTATTGCTTTATATCATATACTGTTTATGGTAATGTTTCTTCAGAAATCTTTAAGAAAGACCTTTAAATTGTATACTTTACATGAGTTCTGAATTGGAATAAGAAATTCATAATATTTTGCTAGACTTTACACAGAGGTTAAAAGTTACAGGGAAAATGTGTGCATTTTTTGTTAAAAATCTTTAATTACCTCATTATTGTAATTGATTTTACAAATTTGTATATGGTTCATGTAGAATTTTAATATCATTGATATTTAAAGATTTGTTTTTCTTCTTTATATGGGAATAACTTGAATTATGATTTAGGAAAAATTCTGCTGAATAAATTTCACAGAAACTAGTAGTTACATTTCTAGCATAGGAAGTTAATTAGTCATATTTCTTACTATCTGAATGTTTCATATTTCTATGATCAGCTAATTTTTCATACTTCTGATAGTTGGCAGACTTTACACTTTCTTCAGGTGCAAGTTGAATGACCTGCATGTAAGTTGAAGAGCCTTCAGAAAATATGACAATTGCTGGTAGTATCCAAGACTAAATGGTAGGTCTGTTTGATCAGCTTTTGATCCTTTTTTATTTTAACGGAGAAAAATGAGATGTGGTGTTGCCGATGTGGGTGATGACAGCAACACATCAGCTGGAAGTTAAATAGTTTGAGCAAATTCATAACTCAAATGGCAGTAAATAATGTTTCACTGAATCGTATTAGTAATTCTTTATTGGTATGGTCATTCTAGTTTTTATTTGTGGATAACATTGGACAGGTGAACAGAGAAAGTAGTTTTTGACCTTTTAAACATACATGTACTGTGACAATTATGATCCTATAGCCGTGACTAGCTACTTTGTGTCTGAAATACCATCTATTTTTCTGTTCAGCTTGCTATCTTAAGTTCTTTGACCTTTCTGTTGATGGATAAATGCCTATGGAATGGACCTTTTAGCCATGAATCTTTCCATCAATGGAAAAATGCCCATGCAATGGACCATTATGCCAAGAATCTTTCCATCAATGGAAAAATTCCTATTTTGAAATACTCATCTGGTTGATTTTAGTTTGGATCAGCTTAAAAATGCAACTGTTGCAATTATTTTCAAGCTTCAATTAAAAACATATTTGAAACTCATCTGGCAACTGTTTAGCATAGCATGACCAGTAGTGATGTAACTATCAGCTTTTAAGCGGATGATGTTTAAGTGGTATGTTCATGCTTTCTTTCGCTGTACATTTTGTGATGAGAACTTGTATTTTAATACAATTTTAAAATAATACAAAATCAATGTCATTAACTTTTCTGTGAGTATTTATTATTATTTTCAAGCTATTATTGTATCATTATGATTTTTCAATCAGCTGTCAGTTCATTCTGTAATGAATGTTCTAATTAAGAATGGATGATATTACACCTTTTTTTGATGTCATAAATATACATATCTGAATTGTCTTTTTCTCTCTTTTATACCCATGCCATCCATCCCATAGCTTCTCTCCATATATTTATGGGGCCCCGAGTGGCCAAGTGGTCTAAAGCTCTCTCTGTTACGGATCACTGCCATCTCACCTCTGCCTGTGTGGGTTCGAGTCTCAGGTTTGGCCAATGTGGGTCTGTGAGAAAGCTTGCCAGTAGCTTCTCATGGGTCTATGGTTCTTTCTGGAGGTTTTCCTGGGTTCTTCCTCCACCATTAATACTGGCTGCCATGTATAAATTGTGTGCTGAAAAATGGCATTAAAGCTTACCACAACAACTCTCCATATATTTGACTTGGGACATTAAATGGAGTATCCATCAATTTGTCCATCTGTATGTCATAGTTTTTTGACAGTCATTTTACCCTGCAGCAAATAATGATTTGGGAATGGGGTGTGAGTGTTGGTACCTGAATTGGCCTCTGATGGCAACTGTGTGCCAACCTTTTTTATATTACACTTTTCATTAAATTTTATGGATCATAGTTATTTACACATTTTACTTGAGCTACTAATAAATGCACTGTGTATACAGTCGACTCCGGTTAACTGCACACCCTTGGGCCCGTCACGAGACTGTGCAGTTAACCGGAGTATGCAGTTAACCAGAGTACGGTACAGTACATTTTTAAGCATTGGGAAAAAAACGGGACCGGCGTGATTATGTGCAGTTATTCGGAGTGTTCAGTTAACCGATGTGCAGTTAAGTGGAGTCGACTGTATTAGTGTAGATTTACATCAGGAGACAAGAATGTGGTACATGTCACATTTACATCAGGACTCATGGGTGTGGCACATGTCACATTTCATAAGGACTCGATGTGGCACATGTCATGTATACATCAGGATTCTGGGGTGTGGTATGTGTCACACAAACATTTCCATCAGGACTCAAGGATGTGGTACATGGAAATGGAAATGAAGGATAGAGATGAAATTTGGTATGGGAGGGTAACAGTACTGCTGGCAAGTTTGGGGTCTGGGGTAAGGTACTCATTTGTTGTATCTGGGTTGTAACTTTGATGTTAAGACGATGATGTAGGACTTCTTATTTTTTTAACAGAATGTTCTAAGGATTCATTGCATATTGATTTCAATCTTATACATGTTCAGTGGTTGGTAAATATTTTTGTGCAAATGCTGAAATGTAGAGATACTGAAATGAAACCAAGATTACCAGTACCAGTAATTGTAAATCATGAATTGAAAATATTATATTAGTGGTAGAGATAGATGTAATCTAGAATAGCAGTACTTATACATCATGACTTGCCATTCCTATATTGCTGGTAGAGACAGGTGAAATCTAGAATAGCAGTACTAATACATCGTGTCTTGCCATTCCTATATTGCTGGTAGAGACAGGTGAAACCTGGTACATGTATTCTAATATTTCTTTGGTTCTATCTTCACGATCATGTCATGGTGACATTATTATTATGTTTTTTTTCTTCTTCTGTCATGGCAGCAATTCAGAAGTTGATAAAGACATAAGTAATAATAATAATAATGACTTATTAAAAGAGGGTAATACAATTAGCAAAGAACTAATTTACCTTGAGGCCCTCGTACAAAGGAATTTATTTTAGCTGCATCTCAGAAGCCTCTGGATATATTGGGTTTGGAAGGAGGAATTAGAGTGAGCATTGCTAATCTCAACTGGAATACTATTCCAGAGCAAAGTATTGGAAACTTTTTTTAAATTTTAATTTCTTATTTTTTTTGGTAATTTTATTCTGTTTGGTAGACATGGATTGCAGGTGGGGAGTATTGCCAGGTAGCCTAAACCGGAATAGAGATTGTAAATATTTAGGAGCACTATTATTATCCATTCATTTGGCTTTTCTCAAATAGATTCGGTCTTTAATAAGTAATATTTTTAACTTGTCAGCTAAATTTTACCTGCTTTCTTTTAGGATTGATATTAGTCCAAACGCTCTTTTTTTTAAAAACAGATATGCCAGTTTTGCTATGTTTTTACTATTTGAATTACCCCATATTGTATTACGGTAGTCTAAATAGGGTTGTATGTAACTGTTGTAAACGTTTTCTGTGCCTTTTAGAGAGAAAATGTCTTATCCTACTGAGAAGCCATAAACTTGAATTGACCTTTTTACTGATATGTTTGATATGATCAGTCCATGATAGGTTATTATCTACCAAAACACCAAGTGGTCTATCATGACAGACCATTTGCAAATTTTTATCCCTCCATGTGAGACATAATTTTATCAAGTTTTTGTGTTGAGACAAGTAATATTTTAGTTTTACCAGCATTTACTACAATGCCATTGCATGTACAACAGATGTCCAGTTCATTTAGGGCATTGTGTAAAGACATTTTGAAATCATGCTTTGTGTTTTGTATGTGTAGATGATACCGAGTACCTTAGTAAAAGTAGTAGGTCATTAATAAATAAAATAAATAGTAATGGACCTAGAATTGTGGTACTCCATATCCAATTGGATCAGTTATTTGACAGAACATGATTTATATAAACATGTTGTGTTCACTAACTCAAGTATGAAGTAAACTATCTAACTGTTCTTTCATCACATTGGTAGATTTTTAGTTTCTTCAAAAGGATTTCATGATCCACCATGTCAAAAGCTTTCCTGAAATCTACAAATACAGATCCTATTATTTTATCTTGATCAAGTGCTTGAAGCCATTTATCAGTTAGGGAGATCAAGGCAGTCTCACATGAACGTTTCTGTCTTAAGCCTGATTGCTTAGGGTGTAACAGTAAGTGTTTTGTGTTTTGTTAAATATGACATAAATGAGTCATGGATGTGTTTTTCAATCAATTTTGACAAGTTTGGTAGTATTAAGATTGGTCAGTAGTTATCAGCACCAGCCTTAGAACCAGATTTGTGAATAGGAGTTACTTTTGCAGTTTTCCATATTTTGGGGACAGATGAGGTTGCAATACTTACGGTAAATTGATTATGAATGTTATGCTATCTAAAATAGCAGAGGCAGAAGATTTAATGAGCCATGGACCATTCTGATCAAGTCCTGTAGCTTTCTTGGTATCAAGTTCATGAGACATTTTTTAACAAGGTTTTCTGATACTGGTGGGATAAACATACCTCCTTAGAGATTTTCCTTCTGCAGAACTTTTTCAGTTCATTAAAGCTGTTTTCTATCACTGTTTTTAAAAAAAAAACTTTGTGGTAATGTTGGTGAAAAAAAAAATCATTGAAAACATTTGCATTGTCAGTATCATCATTGACTATGGTGTCATTTACTAGAAGTGAGTGAATTTTATTTGTCTAATCTTTGTGTGTTCCTCCAGCAAGTTCATTGGAGACTTTCCAAATAGAATTGTGTTGCTCTTTTTGTTTTCAAGCAATGATTGATAAGTTAGTTTTTAGCTTTTTTAATCATACATGTATTTGTTTTTTTATTGAATTGGTCTCATGTTTTCAATAAGCATCTAGGTTTTCAATATTAAGCTATATTTTACTCTATCGACTTTCAATGGTACATGCTTAGAGACTTCATCCATAATGAAATAGACACCTTAAGATACAACAAGTCAATACCTTTTATGAAACAGTTGTCTCTTGAACTCTGTAGCTGTCTACATCATCGTAAATAAAGCACAGTATTAAATATGCATGAAAAATCAATGAATTTTTTAAATGACCTTTTATATGTCCATGCAAAAACTACCTTAAGTTTCTGTTACCATTGCAAGTGTTGCAATTTAAAAATGTTGCTGATTCAGTGTTTAGAATGGTTGCCTTGGTTATTTTCCTGTCAATCTTTAAGCATGGCCATATCAACATGGGATTTTTTCTGATGCCAACATGTAATGATTTGAAATGAAAATGGTAATTTTCAGATCTCCAACTGAGTACCATAGTAACCATCTTCAAATTCTTGCTATCACTATTATTGCTTGAATGGTGGAATTGACATAGCTTTCAGTAAATGAAAACTAAACTTGTTGCAATAATTATGTGATTGGTTTTGAATGAAAATAGGGCAAATCTGATCAAGATATCTCTACTTTTGTGAAGGAGTTTTAAAACCAGACCTTATTGGCCTTGACATCAAGTCAAATGTCATTACTGTGTATATTTTTGAACTTCACTGAGTTTATAACTTGTCTGTTAGCCTAAGTGGTTAGAGCATCTGCCTCGGACCCTGGAGGTCATGGGTTTGAATCATGGCTGAGCCATACTAAAGATTTATAATAATGCTACAAGCAGCTGCCTCGCTTAGCACTCAGCATTAAGAGGTTAGTGTAAGGACTGGTTTGTCTGGTGTCAGGATAATGTGACTGGGTGGCACATGATACTGCATTAAAAACTACATTCAAAATCCAGATATCACACACACACACACACACATTGATTTAATGAACAACACAACACAAAACATTTCTACAACATTTACTGGTATTTTGTCATATGTGGGATTCTATCAAGATAGATGGCCTTAGTATTTGGCTGTTGAAAAGAATAATAAGATAGAAATATTTACTGGCTAGTAGAGTGATGACTGTTTGAAGGACTTTTGTTCTCCAATATTTTTTCCCAAATCCATGTGTGTGTGTGCAATTTGGATTTGTAATGTAGTTTTAATAATGTTTCAGTCATATCGCTACAATGTCTGCAGTGAGGCAGTTTAATGTGATGTATAGCACTGGTGCATCATGCCGCAGACATGTAGCATGATGTCCCACCCAGTCGCATTATCCTGACACCAGGTCAACCAGTCCTAACACTAACCTCTTAATGTTCAGCACCAAACAAGACAGCTGTAAGGACCATTTTTGTAAGTCTTTGGTACGACTCAGATGTGGATCAAACCCATAACCTCCCACATCTGAGGTGCCAGATCCATGTAACTATATCCCTCATTTTGTGTGTCAGAGAACATGTACATTTTCATAGACATTTGCTTCAGATAAAAAAGGATTTTGTAATGTATTTGATGAAGCACACACTGTCAGGAATAATTTTGGTATATTGTGCAAACACAATCATGCATTGTGAGCAAATGGTAACAGTAATAAATCCTTTACATTAGGTATTGCAATACATTAAATGAATAATAATGTCTTTTATTTTGTTCAGTTAATTAAAAATATAGTATTAAGTTGCTTTTATAATTTTCCAATAAATTACCAATAATTTTGAATAACATATGGCTGTGGAGTATTTTAAAAAATAGGAACCAGCAGAAAGTAGGCCTTGCTTAATATCAGGTCCCCATTCCCCCCAAAAAAGTATCAAGAAGTCATGAAATGTCCCCTGCTAAATATCAAGTCCTAGTGAAAATTGTCCATGTTGAATATTAAGTCCCGATGAAAATGTCCCCTGTTGAATATCAAGTCTTCATGCCCCCCCCCATATCACGAAGTCATGAAATGTCCCCTGTTGAATATGAAGTCCCCATGAAAATGTCCCCTGTAGTGTGTTCATACTGCCCAGGTAACATAGAACGCAAGTTTGAAGTCTTCCAAACCATGTGCCTGCGACGGATCATGAGGATCTTTTAGCCAAACATGATCTCAGATGAGGAACTCGAGCACAGAGCAGGCACAAGCACCATCACTGAGATCATTGCTACTCGTCGATGGAGATGGCTCAAAGAGACCTGGCAATGAACCATGGAGTGAGAACTAAAGACCAGAGGCCTCACCCGGCAAACTGCCCCCGCAAAAGCACCCGATAGATAAAAAAGGTGCTCCCTTGCTGTCGCCTCAAGCACCAGATGGCACAGAGAGGATTGAAGATGATGATGATGATGTTCAACATAATATACTGGGTCTAGTTTATTTATGTAGTGTGTTCATACATACTGTACTGGGTCTAGTTTATTTACTGTAGTGTATTCATACATACTGTACTGGGTCTAGTTTATTTACTGTAGTGTGTTCATACATACTATAATGTGTCTAGTTTATTTACTGTAGTGTGTTCATACATACTGTACTGGGTCTAGTTTATTTACTGTAGTGTATTCATACATACTGTACTGGGCCTAGTTTGTTTACTGTAGTGTGTTCATATATACTGTACTGGGCCTAATTTACTTACTGTAATGTGTTCATACATACTGTACTGGGTCTAATTTATTTACTGTAGTATGTTCATACATACTGTACTGGGTCTAGTTTATTTATGTAGTGTGTTCATACATACTGTACTGGGTCTAATTTATTTACTGTAGTATGTTCATACATTCTGTACTGGGCCTAGTTTTTTTATGTAGTGTGTTCATACATACTGTATTGGGCCTAATTTACTTACTGTAGTGTGTTCATACATACTGTATTGGGCCTAGTTTATTTACTGTAGTGTGTTCATACATACTGTACTGGGTCTAGTTTATTTACTGTTGTGTGTTCATACATACTGTACTGGGCCTAGTTTTCTTATTGTGGTGTGTTCATACATACTGTACTGGGCCTAGTTTATTTACTGTAGTGTGTTCATACATACTGTACTGTTTCTAGTCTCTAGTGTGATCATATATACTGTACTGGGTCTAGTCTGTAGTGTGTTCATTCTGTACTGGGTCTAATTTATTTACTGTAGTATGCTCATACATACTGTACTGGGTCTAGTATATTTACTGTAGTGTGTTCATACATACTGTACTGGGCCTATTTTTCTTATTGTGGTGTCTTCATACATACTGTACTGGGTCTAATTTATTTACTGTAGTGTGTTCATACATACTGTACTGAGCCTAGTTTATTTACTGCAGTGTATTCATACATACTGTACTGGGTCTAGTTTATTTATGTAGTGTGTTCATACTGAACTGGGCCTAGTTTATTTACTGTAGTGTGTTCATACATACTGTACTGGGACTAGTTTTCGTATTGTGGTCTGTTCATATATACTGTACTGGGCCAAGATTTCTTGTTGTGGTGTGTTCGTACATACTGTACTGGGCCTAGTTTTCTTAATGTGGTGTGTTCATACATACTGTACTGGGCCTAGTTTATTTACTGTAGTGTGTTCATACATACTGTACTGGTTCTAGTTTATTTACTGTAGTGTTTTCATACATACTGTACTGGATTTAGTTTATTTACTGTAGTGTGTTCATACATACTGTACTGGGTTTAGTTTATTTATGTAGTGTGTTCATACATACTGTACTGGGTCTAGTTTATTTACTGGTGTGTGTTCATACATACTGTACTGTTTCTAGTCTCTAGTGTGTTCATATATACTGTACTGGGTCTAGTCTGTAGTGTGTTCATTCAGTACTGGGTCTAATTTTTTTACTGTAGTATGTTCATACATACTGTACTGGGTCTAGTTTATTTACTGTAGTGGGTTCATACATACTGTACTGGGCCTAGTTTATTTACTGCAGTGTGTTCATACATACTGTACTGGGCCTAGTTTATTTACTGCAGTGTGTTCATACATACTGTACTGGGCCTAGTTTTCATATTGTGGTGTGTTCATATATACTGTACTGGGCCAAGTTTTCTTGTTGTGGTGTGTTCATACATACTGTACTGGGCCTAGTTTTCTTAATGTGGTGTGTTCATACATACTGTACTGGGCCTAGTTTTTTATGTAGTGTGTTCATACATACTGTACTGGGTCTAGTTTATTTACTGTAGTGTGTTCATACATACTGTACTGGGCCTAGTTTTCATATTGTGGTGTGTTCATATATACTGTACTGGGCCAAGTTTTCTTGTTGTGGTGTATTCATACATACTGTACTGGGCCTAGTTTATTTACTGTAGTGTGTTCATACATACTGTACTGTTTCTAGTCTCTAGTGTGTTCATATATACTGTACTGGGTCTAGTCTGTAGTGTGTTCATTCTGTACTGGGTCTAATTTATTTGCTGTAGTATGTTCATACATACTGTACTGGGTCTAGTATATTTACTGTAGTGTGTTCATACATACTGTACTGGGCCTATTTTTGTTATTGTGGTGTCTTCATACATACTGTACTGGGTCTAATTTATTTACTGTAGTGTGATCATACGTACTGTACTGGGCCTAGTTTATTTACTGCAGTGTATTCATACATACTGTACTGGGCCTAGTTTATTTATGTAGTGTGTTCATACTGAACTGGGCCTAGTTTATTTACTGTAGTGTGTTCATACATATTGTACTGGGACTAGTTTTCGTATTGTGGTCTGTTCATATATACTGTACTGGGCCAAGTTTTCTTGTTGTGGTGTGTTCGTACATACTGTACTGGGCCTAGTTTTCTTAATGTGGTGTGTTCATACATACTGTACTGGGCCTAGTTTATTTACTGTAGTGTGTTTATACATACTGTACTGGTTCTAGTTTATTTACTGTAGTGTGTTCATACATACTGTACTGGGTTTAGTTTATTTACTGTAGTGTGTTCATACATGCTGTACTGGGTCTAGTTTATTTATGTAGTGTGTTCATACATACTGTACTGGGTCTAGTTTATTTACTGGTGTGTGTTCATACATACTGTACTGTTTCTAGTCTCTAGTGTGTTCATATATACTGTACTGGGTCTAGTCTGTAGTGTGTTCATTCAGTACTGGGTCTAATTTTTTTACTGTAGTATGTTCATACATACTGTACTGGGTCTAGTTTATTTACTGTAGTGTGTTCATACATACTGTACTGGGCCTAGTTTTCATATTGTGGTGTGTTCATACATACTGTACTGGGTCTAGTTTATTTACTGTAGTGTGTTCATACATACTGTACTGGGCCAAGTTTTCTTGTTGTGGTGTGTTCATACATACTGTACTGGGCCTAGTTTATTTACTGTAGTGTGTTCATACATACTGTACTGTTTCTAGTCTCTAGTGTGTTCATATATACTGTACTGGGTCTAGTCTGTAGTGTGTTCATTCTGTACTGGGTCTAATTTATTTACTGTAGTATGTTCATACATACTGTACTGGGTCTAGTATATTTACCGTAGTGTGTTCATACAGACTGTACTGGGCCTATTTTTCTTATTGTGGTGTCTTCATACATACTGTACTGGGTCTAATTTATTTACTGTAGTGTGATCATACATACTGTACTGGGCCTAGTTTATTTACTGCAGTGTATTCATACATACTGTACTGGGCCTAGTTTATTTACGTAGTGTGTTCATACTGAACTGGGCCTAGTTTATTTACTGTAGTGTGTTCATACATACTGTACTGGGACTAGTTTTCGTATTGTGGTCTGTTCATATATACTGTACTGGGCCAAGTTTTCTTGTTGTGGTGTGTTCGTACATACTGTACTGGGCCTAGTTTTCTTAATGTGGTGTGTTCATACATACTGTACTGGTTTTAGTTTATTTACTGTAGTGTGTTCATACATACTGTACTGGGTTTAGTTTATTTACTGTAGTGTGTTCATACATACTGTACTGGGTCGAGTTTATTTATGTAGTGTGTTCATACATACTGTACTGGGTCTAGTTTATTTACTGGTGTGTGTTCATACATACTGTACTGTTTCTAGTCTCTAGTGTGTTCATATATACTGTACTGGGTCTAGTCTGTAGTGTGTTCATTCAGTACTGGGTCTAATTTTTTTACTGTAGTATGTTCATACATACTGTACTGGGTCTAGTTTATTTACTGTAGTGGGTTCATACATACTGTACTGGGCCTAGTTTATTTACTGCAGTGTGTTCATACATACTGTACTGGGCCTAGTTTTCATATTGTGGTGTGTTCATATATACTGTACTGGGCCAAGTTTTCTTGTTGTGATGTGTTCATACATACTGTACTGGGCCTAGTTTTTTATGTAGTGTGTTCATACATACTGTACTGGGTCTAGTTTATTTACTGTAGTGTGTTCATACATACTGTACTGTGCCTAGTTTTCGTATTGTGGTGTGTTCATATATACTGTACTGGGCCAAGTTTTCTTGTTGTGGTGTGTTCATACATACTGTACTGGGCCTAATTTTCTTAATGTGGTGTGTTCATACATACTGTACTGGGCCTAGTTTATTTACTGTAGTGTGTTCATACATACTGTACTGGTTCTAGTTTATTTACTGTAGTGTGTTCATACATACTGTACTGGGTTTAGTTTATTTACTGTAGTGTGTTCATACATACTGTACTGTTTCTAGTCTCTAGTGTGTTCATATATACTGTACTGGGTCTAGTCTGTAGTGTGTTCATTCTGTACTGGGTCTAATTTATTTACTGTAGTATGTTCATACATACTGTACTTTGTCTAGTTTATTTATTGTAGTCTGTTCATACATACTGTACTGGGCCTATTTTTCTTATTGTGGTGTCTTCATGCATACTGTAATGGGTCTAATTTATTTACTGTAGTGTGTTCATACATACTGTACTGGGCCTAGTTTATTTACTGCAGTGTATTCATACATACTGTACTGGGCCTAGTTTTCTTATTGTGGTGTGTTCATACATACTGTACTGGGCCTAGTTTATTGACTGTAGTGTGTTCATACATACTGTACTTCGACTAGTTTTCGTATTGTGGTGTGTTCATATATACTGTACTGGGCCAAGTTTTCTTGTTGTGGTGTGTTCATACATACTGTACTGGGCCTAATTTTCTTAATGTGGTGTGTTCATACATACTGTACTGGGCCTAGTTTATTTACTGTAGTGTGTTCATACATACTGTACTGGTTCTAGTTTATTTACTGTAGTGTGTTCATACATACTGTACTGGGTTTAGTTTATTTACTGTAGTGTGCTCATACATACTGTACTGTTTCTAGTCTCTAGTGTGTTCATATATACTGTACTCGGTCTATTCTGTAGTGTGTTCATTCTGTACTGGGTCTAATTTATTTACTGTAGTATGTTCATATATACTGTACTGGGTCTAGTTTGTTTATTGTAGTGGGTTCATACATACTGTACTGGGCCTATTTTATTTACTGCAGTGTATTCATACATACTGTACTGGGCCTAGTTTATTTACTGCAGTGTGTTCATACATACTGTACTGGGTCTAGTCTGTAGTGTGTTCATTCTGTACTGGGTCTAATTTATTTACTGTAGTATGTTCATACATACTGTACTGGGTCTAGTTTATTTATTGTAGTGGGTTCATACATACTGTACTGGGCCTATTTTTCTTATTGTAGTGTCTTCATACATACTGTAATGGGTCTAATTTATTTACTGTAGTGTGTTCATACATACTGTACTGGGCCTAGTTTATTTACTGCGGTGTATTCATACATACTGTACTGGGCCTAGTTTATTTACTGCAGTGTGTTCATACATACTGTACTGGGCCTAGTTTATTTACTGTAGTTTGTTCATGCATACTAGGCCCAGTTTATTTACTGTAGTGTGTTCATACATACTGTACTGGGCATAGTTTATTTACTGCAGTGTGTTCATACATACTGTAGTGGGCCTAGTTTATTTACTGTAGTGTGTTCATACATACTGTACTGGTTCTAGTTTATTTACTGTAGTGTGTTCATACATACTGTACTGGGCCTAGTTTTCGTATTGTGGTGTGTTCATATATACTGTACTGGGCCAAGTTTTCTTGTTGTGGTTTGTTCATACATACTGTACTGGGCCTAGTTTATTTACTGTAGTTTGTGCATGCATACTAGGCCTAGTTTATTTACTGTAGTGTGTTCATACATACTATACTGGGTATAGTTTATTTACTGTAGTATGTTCATATGTACTGTACTGAATCTAGTTTATTTACTGTAGTGTGTTCATACATACTGTACTGGACCTAGTTTTCTTATTGTGGTGTGTTCATACATACTGTACTGGGCCTAGTTTTCTTGTTGTGGTGTGTTCATACATACTGTACTGGGCCTAGTTTTCTTATTGTGGTGTGTTCATACATACTGTACTGGGCCTAGTTTATTTACTGTAGTGTGTTCATACATACTGTACTTCGACTAGTTTTCGTATTGTGGTGTGTACATACATACTGTACTGGGCCTAGTTTTCTTGTTGTGGTGTGTTCATACATACTGTACTGGGCCTAGTTTTCTTATTGTGGTGTATTCATACATACTGTACTGGGCCTAGTTTTCTTATTGTGGTGTGTTCATACATACTGTACTGGGTCTAGTTTTCTTATTGTGGTGTGTTTCTGCATACCATATTCATCACAGTACTCATGTGTCTCTTTTTGGTCAAAACTCACATAAAGAAATGTATTGCTTACCACATGTGTCATGATTCCAGAATGACTTGTCAGAATTGAGAATCTGCTTAAATCTGCCAATATATTAATATTTTCTTGGAACAACACTACATGTTTAGAGTCCTGTTACCACTTAAAATTGTGGCTGAAATAAGCCTCAAAAACAGATCTTACATGAGTTTTATATAACATGATAACAATAGGAGAGATAGCATGAACCTCCAAAGTGGAGAGCTCCTAACAGCAACAAAGGAAATCTGCTAGTCTATAGACATACATCATCAGTGTACACTTATTATGATGAAATTTCACTGAAATAGGTATTTTCTAAACTGTACAATGCAGATTGGTTGGGTCTGTCTGGTTTTGTGGGATTTAATGCCATTTTTTTCAGCACGGAAAACAGGAATCTTTCTCACATACCAGGAGTAAAGGCAAGTATCTTTGACCACTCTGCTACCCAGGGCCAGGTACAGATGCTTCCTAATAAGGTCACTAGCAGATGATATTCTGCCCATTTTACTGGGATGATGGGCAACCTAGCAGTTTCTCCTATATGTGACAAAAAAATGTACCATTTTGAACAAGGCACACTGAAGCAAAACCAACTTGTACATTACAAATATAAATGTTAACAAAAAGCCTGATTTGTGTTCTGTTTATGTATATATTATCTTAAGATTCAATGAATTTATTTCAACTTCCAATGCCAAATGAACTCAAAGGTAAATCTGCCAGCATACCACAAATATGGCTGCTGATGATGTCAATTGGAAACTATATGTTGAATATGGTATGGACAAGAGTGTGAATCTCTTTAATAATGTTACAGATCACTGCCATCTCACCTCTTCTGTGTGGGTTCGAGTCTAGGATTTGGCCAATGTGGGTTTGTGGGAAAGCTTGCCAGTAGTGATTGGTTCTTTCCAGGAGTTTTCCAGGGTTCTTCCTCCACCATTAATACTGGCTGCCACGTATAGCCTATCGTGTGCTGAAAAATGGCCTTAAACCCAACAACAACAACAACTCTTTAATAAAAGCCATGATAATGACTTATCCTCAATTTTTTTACAAGTAAAAAATAACTCTGAACAATTGGGTATTAAACAATCACATGAGAGGAAATCTGATGAGAAAGAATAAAATGTCACAATTATAAGAAAAATACACATTTTAATTGAAAATTCTTAGATTCCCATTTACAAAGAGTTGTTTAGCAAAATATGTTGACTGGGTTAAATCATGACGGTGCAATCTGTGATGAGCTTTTGATAGTTACAGGATGTATGCTTTCAATGTTTGTTGGAAAACATTACACTAACCTTTAGTTAAGAAAGTTTATTTTCTCTGAAATGAAAATTTCTATTTTTCAGTTGGATAACACCTATAATTTTAAATCTTTCATCCATGAGATATGAGAACCATCACAAATTTTAAGTCCATTGTAACATATTTGATTTGCACAAGTCTTCAGTTGTTATATTCTGCTAATCACAAGATTTAGATTGAAAGATATAGATAGATGATCCTGTCACTAGTGACTACCATGGGAGAAGGCAAAACTGACCTCTGTACACCTTTTAAGATTGATTTTTTGAACAAATACCATGCTGATAATACTACTACTACTACTACTACTACTACTACTAATAATATCATTTGTATCAATATTGTTCTATATGGAAATTATATAACAAAATTATAAATGAGATATATATATATATATATATATATAATAGATATATATGTTGTTCTCTTCCAAATTTATGTTCCACATATGATTATGTATCCTGCTCACTCTAATCCCCTTTATAAATTAAGTCACCACTAATTTAAAATAGATGCCATTCTTAATTTGTTTGTATTGTAAAATGTATATCTGGACTCGCCAAGACAAAACAAAAACAGCTTAAGGGAGGTAATTAAAAGCTGTATATGACTATTCTTTGTGACCTTTGAACCAAAACTTGACCTGCCTTTACAGACAAGTTTTAAATACTGAATGACCCATCCCTTATTGAATAAGGATGTAACTCATCTTCTCAAGGTTGTACTTTTTTCTTCAGATGTAGTTTTAATTTCTGAAAAAGTAATCCTTTTAGAAATTAAGATGTTTTGCTACAAACAAAAAACTATAGTAAAGGAGACTAGAAATGAAAATTTTTATTTTATAAATGTAATTCTTTACAAATTCTAATTCGAATATAATGTTTAAAAAAATAATATCGTGTGTGGATATTGATTATATTGTGAAGAAGATACAATGATTCCGTAAATTGCCGAGTATTTCCGAGTTTTAATGAGACGACAGATCACGTGGTCTCGTGATGTCATACTAGCCAGTCCTCGTATACAAACAGAACATGGCAAGCGAGAAAGACCATTGATAACAGTTTTCATCGGAAGTAATTTTTCACACACACAAAAAAACAACACCCCACAAGTAAATCTGCGAGGAGGAAATCGTACGTAATTAATTTCAACATTAAGAAGCTTCCTTTATATGATTCAGTTACAGTGTATTTTACATGCATGCTACAGTTAGCGTATTGACAAATCTGTAAGTATATACCACAGGAGTCTGACGTTTTATCAATAAAGTACGGCGAAATGTCTGACAAAATGAAATACCCTTAATATATATATATATATATATATATATATATATATATATATATATATATATATATATATATAAAAACACAGTGTTTATATATATATTATTGTTAAGGGTATTTCATTTTGTCAGACATTTCGCCGTACTTTATTGATAAAACGTCAGACTCCTGTGGTATATACATGCCTCGTTAAAATAGATTATGTACTGTACTGGTCAGTGCTGAAAGAAATGTTTTAAGCACAGGCCCCGGGCTGATGACTTAAATAAACTTACTAGCCCTGACTGAAATTCCACAAACCCGAACAGTTCATATATGTTAACTTTCAAGCCAGGAGAAGAAAGAAAGAAAATAAATTCCAATTTTGGAGGTATTTCCTCCATATCTCGTAATATCTCTCTTGATTTTCGCAGTTAACTCCCGATTATTTCAATATGTCTCTCAATTTTCATTTCTCAGAAGAAGAAAATCCATATATAATTTTTTTATTAAGTGTGCAGTCCACAGATGTCATATTCTATTTTATCGCTTGTGAATATTGTAGTGAAGAAATAATTAATATCACATGACAGTTTTTGTCTTCAGTAAATAGTTTAAGATTAAACATTATTCACGTAAATTTCAGATTGTTTAACTATTACAGAAGTACTTCTTGTAAAAAAAATTGTCACCAATTAGTTTAAAACCCATGAATTATCACAATGAAGGCTGTGTAATTTTCTCTGCAAACAAAATCTCCATTTCCGCCCCCCAAAAACTCGGCCAGTTAACACTTGACATTCCTCTACCATATACGTAAAGTTTCATGGCCATGATTAAATTAAAAGAAGTAATAAAAAAAATATGACGCAGTATATGTGCCCCTAAAAAACTAATTCAAAATAAATATTTAATTCAGTAAACAGTCTTATGTTACATATCTTAACACTTAAACTAAAGGAAATAGGGTGGAATATAAAATGTGGGAAAACAATGGCCACATACATGTACGGTAACGTTTGATTGCAAATTTGAACTCTTAAAATGAAGTCTTTGCCCTCGAAGTTACAACAAAATTCGGCATCGTTTATTTGCCAATGAATTTCTGGTGCTTACATACACACCCTGTAGCACATGGTTTCTTTGAATTATGTCAGAGTTCCAGTCCTTTTCACATTATAAGTGCAATGATAAGGAATAATTGTTAATTTGTTAAACTGCCATTATGTTTGTGTACTTAATTCTAACCTCTAACTATTATGCAGACCAGAATATGAAAAAAGGTCTTATCCTGGGGGATAATAAGGCGTATCACAGGGAGATATTGCACATTGGGACAAATGGGCGAGGTCAATAGTCGCCTCCCCCAATTTCTATTGTCAGCCAGTTAATGTGAAACTTTGATTTTATATCGGATCTCTTTTCTTTTAATCGCTGCAATTTAAACTGCCCAAGGGACAGTTTTATATCAGTTCCAATCATTACAGATTTTCGTTTATACATTTTACGTGTAATAGGCATTGACTGAAAGGTTGTTTTTTTTATAAATAATTTTTAAAAAAAATTACTTAAATTGTTTTTCTCAAAACACGACCGTGTCAAGGGTTCATAATCTTATTATTATTATTTTTCTTTTAGCAAAGCTTCCATTTGATTAAAGTCAGATCTCAATTACACATAGGAAAGTGGTGACTTTATTTAGATTGTAATCTTGAAGAAGATAAAAACATTTACTCATTTCATCAGCACGATCAGGTGTCAGCTAACATATTTTTTATTAGCACTTACTCGGCCTTCTGCCTATTTTCGTAACTTGTACGTTTGACACTCTTTACCAGGATTTAAAATATACAATGGTATGTCTGGAATAGTTTCAACTTTTAATCTAGGCTTAGCATTCGTGTATCCTAAAGGTTCTATTTTTTAGGATCCCTCTGGTAATATTCCTTTGAGAAATGTAATGAGCACGGATTGCTGTATGGTGTTGCATTGAAATCGACTCGCTTGTAATAATGTATCCAGACTTTCTTTATGCCTTTATCATTTGGAAAAGAAGAAAAATGTTGTCCATAGCCTTTTCTTAATGCACTATTTACACCCATAAGCAATAATGCCAATATTTAAATACTGGGTTTGCAGTCGCATATAATAATTCAGAATAAGGTTTTCTTCATTAGTGTTGTTCTTATTATTCTATATTTCCATTGGTTTCTGGTCTCCTTTAAAAAAATTATATATATTTTACTTGCCATTGTTAACAGTTTCAGATAAATTCTGGTTCTTAAATTAGTTTTTCTAAAGTTTGGTTCAAACCAAGATGAAAATGTACAATTCTGTCACAAATTTGATAAAAATGTATACAAGTTACAAACACCAATGACACTATTACAATAAAGTCAGTATGATTTTTCAACTCAAGAATAAATCATTGGGGATAAAAGATTACATTTTATAAAATATGAATGTAAAGAAAAAAACAATTAAGTCAACTGATATGTACAAAAATATTGATTTAAGTTTAACTCCAACATGTGTACACCATAGTGCATAATACAGTTTGAGCATGAAAAGATGAAGTTCAACTTCTATGTGTATCCCTATTTGATGTCATTCAAGTTCCAAGATGGTGAACATCTATAATGTTATTATATATTATTTGTGTGTAACTCTTGGAACATGAATTTGTCAAATTTTTGTAATTTTTTTTATTCATTGCTGTAAACTATAGTGATTATTTATAGCAAAATGCTGTATGTGCATAGGGTCTATTTTAAGATATTAAAAAATGTAAACTTGCATAGGATCTATAAATAGATGCTTGACAATACGAATAATAGAATTACATGTATTAATTAACATGTTTATGAGAGTCAGGCTTTTTATTATTGAATATCTTGGTCAGGTGGTATCTTAGAAAATTTAAGTTAATTCTTAGAGTTGAGTTAAGTCACATGAATAGGTATTTTAAAATATTAAACTCGGTAATAAGATTATGTGATATGTTGTGAGATATAGTCATAATAGACTTCTAAAGTTGTAAATAAGGACAACTGAGCAATCAGTTTCATTCCTATTTTTAGAGTTATTATTATTTCTTGTATTCTGTTGTAACATCAAGTCTGTAGATGTGCTTTATGCTGTACTTAGATATTATCTGAGACAAAAACATTTGTTTAAATTATTCAATGGAAACAGAATGTGCTCATTAGACCAAAACATTATTTTGGAACTATTGGAATTATGTAAAGGAGTTCTGGCAATTGCCGTTTTTACAATGTCAATATTGTTTTTGGCAGACCAGTACATTTCCAGTTCTGAAACAATGCCATAGTGACTGTCACAATGTTTGGTAGACCAGAATTATACATTTCCAGTTCTGAAACAATGCCATACTGACTGTCACAATGTTTGGTAGACCAGTACTGTGCATTTCCAGTTCTGAAACAATGCCATACTGACTGTCACAATGTTTGGTAGACCAGTACTATACATTTCCAGTTCTGAAACAATGCCATACTGACTGTCACAATGTTTGGTAGACCAGTACTGTGCATTTCCAGTTCTGAAACAATGCCATACTGACTGTCACAATGTTTGGTAGACCAGTACTGTGCATTTCCAGTTCTGAAACAATGCCATACTGACTGTCACAATGTTTGGTAGACCAGTACTATACATTTCCAGTTCTGAAATTTATATGGGACTTTTCATTCTTTTGAACTTTTATAGAATTTTTCGTGATTATGCAGGATTCACTTCTTTTATAATACTGTTAAGTTCTTCTCACATTTTCTATTATAAATTTGATAATTAAATTAGTTAAGTTTTACAAATCTTGTTGCTTTTGCTTCTTTATGTTACTTAGATTGTGATCACAGTCATAAATATATACCTATTTAGCGTCATTCATGTTTACACTATAATGACTATGTATATCCCTATTTGCTGTCATCTATATTCTGTGATACTGACTTTCAACAGTGACAATTCTCTTACAATATGGACAATAATCATAGATGTTTTATACAATGTCCTCTCAATGGAGTGTAATTCATTTTAGCCATAAAATGTATAATTAGAGGTCTCTTACAGAGTTATCTTAGTGGAGTGGTGCAGATCATGGCAACCATAATTATAGGTTTACCGGTATACAGTATTTTCTCAGTGGAGTGCAGTTCTTGGCAGACATAAGATGTACTGTGCTTTTTATTATACTGCATACGTAATGATTTTTTCTATTGGTTGAAAACTGAAAGTTATATTTAATGTGTAACTTGTATATTATATAACTGCCTCTTAACCATAGTATCAAGCAATACTAAATGAAACAGTCAAATTCATCAGTAACAAAAGGTCATAATGCAAAGACTAGGACATCAGAGCAATGTGTAACAATTAAGTAAATTTCCTAATTTGTTCTGGCATTTACCTAAATCTTTTTTTAACAAGCAAGCAGTAATGATAAATTTGTAACCATTTTGCCATACCTTAAAAATTAAAAAATACAGCCATTCTGTGAATTCAATTGCATGTAAAATGATGAACATTTCAACTAGTTTAAAATGTTAAAAAAAACAACATCTAACTTTTTAAACATTTAGAAACCCGTAACAGACTGGCCATGAAGGGCCATGGCATATTAATCTGTTCTGTAGTGAGGACCACTGTATCATGCAGGGCCATGGCATATTAATCTATGCTGTAGTGAGGACCACTATATCATGCAGGGCCATGACATATTAATCTGTGCTGTAGTGAGGACCACTGTACCATGAAGGGCCATGGCATATTAATCTATGCTGCAGTGAGGACCACTGTACCATGCAGGACCATGACATATTAATCTGTGCTGTAGTGAGGACCACTGTACCATGCAGGGCCATGGCATATTAATCTATGCTGTAGTGAGGACCACTGTACCATGCAGGACCATGGCATATTAATCTATGCTGTAGTGAGGACCACTATATCATGCAGGGTCATGACATATTAATCTGTGCTGTAGTGAGGACCACTGTACCATGAAGGGCCATGGCATATTAATCTATGCTGCAGTGAGGACCACTGTACCATGCAGGACCATGACATATTAATCTGTGCTGTAGTGAGGACCACTGTACCATGCAGGGCCATGGCATATTAATCTATGCTGTAGTGAGGACCACTGTACCATGCAGGGCCATGGCATATTAATCTATGATGTAGTGAGGACCACTGTACCATGCAGGGCCATGGCATATTAATATGTGCTGTAGTGAGGACCACTGTACCATGCAGGGCCATGGCATATTAATATGTGTTGTAGTGAGGACCACTGTACCATGAAGGGCCATGGCATATTAGATTGTTCCATGATATATTATGGTGTGCCACAGGAAAAAAGTTTGTACCCTGAGGGGGCCATATATGGTGATATGCTGTGCCGTAATTAGAACCACTACCATGTGTTGCCATGGTACAGTAAATTGTGTCACTGTGAGGATCACTGTACCATGTGGGGTGGGGGGCATGCTATGTTATTTGTGCCAATTTGAGGACTGATATACTATAACAAAGCATGGAAATTTAAGGTGTACCATAATAAGGACCACTGAACCAAATAATGTTTTATATCAATCTAAGAATATCAGGTTTTACTGAAATTTCTCTTTCATGCATCCAAAAAGGTTCTATTAAATACTTCACCCCTGATAACTTGTGTGAGGTGTAATTCTGTTATTTGAAATATATAAAGGATACAGATATCAACTTTTGTCAAGTGAGTTTTTATTGAATGGGTGAAAAACTGTATTGTCAAAGCCACAAATGAAAAAACTACATATAACAGACAGAAGAAGCTGATTTCTTATAGCCTCAACTACTACAACTTCATCTGTGTCCTGTTAATGTTCTGCTGTGCTTTGTGTATATTTGCACCAAAAATATTAGTGTAAAAGAATTCTCCTTCCTTATTCATTGGTAAAAAAACCATTTTTTATATAAATAAATTTTATAAAAATTAGTGATTTCATTGTGGGATTTTAACCTGGTTCTTATACCTGATAGATAACTATCCAAACTAGACCAATCAAATGTAAATGGCAAATATCAAATTAAATTCTCATGCAAAATCCAGTAATTCATGGTCAAGCATTTCTCTAGGAAAATCCAGTAATTCATAGCCAAGCATAACATTTATGTTGGAAAAGCCAGTAATTCATGGCCAAGCATTTCTTTTGGCAAATTCAGTAATTCATAGCGAAGCATAACATTTACGTTGGAAAGTCCAGTAATTAATCCATGGCCAAGCATTTCTCTTGGCAAATCCAGTAATTCATAGCCAAGCATAAAATTTCTCTTGAAAAATCAAGTAATTCACGCGGTCAAGCATAACATTTATGTTGGAAAATCCAGAAATTCATTGAAAAGCATAACATTTATATTGGAAAATCCAGTAATTAATGAAAAAGCCTAAGATTTCTCCTAGAAAATCCAGTAATTCATGGAAAAGCCAAGTGTAAAAGATTAATAAGCATAAATCTTTTGAAATTAGTTAAGTTCAACTACATTATTTAGTGAAATTTAGTTTGATACAAAGCTTTAAAATTATTCTAAGTGATCAAACCGTATACATTAAGGTATATCAACTTAGCAGTGTAATAATACGGTGAAGTGAATGATGAACAGGTTAATAATATGATGGTTGAACCAGAATGAGGTAGATGATAACAAATCATTTGAATTCCCTCATGAGGAACAAAATTAATTTTAAAAGGTTTTGAAGATGGTTTTTCCTTTTTAAAAAAGAATCTGTATGCTCTTTTTTCAGATGTGTTTATTTTGTTTGCACATGTATGCTTAGGTGTGTGTATGCTATTTTTTTTACATGTGTTTATATGTACATGGTTAGTTGTATCTGTTTTTTGTACATGGCTAGATTTGTGTATGCTTTTTTTAATATATATTCTTATTTGCACATTATTCCTTTTTCACATGCATTTAAGTGTACATGTTAGTTCCTCGAGATCTGATCAGTAATAAAATTAGAATGTCGTCACTTTAGTTAATATGAGTGAGGTATTTCAAATCTGCTGAGCAGTATTTAGCAATAATTCAAAGAAGAGACCTTTTATACCTTCAATTAAAACAATTCTCATGCAGAAATTCTTTACATTAAAACTTTTAAATTTGAGAATCATAGATTATCAAGATTTTTCTTAACATATGTGAACTATTGGTGCCCAAAGTAAATGATACACGATATGATACAACTGTGAGAATTATTATTCACAAGCTGGAATGACAGCATTTGGGTTTTAGTCGTAGCTAAAGGGTTAAGTACAAATTATTTACAAACAAGTCAACAGCTTTGAAAATCCAAGCTGCAAAACCAGTAATAAATGATCTAAAAGTCTTCAAAAAGCAAATTAAATTACTGGTACTATTTACCACCATTAGTAATTAATTACATATACATTGAAAACATTATTATGCATGTATTTAAAATTCTATTAAAAAGTTTGCATATGAAATTCTATTATCTATGTATTTAACACATTTTTTTAATGTTTTTGAAATTCTATTACTAAGTAAGTATTTAAAATCTTATTATAAAATAAGTATTGAAATTTATATTAGTAATAATTATTTAAAATTCTATCAATCAAGAACATACTTAAAATCCTATTATTAAGAATGTATTTAAAATTCCATAACTAAGTATGTCCTTAAAATTCCCACATTAAATCTACATTAAATATTCTTTTATTAAGCATCCTGCAACTGATGACACAACTTAACTAAAACCTTCCATAAATGTTAGGACAGCATTGCATTTTGCACATGATGGAAATAGGTATATTAAATATCAGTTTCTAAACTGTACAAATATACATGGTACTAAAATGTAGTCCAAAAAGTCTGCCATAGTAAAAGAACAATATGAGCATTTTATTTAAAATGTTGATAAAGGTCCAAACATTTTTTAATGATGATGAAGTAGCATTCAGATCTCTTGTAGATCACTCACTACAAGGTGTCACAGTATATAAACATTCCATTTTATAAGGCAGGTATGGTCATAGATTCCATTTACATTATATAACTGTAATAGTATGAATAGTGTACCAACATTACTCACTTAATAGTCAAGTCAAACTGCAAACAATGAAGACCCGGATCTCCCAAAGCATAACACACCTGCAAATCAGGTCTGTGCTGTTTGTTCTACTGATTACAACTGACAAATTGAACAGACCCAGATCTGCCCACACATTATATGATGGCTGATCTGGGTCAGTGCATTTTGAAGTTGGTCTTGTCTTATAAGCGAGTACATAAGGTAGAACAGAATAAGACAACCAAACCAGTGAGATGGTGAATTTGGATCTCATCAACAGTATTGTAGTGAGATAGCACTGTGCTTTTAAGTAAATGCACAGACTTATTAAGAATTTATTTACCCACAAACAGTGCAGCTCCCCAAGCCTTTCCTCATACAACTCAGTTCAATTCCAAACAGTGCAGCTCCCCAAGCCTTTCCTCATACAACTCAGTTCAATTCCAAACAGTGCAGCTCCCCAAGCCTTTCCTCATACAACTCAGTTCAATTCCAAACAGTGCAGCTCCCCAAGCCTTTCCTCATACAACTCAGTTCAATTCCAAACAGTGCAGCTCCCCAAGCCTTTCCTCATACAACTCAGTTCAATTCCAAACAGTGCAGCTCCCCAAGCCTTTCCTCATACAACTCAGTTCAATTCCAAACAGTGCAGCTCCCCAAGCCTTTCCTCATACAACTCAGTTCAATTCCAAACAGTGCAGCTCCCCAAGCCTTTCCTCATACAACTCAGTTCAATTCCAAACAGTGCAGCTCCCCAAGTCTTTCCTCATACAACTCAGTTCAATTCCAAACAGTGCAGCTCCCCAAGTCTTTCCTCATACAACTCAGTTCAATTCCAAACAGTGCAGCTCCCCAAGCCTTTCCTCATACAACTCAGTTCAATTCCAAACAGTGCAGCTCCCCAAGTCTTTCCTCATACAACTCAGTTCAATTCCAAACAGTGCAGCTCCCCAAGCCTTTCCTCATACAACTCAGTTCAATTCCAAACAGTGCAGCTCCCCAAGCCTTTCCTCATACAACTCAGTTCAATTCCAAACAGTGCAGCTCCCCAAGTCTTTCCTCATACAACTCAGTTCAATTCCAAACAGTGCAGCTCCCCAAGTCTTTCCTCATACAACTCAGTTCAATTCCAAACAGTGCAGCTCCCCAAGTCTTTCCTCATACAACTCAGTTCAATTCCAAACAGTGCAGCTCCCCAAGCCTTTCCTCATACAACTCAGTTCAATTCCAAACAGTGCAGCTCCCCAAGCCTTTCCTCATACAACTCAGTTCAATTCCAAACAGTGCAGCTCCCCAAGCCTTTCCTCATACAACTCAGTTCAATTCCAAACAGTGCAGCTCCCCAAGCCTTTCCTCATACAACTCAGTTCAATTCCAAACAGTGCAGCTCCCCAAGCCTTTCCTCATACAACTCAGTTCAATTCCAAACAGTGCAGCTCCCCAAGCCTTTCCTCATACAACTCAGTTCAATTCCAAACAGTGCAGTTTCAAAGCCTTTCTTCATACATCTCAATTCAATTCCAAACAGTGCAGTTCTAAAGTCTTTTTTAATACATCTCAATTCAATCCCAAACAATGCGGTTCTCAAGCCTTTCTTCATACAACTCAGGGTGGCCGAGTGGTCTAAAGATTTTGAATGAATATAGCCGAGTGTGAATGCTGTCTGTGTAGTGTCCAGATTTTGAATGTATACAGCAGGGTGTGAATGCTGTCTGTTTAGTGTCCAGATTTTGAATGCATATACCAGGGTGTGAATGCTGTCTGTTTAGTGTTCAGATTTTGAATGTATACAGCAGGGTGTGAATGCTGTCTGTTTAGTGTCCAGATTTTGAATGTATACAGCAGGGTGTGAATGCTGTCTGTTTAGTGTCCAGATTTTGAATGTATACAGCAGGGTGTGAATGCTGTCTGTTTAGTGTCCAGATTTTGAATGTATACACAGGGTGTGAATGCTGTCTGTTTAGTGTCCAGATTGTGAATGCATATAGCAGGGTGTGAATGCTGTCTGTTTAGTGTCTAGATTGTGAATGCATATAGCTGAGTGTAAATGTTGTCTGTTTAGTGTCCAGATCGTGAATGCATATAGCCAAGTGTGAATGCTGTCTGTGTGAGGTCTAGATTTTGAATGAATATAGCAGGGTATGAATGCTGTTTAATGTCCAGATTGTGAATGCATATAGCTGAGTGTGAATGTTGTCTGTTTAGTGTCCAGATTTTGAATGCATATAGCAGGGTGTGAATGCTGTCTGTTTAGTGTCCAGATTTAATATGCATATAGCCAAGTGTAAATGCTGTCTGTTTAGTGTCCAGATTTTGAATGCATAGAGCAGGGTCAGCAACACAATGGCTTGGCTGACCTTAACATTTGTTTGGTAACTGATTCCTCTGCTCTCCTGCATTTACACACTGTCTGACAAAAGGCCACACATGCTTTACCAATTTTGGTGTTGGACTCATTACTAATGTGGACTGCTAATGCCAATAACCTTTCACAGTAAATGGCCATTAGGGAAACATTAATGAGCAAACAGGAAATCCTGAGGTCACTTCCTGTAACTTTATCTTCACCTGTAATCTCCTCAGGCTGTAGAGCTTGCCATCAATGCAGTATCTGATGACTTTCATGTGTTCCTTAACCCATTTTTTTTTTAACACTCTACCTGTTCCACTGATGTAGTTATTTTCACCATCACTACATTTGATATATTAAACCACAGCACATTATTTTCTGTCTGTCTTTCACATGTGTTAGTTGTCTTAAAAGTGTTGTATGGTCTGATATATATATATATATATATATATATATATATATATATATGTTGATCCCATGACAAATTATCCATAGCAAAGAGGAAACATTTAAGTTATTCAATAGGAGTTACACGTGGCAATAAAAATAGAACTATTCAACAGGAGTTACGACAAATGTTCAAGAGAAATATGTGTAATAAAGCCTTGCAATAAATCTTGAATACATTTGTGCAAATACCATAATTATATGAAAATATAAATGTATGAAATATATACATTTATCTGTAATGTTTTAATTGATGACAAAAAGAGTTCAATATCTGATATCTAAATATAAAATTCAGTATTAATTTTAAAATTATTTAAAAATCACTATTGGTTATAATCTGTATATTGTTTGATGGTATTCATCAGTTTAATGAATGATGTCTCAATCGGAAAATTCCTTGTCCACAACAGAACTAATTCCATCCTCCATCAACATTTGCCTGAAACATAGGAAAAAATGATATTCTTTTCTTCATGATACAAACCTCCTCATCTTGACTTTCATAAACTCTAGGAATAAAAACTAGGCATCTTGTTATCTTCATAAACAATTTTTATTTTAGAATACTTTAAAAATAGCATAATATCAGTAAAAATATTAACAGATGATAGCAAAATTGTTTCTGCATTGCTAAAATTACAAAATGTATAACTAAAAGGGTGGTAATTAAAGGCCACCTGACACATGAATTAGCAATTAGACATACAAATATGAATATCTGTGATTCCTTCAGGACAAAGTAAGTTTCGTTAATTAGTCAAATTAACTTGCATGCACGTGATGTATATGCATTTAATATTTTGGACAGTTTTCTTTTGAAATGGCTTATTTTAAAAATATTTAACAGTTTATTTTTTAATGGCTTATTTAAATAGATTTAACAGTTTAATGTTGAATGGCTTACTTTAATATATTTAACAGCTTACTTTTGAATGGCTTACTTTAATATATTTAACAGCTTACTTTTGAATGGCTTACTTTAATATATTTAACAGCTTACTTTTGAATGGCTTACTTTAAATATATTTAACAGCTTACTTTTGAATGGCTTACTTTAATATATTTAACAGCTTACTTTTTAATGGCTTACTTTAAATATATTTAACAGTTTACTTTTGAATGGCTTACTTTAAATATATTTAACAGTTTAATGTTGAATGGCTTACTTTAATATATTTAACAGCTTACTTTTGAATGGCTTACTTTAATATATTTAACAGCTTACTTTTGAATGGCTTACTTTAATATATTTAACAGCTTACTTTTGAATGGCTTACTTTAAATATATTTAACAGCTTACTTTTGAATGGCTTACTTTAATATATTTAACAGCTTACTTTTTAATGGCTTACTTTAAATATATTTAACAGTTTACTTTTGAATGGCTTACTTTAAATATATTTAACAGTTTACTTTTGAATGGCTTACTTTAAATATATTTAACAGCTTACTTTTGAATGGCTTACTTTAAATATATTTAACAGTTTACTTTTGAATGGCTTACTTTAAATATATTTAATTTTACTTTTTAATGGCTTACTTTAATATATTTAAAAGTTTACTTTTGAATGGCTTACTTTAAATATATTTAAAGTTTACATTTGAGATGGAAAGCTTTAAATATATTTAACAGTTTACTTCTGAAGGGCTTCCTTAAAATATATTTAAGTTTATTTTTAAATGGCTTACTTTAAATATATTGGACATTTTACGTTTGAGATGGCGTACTTTAAATATTTTAACAGTTTACTTTTGAATAGCTTACTTTAAATATTTTAACAGTTTATTTTTGAATGGCTTACTTTAAATATATTGGACATTTTACGTTTGATATGGCTAGATTTAATTATTTTAACAGTTTACTTTTGAGATGGCTTGCTTTAAATATATTTAACAGTTTACTTCTAAAGGGCTTCCTTAAAATATATTTAACAGTTTACTTTGAATGGCTTACTTTAAATATATTTAAGTTTATTTTTAAATGGCTTACTTTAAATATATTGGACATTTTACGTTTGAGATGGCGTACTTTATATATAATTAACAGTTTACTTTTGAATGGCTTACTTTAAATATTTTAACAGTTTACTTTTGAATGGCTTACTTTAAATATATTGGACATTTTACGTTTGAGATGGCTTGCTTTAAATATTTTAACAGTTTACTTTTGAGATGGCTTGCTTTAAATTTATTTAATAGTTTACTTCTGAAGGTTTCCTTAAAATATATTTAACAGTTTACTTTGAATGGCTTACTTTAAATATATTTAAGTTTATTTTTAAATGGCTTACTTTAAATATATTGGACATCTGCTGCGCATATGTTTTCTTTGGGCATTCACTTCATACCATTTCGTTATTCACCCAAGAATCTAATGTAAGCACTATATGGTGTATTCATACTAAACCATTGAGTGAAGTCCACACAGCTGCCGCTGTCATCCCAACCTACGTTGGACAGCCCAGTCTTCGCTGGGCTCCTTCAGTTTCCGCTGAAGGAACTTTACTCAAGGGTTATCCATAACATTCTGTCAGGGAGTTTCACAGACCAGCTGTGACTTCTGTACAACCACGTTGTGCCATTCAGTAGCCACTGAATCACTCACTGACAGAATGAACCAAAACTGCTTCATAAGTAGCAGCAGATAGTCCTCCTAGCCAAAGAGTATAATTATCAATAAAAACTTAACTGAACATGTGTTTTGTTGTGTATAAATTGGACATTTTACGTTTGAGATGGCGTACTTTAAATATTTTAGCAGTTTAATTTTGAATGGCTTACTTTAAATATTTTAACAGTTTACTTTTGAATGGCTTACTTTAAATATTTTAACAGTTTACTTTTGAATGGCTTGCTTTAAATATATTTAACAGTTTACTTTTTAATGGCTAACTTTAAATATATCTAACAGTTTATTTTTAAATGGCTTACTTTAAATATATTGGACAATTTACATTTAAGATGGTGTACTTTTAATATTTTAACAGTTTACTTTTGAATGGCTTACTTTAAATATATCTAACAGTTTTTTTTAAAATGGCTTACTTTAAATATTTTAACAGTTTACTTTTGAATGGCTTACTTTAAATATATCTAACAGTTTATTTTTAAATGGCTTACTTTAAATATTTTAACAGTTTACTTACTATTGAATGGCTTACTTTAAATATATTGGACATTTGACATTTAAGATGACGTACTTTAAATATTTTAACAGTTTACTTTTGAATGGCTTACTTTAAATATATTTAACAGTTTATTTTTAAATGTCTTACTTTAAATATTTTAACAGTTTACTTTTAAATGGCTTACTTTAAATATATTTAACAGTTTATTTTTAAATGGCATACTTTAAATATTTTAACAGTTTACTTTTGAATTGATTACTTTAAATATATTGGACATTTTACATTTGAGATAGCTTATTTTAATTTTGAGATAGCTTATTTTAAATATATTTAGCAGTTTACATTTTAATGGCTTACTTTAAATATATCTAACAGTTTACTTTTGAATGGCTTACTTTAAATATATCTAATAGTTTATTTTTAAATGGCTTACTTCAAATATTTTAACAGTTTACTATTGAATGGCTTACTTTAAATATATTGGACAATTTACATTTGAGATAGCTTATTTTAAATAATTTAATAGTTTACTTTTGAATGGCTTACATTAATAATATTTAACAGTTTACTTTTGAATGGCTTACTTTAAATATATTGGATATCTTACTTTTGAGATGGCCTACTTTCTTATAGCAATCTGTTGTATGAATTGGAGTTTTCAAGATGGCCAACTTTCTGAGAGCAAAATGTTGAAGAATTAATTGATCAGCTGATCATCATAATGGCTTCCATATTGAGAGTAAAATGTTGTGGAATTGGATGGCTTTTTTTAGCAGGCATCTTATCTTCAAGAATGTTTACATTTCAAATTAAAATGTAGGAACTGTTTTCTTTTAGAGCAAAATATTATAAAAATCAGGTGGTTTATTTTATTAGGCAGGCTTCCTTGAGATAGGCATACATTTTTAGAGCTAAATATTGAAGGAAACAAGTGGCTTATTTTTTTAGGCAAAGTTCCTTGAGATAGGCATACATTTTTAGAGCTAAATATTATAGGAATCAGGTGGCACATTTTGTAAGGCAGGTTCCTTGAGATATGCATACATTTTCAGAGCTAAATACTATAGGAATCAGGTAATGTTCTAGATGGCTGTCTTGTTGAGATCAAACATTTGTTGGAATTAGATGGTCATTATTTGGTATGTTTATATTTTCAGAGCAAAATGATGCAGAAATTCAACAAATTATTTTCCAGTGGGGCTTTATATTCAAGATAACTAACATTCCGAGAGCAATCTGTTGTAAGAATTGGACATCTTTTTTCAGGATCTGAATTTGTTTGATAGAAAAATGTTGTAGGAACTATATTGCTTTAATTTTGAGATGGATTTCTTTTCTGAGACAGCTTATGCTCAAATAAGGGTATTATATTTAAAACAGCTTACTTTCTGAGAGAAAAATGTTGTAGGAGTTCTATACCTTATAATTTTTATGGCTTTCTTTTTGACAGCAGAATGTTGTAGGAATCAGACAGGTTATTTTGTTTAGATGGTTTTCTTGTTAAGAGCAAAATGTTTTTGGAATTGGACAGTTAATTGTAAAAATTAAATGACTTCCTGCCAATCAATTCTGAGCTTCGAAGGTACTAATACAATGTGCCAGTGAAATATTGACCAAACTGAGATATATTTTACAAACTTCATAGCATACAATATGAACCTATATTAAAATAATAAATCATTATTGCAAGGATAACAGATAAAAGATCATTGATGGATGACAGATACATTGTTAATGAATGGATGACAAACAACTCCTCATAAATGGATGGATGACAGATAACAAATAAAAAATGTATGAATGACATATAAAAGATCATTGATGGAATGGATCATTAATGAATGGATGACAGACAAAAATATCATTGATGTATGGATGTCAGATACCAAATCATTAAAGAACTGATGACAGATAACAGATCATTAATGCATGGATGACAAATAACAAATCCCTAATAAATAGATGACAGAAGACATTGATGGAAGGATGAGAGATACAAAATTGCTAATGAATGGAAGACCAACAGCACATCATTTATGCATGCCTGACAGATAAGAGTATCAGACAATACATTATTTCTATCTAATATAAAGGTCTCAAAACCAGAATGCTTTCTGTCAAATCTAATTAGGTATTTCTGAAAAGAAATCAGTTAAAGGATTCTAATTTTTAGTAATGGCAGCCTTTTTAGTAATGACAGCCTTTTTTGCCACTGAATAGGCATAATTACAAATTTGAAAGGCCTAAGTGCCGGGATGCCAACTCAACTTAATTTGAAAGGACTATGCACCAAAATGCCAACTGATAAATTTAACAGGTCTACGTGCCAGGATGCCAACTGCCACCAATTTGAAATGTGTGTGTGCCAGGATGCCAACTGCCACCAAATTTGAAAGGCCTAAGTGCCAGGATGCCAACTGCCACATCTGAAACATCTAAGTGCCAAGATTCCAACTGCCACATTTGAAAGATCTAAGTACCAGGATGCCAACTGCAATGAAATCAGAAAGGTATAAGTGCCAAGATTCCAAATGCCACCAAATTTGAAAGGTCTGAATGCCAAAATACCAATTGCCAAATTTAAAATTCTGAAGTGCTTGGATGCCAAGTGTCATATTTGGCTGACAATTCAGTAGTTTTTCAGTGGCACTTAAACACATTACATCCTGATAGTCATATGATGGATAATATATACTGTATGTATATCATTAGGTCACTATGTCTATCTTGAAACAAGACAGCAATGTGGGCTACAGTAACCTTTGACCTCATACATTACATAACCACTACTTCACAAGACTTGATCATTAGCCCTTCAAGCTCATAATCTTATTTCTCACATGATGGCCCTGCTATGTGATAGCATGATTCTATTTTCTAATTCAGATATTTGACATTTATTATAACAATTTCTCATTTCATACAAAATATTATGTCACTGTACAAAACAAAGGTGTAATATCTCAATCTACATGTATTTCAAATGCACTGCACTCATATATCTTACAGTTTGTTGAATGAAATCAGCGACTTTCCATAACTTGTTAAACAGTCTTAAACTTTTATTTTTTGTACAAATTGTCAAATGATAAGAATAATTTTACCTTTTTAAATGTGAAGGATAGGATAAGAGGTTATTATTCAACAAACTGCATACATTTTAAAGGCATTTCTATCAACAAGCCAAACTGAAATACTGAATGATGACATCATGAAAAGCATTGTGTTGAAGTCAGAAAAACAGTAATCACATCTGATAATCTCATGAAAAGCATTATTTGTTAAAGTACAAGTCAGACAAATAGTGATACTCACTGTTTAACAATGTCATGAAAAGCATTTGGAGCTGAATTTGACCGTCTACTCTTCTGACATTCATATTTGACGTTCTCTTTGTTGTCTCTAAAGGGGTTCTTGAAAGACTTTTGCCTCAAAATACTTTTCACCAAAATCTGAAATGAAATATAAACATTCATAGTTCAGCATGTTCTACACACACATAAGCTGAAATTTTATTGATTTTTGCAACGAGAAAAACATTTTCGCATTCATTTGATTGAAACATTTTTATTACTTCATAAAGTTTGCTGCAGTAATATTCTCAGCTGAAATTCTCATGTCTGCATATAGTCTTAAACGTTTGTCAGTATTATGTATGCCTTTTCTTGCTGCAGCTTGCAATTTGCATTGCAAAAGATTAGGATTAATTGGGTCATGTAGAAGCCTGAATTTCATCTACATACTCATCCTGATTTAAGACTGACTTTGACAGATTTAGTGCCTGCAAAACTTGTTTCATGTGAGACTAACTTTGACAGGTTTAGCCTCGACAAGAACTATGCCTTGTGAGACTGACTTTGACAGACTTAGCCTCCACAAGAGCTGTGATTTGTGAGACTGACTTTGACAGACTTAGCCTCCACAAGAGCTATGCCTTGTGAAACTGGCTTTGACAGATTTAGCCTCCACAAGTGTTGTGCCTTGTGAGACTGAATTTGACAGACATAGCAGCTATAAGAGTTGTGTTTTGTGAGATTGACTTTGCTATACTTAACGTCCACAAAGAAATACTCGATCATTCATTAAATTTGCAACTCCAAAAGCCCATCTGAACATTCAAGCAGCTCTTTAAAGGAACTTTGGGAAAGCCATGATTTTATAGTGGTTGTTGTAGGGTTTAACACCATTTTTTAGCACTCGATAGGCTATGCATGGCGGCCAGTATTATTGGTGGAGGAATAGCCCAGAAAAATCCTCATAAAGAAACACCATTCCACGAGAAGCTACTGGCAAGCTTTCTCACATATCCACATTGGCCAAATCTGAGACTCAAACCCATGCAGACAGAGGTGATTTTATAGTGGTAAACAAATACAAGATGTGTTTGAGGTTGCATACAATATAAAATCTATCAACATGTGCAGGCAGTCATAACTCACAATATATACAGCTTTCAAAACTAACAATTGAATAAACACATTCAGGTGCCAGGAGATAGTTTCATAAATTGGCTCCCGTCAAATTTCTTAACATACAGTGATGATGTGACATTTTCAGCTATTGTTGTATAATAATGAAAGATTTGCACTGCAAGCATTTTGCATCAAAAATGAACTTTGCTTTTCATCAAGAAATGGACAATTAACTTTCGTAAACCTTAGTCACTTCTACTACAGGCAATGGGAAGGTGTATTATGGTTTCCTTGCAAAATTATCTGTACATAACAGTTTGTCAATTTTGGGTATCTTTGTTGTGTACATGGGTAGCAGTTATTACCATCTGTACATAACAGTGTGTCAAGTTTGGGTATGTGTATTGTGTACATGAGCAACAGTTAACTGCCTGTACATAACAGTGTGTAAAAATTTGAGTATGTGTACTGCATACATGGCAACAGTTAATTGTCTGTACATAACAGTGTGTCAAGCTTGGGTATGTGTATTGCATACATGGGCAATAGTTAATTGTCTGTACATAGCAGTGTGTCAAGCTTGGGTATGTGTATTGCATACGTGGGCAATAGTTAATTGTCTGTACATAACAGTGTGTCAAGCTTGGGTATGTGTACTACATACATGGACAATAGTTAATCATCTGTACATAACAGTGTGTTGTAGCTAGTAAGAATATTATGTACATGGCTTGTATTAGTTAAGTATATGAACATACAGAAGCCATGATGGCTCAGAGATTAGCATGCTGGTTTTGCATACAGAAGGACATGGGTTCAAATCTTAACATAAGATCAGCCTGGGTCGGCTGCCATTTTTTGGCCTTGGGCAAAGCACTTTACTTCAACTGTCTCAGCACTAAATTGCCTGTTTGTGCTGCTGTGTCATACAATACTAAGCCACACACCACATATCCATACTTACTAGTGTATACATGGTTTATATTAGTTAATTAGTTAATTTCTCTAATTAATTTTGTGTCAAGTTGCAGTCACAATACTGTGCATGTACTGTGTATATGTTTGTAATAGTTACCAATATATGCTTACCAGTGTGTCAAGTTTGGGTATGTGCTTGACAACATTATCAATCTCTTCATCAGTAACTGTTACTAATACACAGTTTTCCTGTTCAGTAGGCAGGGGATGTTCTCCCTTTTTCGTCACCCAGGGGTGTTCCTGCAAATTTGTAAGAGGACAAAAACTAGGTGAAAAACTGAAAGTTAGGAAGCAGCATAGTACTGCTAGTAATGTTTTTAATTATCTTGTCCACTCCCACAATGCCTCAACTCCCACAATGCTTACCACAATGATTCATCTCCTACAATGCCTACCACAATGTCTTCCACAATGCTTCACTTCCTACAATGCCGACCAAAATGCCTTGCTTCCCACAATGCTTACCACAATGCCTTGCTTCCCACAATGCTTACAACAATTCTTCCCATAATGCCTTCCACAATGCTTTGCTTCCCACAATGCTTACCACAATGCCTTGCTTCCCACAATACCTTGTTTCCAACAATGCCTCAGCTCGAACCATGTCAATTACAATGGTAACCACAATGCCTTGCTTCCCACGAAGCCTTCCACAATGCTTCACCTCCTACTATGCCTTCCACAATGCTTACCACAATGTATCACCTCCCACAATGCCTACTACAATGCTTACCACAATTCTCACCACAATGCTGTACCTCCCACAATTCCTTCCACAATGCTTACCACAATGCTTCACCTCCTGCAAATGCCTTCCACAATGCTTACCACAATGTTTAACCTCCAACAATGCCTTCCATAGTGCTTACCACTATTAATGCTTCCCACAATGCCTACAGCAGTCCCCATTATCAGGATTAAAAGACAATTCTTAGAGTCATTTGTACAATTACACATTTAATTCAAGACATCTGATGTTAATGACCATTAAATCAATTCAATTCACACCAAATTATACTTTAGGGACCCAATTATAACACAGTCCTCTTGTAAGTGAGTATGGTCATGGATTCCATTACATTATATAATAATAATATTGTGTATAAGCCAACCTACCATGTAACATAGTACAATTTTATGATTCTCATACATATAATAGTATACTGTATTTTCTATTAAATGTTGTTTAAAAATCAACACAAAGAGTAAAGTACAGATCACTTTCATTCAGAATTACCTCCCTGGAAAAAGATGCAAACCCCATTTAATATCAGCCTTCCTCATAATTGTAATTGGCAGGAAGTGTCATTCATATAAGCTTAAAAAGGTATTCTGAACATAAGGAATCTAATACATGAAGAGGTGGGATACTTGCCTCATAAATGGACGACTTTATGCTAAAGAACTCTGTAGTACAAAAGCAAAAAACTAATGTGGGATTGAATTGCAAAATAATGGGGCATAATAACAACAAGGGTATAGATTACATATAATGTAATACCAATGTGGACATAGCTTGCATACAGCATTATAAAAAGGGACATAACTTGCATACAGCATAATAACAATAGGGCATAGCTTACATGTAGCATAATAGCAATAGGGGCATAACTTGCATACAGCATAATAGCAATGGGGACATAGCTTGCATACAGCATAATAGCAACAGGGACATAACATGCATACAGCATAATAGCAACAGGGACATAACTTGCATATAGAATATATCACTAGTATGTGGATAGCACAGATAGTATAAAACACACACACACACACACACACAGATATATATATATATATATATATATATATATATATATATATATATATATATATATATATATATATACATATACATACATATACATACATAAATATATACATATGCATATACATACATATATATATATGCATATACATACATACATATACATACATATATATACATACATATATATATATATATATATATATATATATATATATATATATATATATATATATATATATATATATATATATATATATACACAAATATATATACATACATACATACATATATATATATATATATATATATATATATATATATATATATATATATATATATATATATAAACATTAAGGAATGCTATTGTGTCTGATAAATGCTTGAAAATGTCATTTGATGCACTCAATTTTAGTCCATTTGATGTATTTATTATTCATTCTTTTTTGGAAAATATTTAAAGAGCAAAAGTTTTAAACATAAAAAGTTATATATTTTATTCAGTTTTAATGGTTTGTATTTCTTCTGATAAATTCAAAAGGAAAATAAATCAAGAACCTTTTCAACGAATTCAATGATGTTTCAAAAGACTTTTCAAGAAGAACTGAAATTACAGAATTTTTCAAGGTTGTACAAAACCCTGTGTAGATTGTATGAAGCATGAAGCATCAGGGCTATGGCATAAGATAGCAGATAAATAGATGAGACTCACTTTAATTTCATGAAGTGTGATTCTTGTTTCTGGGTTCTTATCCAGCATTTTAATAATGAGGTCCTTCACTTCTTCTGATACCACAGGTCTGAAAGAAAATAAAAACTTAAATTTAAGCAAAAAACTTAAGATTTCAAATATAAAGACCTTGTTTGGTAACATTTTCTCTATTTGACTTTATTGGAGTTTTAGTTGACTTTTAATGATTCTCTTTACCGGTACATTGATTTCTATAGTAGCTGAATTTATACATTAAATTTAATTGTTAAAAGATAAAAAAAACTTTTTAAAAATATTTTTTTCTCACTTATAACTTTTTCAGTAACAACAAACTTTAATTTGCAACTGAAATTCTGAAAAATTGTAACCATTAAGGTGACCTGCCATATTTAATTTCCTTTTGTGAATGTTTCAAAAACGGATGTTGGAATTTTAATTTCTAAAAATATGCAGGGGCATTCATCTAAAAAGACATTCAAAGAACCACATGTCTTTTATGTAGAAATACTTTATAAACAAGTTAAACAGGCAAAAATATCAGCAAACATTTGTATAGGGTGTTTGTTGTAACAGGTGAAACAGGCAAAAAGATCAATAAATTTGAGATGTCTTTTATAAACAGGTAAAATAGACAAAAAGTCAATAAATGTATGCATGGGGTGTCCTTTATAAACAGGTCAAATGGATAACATGTAAAGAAATGTTTGTATGAGTCATTTATTATTCAGTCAATAGATAAAAGGTCACTAAATGTATGCATGGGGTGTCCTTTATGAACAGATGAAATAGGCCAGAGGTCAAAAAGTAGTTTTGTTTTATATGAAGGTATCCACTAAACAGGTTTTACTGTATATAAAATAAGCAAAGTGATGACAAATACACCTGTACAATTTTTAGCATCTAAAAAGCATAGAAAGACCTTACTTGTTGATATTTACATCTTTGCTAACGAAGGTTTTAGTATGTAGGTACAGGTAATATATAATAAGTTTGGCTGGTGCAAATGGGACAACAGGTGCCCCCAAAACAAATGGCAATTGATTGATAATAATCCCAGAAAGGTAATAATCTGGTCCCTGATCTTATAATTGACTGATAATAATCCCCCAAAGGTACTAATCTGACCCTCTGATCTTATCACTGACCAATTATAATCCCACAAAGGTATTAATCTGGCCCCCTGATCTTATCATTGACTGATAATAATCCCACAAAGCTACTAATCTGGTTCCATGATCTTATCGTTGACTGATAATCCCACAAAGGTATTAATCTGGCCCCTGATCTTATCATTGACCAATTATAATCCCACAAAGGTATTAACCCTGGCCCATTGATATTATCATTGACTGATAATAATCCCACATAGGTATTAATCTGGCCTCCTGATCTTATTATTGACTGATAATAATCCCACAAAGCTACTAATCTGGCCTTTGATCTTATCACTGACTAATAATAATCCCACAAAGGTATTAATCTGGTCCCCTAATCTTATTATTGATCAATAATAACCTCAAAAAGGTATTAATCTGGCCCCTTGATCTTATTATTGACTGATAATAATCCCACAAAGATAATAAAATGTCCCCCTGATCTTGTCATGGTTCAAAATAATGTATGCTATTGCATTCTACAATCTTATTATGGTTAGAAATACTGCATGCTGTCCCATTCTACAATTTAGATGAAAACGCTTATATCTGATGGTAAATCATTTGATGGAAAGTCAGGGTCTACAATGTTTATGGCTGATGTGCTTTATGGAAGATCTGGGCCTGCCCTATTTATGTTGGGATGTGCATTATGGAAGATTTGGGTCAACACTATTTATGGTGGGATGTTCAATGTGGAAAATCTGGATCAACAATGTTTATGACTGGATGTGCATCGTGGAAGATCTGGGCCTGCCCTATTTTTGGTGGGATGTGCATTATTGAAAATCTAGGCCTACACTATATATGGTGGGATGTGCATTACAGAAAATCTGGGTCAACACTGTTTATGGTCGGATGTGCATTATGGAAAATCTTGACCTACATACTTTATGGTGGGATGTACAATATAAAAACTCTGGACCTACACTCTTTATGGTGGGATGTGAATTATGGAAGATTTAGGCCTACACTGTTTATGGTGGATGTAACTTATGGAAGATTTAGGCCTACACTGTTTATGGTGGGATGTGACTTATGGAAGATTTAGGCCTACACTGTTTATGGTGGGATGTGAATTATGGATGATTTGGGCCTATACTTGGTGGGATGTGAATTATGGAAGATTTAGGCCTACACTGTTTATGGTGTGATGTGACTTATGGAAGATTTAGGCCTACACTGTTTATGGTGGGATGTGAATTATGGATGATTTGGGCCTATACTTGGTGGGATGTGAATTATTGAAGATTTAGGCCTACACTGTTTATGGTGGGATGTGAATTATGGAAGATTTAGGCCTACACTTTTTATGGTAGGATGTGAATTATGGAAGATTTAGGCCTACACTGTTTATGGTGTGATGTGAATTATGGAAGATTTAGGCCTACATTATTTATGGTGGGATGTGAATTATGGAAGATTTGGGCCTATACTTGGTGGGATGTGAATTATGGAAGATTTAGGCCTACACTGTTTATGGTGGGATGTGAATTATGGAAGATTTAGGCCTACATTATTTATGGTGGGATGTGAATTATGGAAGATTTGGGCCTATACTTGGTGGGATGTGCATTATACACAAATACATAGTATCCAATAACTTACTTTTCTAGGAACACAACCTGGTCCTTCAGGATCTTGTTATGGAGTGCCATGATATTGTGGTCTTCAAATGGACACTAAATAAAGGAATCAGATTACTAGAAAGAGTACATTATATGCCTGTGGTGTGATAGATAGTATTATTATTATTATTATTATTATTATTATTATGATAATACCTATTTAATCGGTTGGACACCTGGCATTTTGAATTTAATACTGATAGGTGCCATCCTTGTTTTAAATGTATACCAGAATATGTCTAAAGTAAACTGCAGAGAATTCAAGCTATTTTTAGAAACCATTTTTATTCCTTCAATTTTAGTGACCTTCTCATAGATCACCAGTTCTTTCCAGGGGTTTCCCAGATTCTTCCTCCACCATTTAAAATGGCCACTGTGCATAGCCTATGTTGTGCTGATAAATGGCATTGAACCCTACAATAACAACAACAGCAGTGGCCTCAGCTCTAGACCTATTTATTGGCCCTTAAATTGATAGGTGCCTTTTTTGTCTTAAATACAAGCCACCCACAAATGTTTATCATGTTCTGTGCCATCAAAAATCAGTTATTTTACAAAAGAGTTTCAACCCCTATGCAGCTCAATTGCTTGTTCCTATTTCTCAACTTGATGTGATTATTGGAAATTCTTTTTCCATTTCACATGACGATGGCAAACATATTTCCTGTCATGAGTCATACTCAAATTGGTATGTGATGTCCAATAAAGATAATTGTGTCCCTGCCAGATTTTATTTACAAGATTCTGAATATTCCTTTTATTTACAAGAATCTGAATATTCCTTTTTTTTCTCCTGCATAGATTGACACTTTTTAAGAGGCTTATTTTCTTGCATTGCTTGGAATCGGAGCAAAATTAGTATTTCCAGTTCAGTACCCACGAATGTAGTTCTAGTCTATTTTTAGAACATTTTACCTCTCTCATTTTGGTGGTGATAGAAGAGTTATATTGATGCATTTTTGGTAGGAATTTAAAGGTAATTGTTTCTTCTGTTCTTGAGAATATGAGCTCATAGAGTGGTTGTCTGTGTGTATTTCAGCGATAGTGCACATTGAGTAATAAGGCCTTGGTGATGATTTGGAAGTGAAATCTGTGTTCTGTTTACGTGCTGCTCTGTTTACAGTGCAGTCTCTCAAAACAATGCCAGTGAACCTTTGACAAGAACTTCACCATGAAGTCATCATTGGAGGTATTTTAGATTAACAAATGATTTGTACTGATTGTCACATTGTGGAAAGGTCAGTACTGATAAATATATGTAGAGAGCATATAGTAAAGATGGATGCCATTTTTAAAAAAAAAACAAATTCTATGATCAACAGTTTGAGCCTGCAGATGTTTCACATGAGCAAAAAGGTGCAGTTTAAAGTATCTGATTTGCTGCTGTAAAGTTAGTCTGGTTTCCTGACCAATTTCACTACTTCTAATATGAAACCCTGATCCAAATAAAACATGGATGAACAAATTTTCTGGACTTTTTGGCAATGATAATTTTTCTGTAATTGCTGCTTTTATGCTGCAAGTCTGTATTTTAAGGGCAATTTTCGTAAGACTTATGGTAAAATCATAAGATCTGTTGAAATCTTGACACAGAATAGAAAGCGGAAATCATGACACAAACGAATTCATTAATAAAAATTAAAAAAAATTAAAAATACTATTTAATGCTAGGTTTCTGTCTGAATTTTATTGTTTTTGTTAGAGTGATTCATTCTATGAGCTGTGATTTGAAACTTATTTTAACTGCCGACAAGTCAAGGACAGAAAGTGTCATAAGAAGTAGTTAATTTGTCTCATCATTCATCCATCACAGTATGTCATTTGACATAGTTAAATTGTCTCATCATTCATCCATCACAGTATGTCATTTGACATAGTTAAATTGTCTCATCATTCATCCATCACAGTATGTCATTTGACATAGTTAAATTGTCTCATCATTAATCCTTCACAGTGTGTCATTTTACATATTTAAATTGTCTCATCATTAATCCTTCACAGTGTGTCATTGAACATGGTTAATTTGTCTCATCATTGATCCATCACAGTGTAATATTTGACATGGTTAATTTATCTCATCATTCATCCTTCACACATTTGTGTATACACACGATCTTTATCATTCACACACATTTACTTGTATACAGATGATCTCTATCTCTCACACATATTCACTTGTATAGACCTCTATCTCTCACACATATATGTGTAAACACATGTTCTCTATCTCTCACATATATGTGTAAACACATGTTCTCTATCTCTCTCACATTTGTGTATACACACATGTTCTCTATCTCACACATTTTTGTATACACATGTTCTCTATCTCTCACACATTTGTGTATACACATGTTCTCTAGCTCTCACACATTTGTGTATACACATGATCTTTATCTCTCACACATTTACTTGTATACAGATGATCTCTATCTTTTGCACATATTTACTTGTAAACAAATGATCTCTATCTCTCACATATATGTGTACCAGTATACACATGATCTCTATCTCTCACATGTATGTGTACCAGTATACACATGATCTCTATCTCTCACATGTATGTGTACCAGTATACACATGATCTCTATCTCTCACATATATATGTACCAGTATACACATGATATCTATCTCTCACATATATGTGTACCAGTATACACATGATCTCTATCTCTCACATGTATGTGTACCAGTATAAACATGATCTCTATCTCTCACATATGTGTGTACCAGTATACACATGATCTCTATCTCTTGCACATATTTAATTCTAAACACATGATCTCTATCTCTCGCACATATTTAATTCTAAACACATGATCTTTATCTATCGCATACATTTACAGGACAATTGGATGAGTTCAATCATATAGAAAATGACAAAATTTTGTATCAAAAGATGTGTGAAATTAAGAGCTAGTTTCTCATAAACTGGTGAATCAATTGTATTTATATACTAAATAAAAATCAATTAAGCACATGTTGTACTTCCACATTTTTCTTAATATTAAAAATTACCTTTGTGTATTTTTGCCCATAATATTTTATCATTGTCAGTTTCATGTCTTTAAAAAGAATAAACATTAAACTAAATTTTCCTAAATATCTTCGGAAGTGAAATAATATTTTGATATGCATTATGCCTTGCTTTATACACATATGGCATATTCTTTCTTAGCATGATACATTTTCATAGATTTGAATCTGTCTACAGTTTGCATTTTCAAGGATTTGAATCTGTCTACATGCTGCATTTTCAGAGATTTGAATCTGTCTACAGTTTGCATTTTCAAGGATTTGAATCTGTCTACATGTTGCATTTTCAATTATTGAAATTTGTCTAAATGACTAATTTTCAAGGATTTGAATTTGTCAACATGTTACATTGTTTTAATTTAAATCTGTCTGCATGTTACATTGTTTTATTTTGAATCTGTCTATACCTTTCAATGATTCTAAATGTCTAGAGGATACATTTTCAATGATTTGAATCTATTTACATATGTTTTCATAAATTTGAATCTGTCTACATGTTAGATTGTTTTAATTTGAATCTGTCTATATGTTACCTTTTCAATGATTCTGAATATCATGAGGATACATTTTCAATGATTTGAATCTGTTTACATTATATGTTTTCATAGATTGGAATCTGTCTACATGTTACATTGTTTTAATTTGAATCTGTCTACATGTTACATTGTTTTAATTTGAATATGCCTACATGTTAGATTTTCATAAATTTGAATCTGTCAACATGCTGCATTTTCATTTTTTAAAACTATATAAAGGCATATCCAAGTTTCGTATCAGATTGTAAGTATAACATAGAACTTAAAGCTTTACTGAAGAAAATGTATTTTCATTTGAAAATACCTATGTGAATAATACAGGGATCACAGAGACTGATATCCCATCTTACCTTAGAAAGACTTAATAAATAGATTTTACAATGGTGACAACATTATACTTTTCTTTCCCATGAAAGGACTTAAAGGCGACTTACATGTCCCATTAGAAAAAAATACAAGGTTATCCCAATGGCCCATATATCCAAAGCCTGAAAGAAAGAAAAAATGTACCTTAAAACTTGAATGCAATAAAAATAAGTGTTATTATTCCAATGCAAATTAGAGTATATGAAGTATTTTGGACTGAAGGAAATTAGGGAATATTGGGTAATTTGAAACAGTGAAGAAAATGTAGGTAATTAACCAACATGTCAGTAAATTAGACTAGATCAGGTATTTTGAACTGATGGAAATTATAGTATATCAGGTATTTTGACCTGAAGAAAATATTAGTATATTAATTAGATCAGGTATTTTGGCTGAAGAAAATGTCAGTAAATTAGGCTATATTAGGTATATTGGACAGAAGGAAATTAGAGTATATTCAGTATTCTGGACATAGAAGAGGTTGGTAAATTAGAGTACATCAGGTTATTTGGACTGAAGGAGATGCTGGTAAAAATTACACTATCATTAGGTATTTTGAACTGTGGTAAATGTTGGTAAATTAGAGTCTTAGAAAAAGTTTTATTTTGGTGGGCTGAAGAATAATGAAGTTTACATATAGAAGAAGAGACAAAACTTATTTTTTCAACATTAGGTAAATGCCACATATACCTGATACTCATACAATAAAACCTTGTTAAATTAAGACAAATATCTTGACTCAAAATTACGTATCCCATTTTTACATAAATTATTATTAAACAAGCACACCAAAAGAAGCAGAAGAAAATCTTGCTGGCAAAATATAAAGAAATGAAGTAGAAATATGACATTAAGTAAACTCAACTCCAGCCTTGTATAAAATTAAAACAGGGTCTAGACTCACCTTCCCTCTAAAATTTTCTTTAAATTCTGAAAAACATTAAAAAATATACTCATTTCATTTGGGAGAATGGTTTAATCAGTTCTGTTTTTTTTTCTTCTCTTTATAATAATGTCAAGTCCTAAAACTACCATGTACGTTAGATATAAAAGTAGTAAGAAATATCAAGCAGGACAAAAACAGAAATTGATGACATTTGTCACTTAAAGTGTTCCTGTGGAAATTAAAGAAACTGAAGTGACTAATGCTATACCTATGGTCAATACAGTCATCAACAAATTGAGAAAAAAGAAAAGCGATGACCACAATTATTGGAAAGAATTATAAAGAAGCTGTGTAGAGGCAAGAACACTGCATATTTATTTTACCTTAATTAAGTCTCATTCAGAATTTGAAAACAAATACATCAGATCCATATTATTGACAATAACTCTAAAAATAAACTGCAGTTCCTAGAAATGGTAATTAGGGACCATGCTCCCTATAAATAATAAATTATCATCACCTAAAAAAAAAATTCCACATTCCAATTCACATTTGCTGTCTGTATTTTCCATTCATAAAAAGCAGAAGTTTTAATGAATATATTTTGGCACTTCAAATTTCTGTGGACTACTTTGCACTTTGAAAGGGCACAACTTTACAATATGAAAGGGACAACTTTACACTATGAAAGAGGACAACTTTACATTATGAAAGGGGACAACTTTACACTATGAAAGGGGACAACTTTACACTATGAAAGGGAACTACTTTACAATATGAAAGGAGACTACACTATGAAATAGGACCACTTAAATGGAACTACTTTACCCATTGAAAGAGGATTACTTTAGCCTATAAAATGGGGACTACTTTACATAATTAAATAAGATTCCTTTACTCTATGAAAAAGGACTACTTTACAAAATGAAATGGGACCACTTTACCCAATCAAATGGAACTACTTTACCCAATCAAATGGAACTACTTTACCCAATCAAATGGAACTACTTTACCCAATCAAATGGAACTACTTTACCCTATGAAAGGATAATAATTTGCTCATATTTCATGACTTGTCTAAACATTAATGTAAATGGAATCACATCACAATTAATACTTCCAGTTCAGTACCCACGAATGTAGTTCCAGTCTATTTTTAGAACATTTTTTCCTCTCTCATTTTGGTGGTGATAGAAGAGTTATATTGATGCATATTTGGTAGGGATTTAAAGGTAATTGTTTATTCTTGAGAATATGAGCAGAGAGAGTGGTTGTCAGTGTGTAATTTGGCGACAGTGCACATGGAGTAATAAGGCCTTGGTGATGATCCGGAAGTGAAATGTGTGGTCTGTGTACATGCTGTTATGTTTACAGTGCAGTAGCTCAAAAAAATGCCGGTCAACCCTTGACAAGAATTTTACCGTGAAGTCATCTTTGGGGGTATTTTAGATTTTCATATGATTTGTATTGATTGTCACACTGTGGAAAGGTCAGTGCTGAGAAATATATGTAGAGAACATATAGTAAAATTAATTGTGGTGTATGGCCTGTACAGGCAGTTATTATTAAACTTTAAATTGCTATAAAATTTTTATTATTAATGATCAACACATGAAATTTGAAGGTGTTATATATATTAACATTTAAAATAGGAAAATGACATTAGAATTTAAAAATTGATTTTATTTTTTAAAATTTTAATACTTTTTTAAAAAAAAATAAAAAATTAAAATTTGCTCCTTAAAATGCACATAGATAATATTTTTGGAAATTATATCAAATGATATCAGCATGTTTATACTCCTACACCATATACAAGCTACAATGATGGATATTTGTCAAATTTTGTCAGAGAAAATATCTTTGTAAGTCAAAATGAGTCATACATTTAAAATGTATGAAAGACAGATTCTATTTTGTATTGATCATTCAAACTATTTATTAGGGGTCCAATCAGTTAATTTATGTGTTTATGATGGGGTGACTTCCTGAGTAACACATATCTGCTTATAAAGCCTTTAGTAATTGTTAACAAATATAGTTACAGGGTGTTTAGTGAGAGGACAGCGATGAAAACTTTATACTAGAACCTACTCATGTTCTCTACTAAATCAGTTTAAACTTTCTGAGAATGAAATGCAGGCTGAAGGGATAAAATATACTTTCCACATGTATATTTACCCTTGGATGTAAGAAAAAACCAAAATGATGTAAGTTGAATACAAAATGCATTCAATTTTATTGTTCAATTTGGTTAAGATATTATTAGTGAAGTGCGGCATTGTGGCCTGTATGATGTTATGTGAATTCTAATGATCCATCTTAATTTATGCATTGTTAATTACTAATAATATTTGTTAACTGACACTCTAAAGATTGCATAAGATATATTCAAACAGATATTTTGAGCTTAACTGTGTACAACTGATCTTAGCATGGTTACATATCCCACATGAACAAATATTCACATATTTTAGAATGTTTGGGATCCAAAGTTCACATTCAGTATATCATATAGGCTGACATTGTACCTACAGTGAATCTGTAAGACACATTTCTGGCTGTGTGCACTAAATGTATCCCAAAATGTTATTTTCTTCATTAATATGCCCATGTATGGTAACATATTTCAATTCAGTACTTGGATAGAGTGCGGTATTGTAATATCAGCTGATATCTGATTCTATTGAACCATTGAGGTCAATAATTGGTATCAAACACCCTTAAAAATACACTTTAAATGTTCAAACAGATCACTGGAATTATTTTTGCACATTTGATCATAACAAGTACATTGTATATGTCCCACATATGCAAATTTCCATTCTTGTTTACAAGTTTTGGGGATCAGAATTTCACATTTAGTTTATGATATAGGATGTATTGGTACCTGTAGTTGATATGTGTGGCCACATTTGGCTGTATTCTCTTGCAATATCCAGAATTATTATTTCCCTCATGAATAAGATTGCTTATAGTAATATATTCTTTTTTACTACATTGTCGCTTGACTTTCCTGTATACTGGCATGTACTAATGTTTCCGCCAATGATCAAACCTCACCGTCCCCGCATTTCCTTAAAGTTTGTGATGCATAGTCTACCTGATTAGTTATTTAACCTGTAAATGACCAGATATGCTTATAGAAACTTCATATACTTTTAGGATTAATTTATTACTTTAATACATGACTATTACTTCACATTTCTGAGTGTCACTCTGTCAAGTTTAATATTTACTTCCTATGCTTGCAGCCTGAATGTTATTTGGAAATCACTATATCTAACACATTTTAACTTCATTTGCATACTACATCTTACTGTTTTCTAGATATAAGTGAAACATTTTTTATCTTTTCAGGTCTAGGCTGGTATCTGGAACAAAGTGTTAGTGGTGGATCAGCTTGGAAGCTCTCCAGTAGTCTGGTGGTGATAGCAAGGTTTCATAAGGACATATGCAGTGTACTGCCATAAGTGATCATGATATCACAATACTAATATACAGCACCTCAAAGACATGGCTTAGATCTTCATGAGAAAGATTAGCGCCATTGTTCAGTAAGGTAAAACCTGCTTAAAAACTGTATTTTCCTATCTTATTGTCGCTTTTTGTAGTTATCGACACTGAAATGTACTGCAAATTTCCTATAAAACATGGAAGTGGTCCCATCAGATGTTTAAATCTGAGTGCACTATTAGTTATACAAATAACTGCCTAAATACCTGACACAATAAATATGGAACATAGCACCTGTTGTTGCTTCTTTAATGTGTACACCTATATGCACCTTGACAGGCATATTGCGGTTTGTTGCCAAAATCACTATGAGTCATGCTACTTCACTACCCCTGGGAAAAATGTTCTCAGTTACACAGACCCAAACCACCATTTATTTTAAAGACCATTGATTGATCAACTTTTCTGTCTAAACTTTGACAAAATCTGTTTTCAAACTTTTATGAAAATTTAATTTTTCAATAAAATTTAGTTTATAAATTTAAATGTTTATTTAAATTTCCATTAAAATTTTAATTGATCAAAATGTATAAACTTTAAACATATTTTCAGACAGGCCTTATCTTGTAGTACAATTAGGTTTTTACAGCATTGAAAAAGTCCTATAATTAAGGAAGATATAGCAAATTTAGTTTTGGTTTCTCAAGAGCACATGGATCAGCACGTGCACCCTGTGGAACACCAGCACTACACACTTTCCAGCAGGTGTCACATGTCTTGTATGCAAGGAAATTCAAAAAGACTTCATGTATAAAGTTCAAATAGGTGTGGCATTCAAATATAAAAGTTTTACTAAAATTTGCCCCAACAAGTTGGGCCTGTCAGGAATCACATCACAATTAATACTTCCAGTTCAGTACCCACGAATGTAGTTCCAGTCTATTTTTAGAACATTTTTTCCTCTCTCATTTTGGTGGTGATAGAAGAGTTATATTGATGCATATTTGGTAGGTATTTAAAGGTAATTGTTTATTCTTGAGAATATGAGCAGAGAGAGTGGTTGTCAGTGTGTAATTTGGCGACAGTGCACATGGAGTAATAAGGCCTTGGTGATGATCCGGAAGTGAAATGTGTGGTCTGTGTACATGCTGTTATGTTTACAGTGCAGTAGCTCAAAAAAATGCCGGTCAACCCTTGACAAGAATTTCACCGTGAAGTCATCTTTGGGGGTAATTTAGATTTTCATATGATTTGTATTGATTGTCACACTGTGGAAAGGTCAGTGCTGAGAAATATATGTAGAGAACATATAGTAAAATTAATTGTGGTGTATGGCCAAATGCCCCATCACACCTACAAACTGATGCAAATGCCACATCACACCTACAAACAATGTAAATGCCCCATCACACCTACAAACAATGTAAATGCCCCATCACACCTACAAACAATGTAAATGCCCCATCACACCTACAAACAATGTAAATGCCCTACCACACATTTGAAAACTGACAATAATAATAATCATAATGACTTTATTTAAAGAGGGTAACACAATTAGCTAAGAACTAATCTACCTTGAGGCCCTCATACAAGGAATTTATTTATTTCAGCAGCATCTCAGAAGCCACTGGATATATTGGGTTTGGAAGATGGAAATAGAGTGGGCATTTCTAATCTCAACTGGAATACTATTCCAGAGTAAAGTTCCAGAGTACTGGAAACCTTTTAAAAATAATTCCTTATTTGGTTTGGGAATTTTATACTGTTTTGTAGACATTGATTACAGGTGGGGGGGGGGGGGTATTACCAGGTAGCCTATACTGGAATAGGGATTGTAAATATTCAGGAGCACTATTATTGGATATCCTGTACATTAATTTGGCTTTCTTAAACAGATTTGATCTTTAATAGGTAATATTTTTAACTTACCAGCTAAATTTTCCTTGCTTTCTTTCTGGTTTGATATTAGCCTGAATGCTCTTTTTTGAAGATTTTCCAACTTTGATATGTTTTTATCATTTGAATTACCCCATACTGTATTACAGTAGTCTATGCAAACACCCTACCACATATCTAAAAACTAATGCAAATACTGCACCACATGCCTGAAAACTGATGCAAACGCCCCTTCATGAAAACAGATACCATTTCAATACTGAAGCAGGTGAAGTGATATTTTAAGCCATTAATTTACGGTGGAGATTAGTACAAGTAAATGTAATCACACAATACAACGAGAAGTGATCCAGAGGTAATCCCATAATCAAACATGATATTTTCCAGAAGTAAGTTCCATAATATAACCAGGTGTTTCCCAGAAATAATTCCATAATACATTTAGTTCTTTCCCAGTTGTAATTCCATAGTGTAACTAGCTATGTCATAGAGGTAATCCCATAATGCATCCAGCTGTATCCCAGAGGTATATCTATAATGCAACCAGTTGTGTCCCAGAGGTAATCCCATAAAGCAACCAGCTGTATCCCAGAAGTATACCTATAGTGCAATGAACTATGTGCACGAGGTAATCCCATAACGCAACAAGCTGTGTCCCAGATGTAATCCCATAATGCAACAAGCTGTGTCCCAGATGTAATCCCATAATGCAACAAGCTGTGTTGCAGATGTAACCCCATAATGCAACAAGCTGTGTCCCAGATGTAATTCCATAATGCAACAAGCTGTGTCCCAGATGTAATCCCATAATGCAACAAGCTGTGTTGCAGATGTAACCCCATAATGCAACAAGCTGTGTCCCAGAGGTAATCTCATAATGCAACAAGTGGTATCCCATGTTTAATCCCATAATGCAACAAGTGGTATCCCAGTGGTAATCTCATAATGCAACAAGTGGTATCCCAGAGGTAATCCCGAAATGCAATGAGCTATGTACCAGATGTGATGCCACAATACACTCACCTTGTCCCAGAGTGTCCTGTAAGCTGTAGGAACTTGTCATGGCAATATTGAGATAAAAATTGAATGAAGGTACAACAGTCATTACTTACCACTGAGGCTCTCTGGTGCCATAAAATGAGGTGTCCCAGCTGTGTTGGTCAGGTACACATCAGTGCCTGTAAACTCATTACTTACTCCAAAATCAGCAATCTGAAATAAATACCGAAATGAAGTTAGCCACAGAACAAAAAAAATTGTACATGGACACAAATATCTTGCACACATTTCTTTTGTAGTAGATGAAGATTTAAATGAAAAAGGGAACCAAAGTGTGAAAGATTGATGTATTCAAGGACAGATAATTTAACCAAAGTGTGAACACAAATTTTAACCATTGTTTGATAGAACTGTATATGGATTGACAGAGAAACACAAATTTTAACCATGGTTTCATATAATGTTTATGGAAGAATAGGGAAATACAAATTGTAACCATGGTTTCATATACTGTATATGAATGAACAGAAAACACAAATTTTGATCATGGTTTCATATTTTAGTTATGAATGGACAGAAAAACATTTTAACCATGGTTTGATATATTGTATATGGATGGACAGAAAAATACACATTTTAACCATGGTTTGATATGCTGTATATTGATGGACAGAAAAATACACATTTTAACCATGGTTTGATATACTGTATATGGATGGACAGAAAAATACACATTTTAACCATGGTTTGATATACTGTATATGGATGGACAGAAAAATACATATTTTAACCATGGTTTGATATACTGTATATGGATGGACAGAAAAATACACATTTTAACCATGGTTTGATATGCTGTATATTGATGGACAGAAAAATACACATTTTAACCATGGTTTGATATACTGTATTTTGATGGACAGAAAAATACACATTTTAACCATGGATTGATATACTGTATATGGATGGACAGAAAAATACACATTTTAACCATGGTTTGATATACTGTATATTGATGGACAGAAAAATACACATTTTAACCATGGTTTCATATACTGTATATGGACAGAAATTGACATAAAACGTTTGATAAGGGTTTTGAATCACACTGCATGTAGATGGACAGAGAAAAGATTCAACACAAAGTTTAACAAAGGTTTGATGCAATGTATAATGTATGGATATGGACAGTGGGATAGCATTACATCCCTATACAATATCCATATAGGAATATACAAAACATTGGGATGATAAAGGAACAGTGACATGAGAGTCACATACCTTGATGTGGCCGTCATCTCCCAAGAGTAGGTTGGATGGTTTGATATCCCTGTGAATTATCTTCTGATAATGTACTGCAAACAAGATACAACTTTTTATGAAAATATTATTCTTTGCATTACAGGGACTTTTAGGACATGATATAACTTTGTATGACAGGGACTTGAATGACATTCAGATTTTAATGACAAGATACAACTTTGTATAATAGAGATTTTAATGACATTATACAACATTATATAATAAAAAATTTTAATGATAAGATACACTTTTGTATAATATGGACTTTAATTAAATGATACAACTTTGTATAATAGGTTCTTTAATAACATTATACAACTTTTTCTATGAAACTCTGCTCTTTCTATAATAAGGGCTTTAATGGGCAATTGATCTCAAATAGAGAGTGAAAATTATAGACATTTTATTAAGATGCTAAATGAATACCAGATCTTCAGCAAACAAATTAAACAATACTAACAGTATTAATATCGAAATGCATCAAAACAAAACGTGCATAATCCATTACTGCAACTTCAATTATATCAGTTATAATGAATCATTCAATTTCTTTCTTATTCCTTTTCTATAAAACAAAATGCTGAGCAAGAAAAACTCAATATTGCCTGACCAACAAAATGACATGAATATTTACAGATTACTGCATTTGTATGGGAAAATATAAACGAGATTTTGATTATGACCTTGGGAGTGCTGTATATCCATCCGACAAAATGAGTTCATATTTTCCCATACAAATGCAGTAACCTTTTTATTATATGCTCATTTTCTTATTCTAAGATGTAATATATAAACAAAAATACACTACAAGAAACAAAGTAACCAAATTTATGCTGTATTCCAAATTAAATACACAAGACTTAGTGCAGATTTATCAGTACACAACAACAACGAAACTCTGCCCAGATACATTTTAGCTTAGTCATGTGCTAAACATAGCTTTCTACATGAAATGGCACTTTGGTCAATTCAAAATTGAAATTTACAGTCATATTGTGACTGAAAGTGCATTGCAACAACTTTTCCATCTGGTCTGGAATGATAGGAATTTGGTTATTGTCAATTCTACAAAATTTCATGATAATGTATCTGATTTGTTTGTGTTAATTCTACATGAAGTACATCTAATTTCAATTGCAAGGGATCAGAGTGTGGACATCTGCAAGTGTGTTTCTGTTCTGTTTATGCATGTTTGAAACCATAATATGGGAAAATATGAAGTCTTTCAATTGTAATTATCAAAAAGACACTATAGAGTTTAATGTTTGGTTCATTTTGTGTGCAGTAAGGAGGATGTAACTGCACTTGAAATGTAGTCAAAAATATGGTACAATTTCAAAATGTGTAATCAAGCTTTAGAACCCATGATATGACTCATGTAATTTAGATTTGCTGAAGTAAGAAAGTATATTTTGAGGAAATTCAGAATGTAAAACTGTAAGTATATATTTTGCTATTCCTATTAACAGCTAATGAAGACACATTTGTGCCTTGTCAATTGTGTGTTATTTGTAGGGACCCAGCAATTTTTTTATCTGTCTGGCACCTATCGCCAGCCTAAATCTGAAACATTGTATCAAAAAAGATCATATGGAATATTGCAATGCATCTAGTATGTGGCAGTCCAGGAACCATCTGCTTTAGTTCATTTAGGAACAAACTGAATCAACCAAAATGTAATGCATCTACTACATGGGTATACTTGATTTGTTTACAAAGTAGTTCCTAATACACTATTGGGCAGACATGTCTTGCACATGAGTGCAATATGAAGTTGTGCAATATCATAAAATATTGCATGATTCTGATAATGGAAAGTTAACAGAGACAAAAATGAGCAATTAACATTATAGAATTTGGGAAATATTATAAAGAAAATTCTAGAGATTATGAAAACTACTGGCATTTTAAAGGGATTAAAAAACATACACGAACAACAAATCAAAAAGAGAAAATATTGAGATGATGGTATACATGAAAAACAACACCTTTTGAAAGTCCATGCCAAACCAATTCTTTACTGGAATTGTCTCACATGCTCTTATGTACGCTTAATATGGATTGTTTATAAAAAAAATTGGATTGTTTCTCCAAAATCAAGTTTGTTTTATACCTGACCTGAAAAATTGATTTTGCTTTGTTAAGCATGTTTATCTCATGGAAGTCCATAATACTGGAAATTCTCTGATGAAATACTGGGTCTACCTGTTGTTTACTAGTTTATAGTATAATTTTAGAAGCAGACCTTCTAATTATAACTAAGATTTTATCTTGTAAACATTTGGAATCTTCTAGAATCAAGTTTTCCATTAGGTAATACATGTATTTTTTTTTAATAAAATGTTAATTGTGACCTGAGATCAAGTAGTGGACTATATACTCTTGTTTTCTAGAAATTATTCATTCATTCATTAAGATATGAGCAGAATAAGCTGTATCATTTTTATGTCTAGAATTTCATTTAGGCTGGAAAATTTATTCTTCTCTGAAAATACAAAGTGCTCAAAAATATTCTTGGAAAAAAAAACATGGATTGATAGCAAAAATTCAAATAAAGATATATTCTTGGATTGTAAATGTGATCCAACAAAAAAATGTCAGCACATAATCATGACATAGGCCATCACATGTACATAAAAAATCCAGTGTTTTGGAATTTGGGAATATCAATGAAGATTATTTGTATTATAAATACTAAGAATTGTATTAGATTTTTTTTGACTTAGCTCACAATACCATAAGTTCATTTTACATTTTTCAGTTTGTAATCAAGAAAATAAATTATTTGATTAATTTACAAAACTTGTTGGTATTGGTTCTTTCTATTGCACAGTTGAAGACCATAGAGATGTAATATATCCTAAAATATCTAAATTAATCTGGTCATTAAAATAAAGAGATGATTTGTATGAATGGATGGTGCTAAATGCAATTTCTTATATTCATGAATTTTTTTGTTGTAAGAAATTGTACAAGAATGATATTACCAGCTTGAAGATAAAAATAAAAAAATTGATCCTGCTCACATAATCTAAAACTTATTACACTTCGAATACTAACATGCTATCTTTACACACACACACACACACACACAGACATATATATATATATATTTAATATATAAACTTTCCACAGTGAGTAGCCCAGTGTTTCCTAACCAATTAACGGGGGGGGGGGGGGAAGTAATGCTTTCTGACTGCTATAAGTGGGCACTGAATCATATTGACAGCAACTGCTCTATGTATATAAATTTAACTTTATATTATTTGAATTGAAATGTAAACATCTCAAATCTCACTTGTATGCAGTCGATATTAGTCATACTGTCAGTGCAACTCAAAGACATGAATATGTAAAATTTGGAACAAAGGTAGTTTTGATCATTAGGAGTAAAGTGATTTGGTTTGCTTGATGGTGGTATAAGTATTTGTGCTGTAACAAGCTGGAGTCACCTTCCTCTTAGGAGAGACACAAGTTACGTCCATTTTTATTATAGTCTGGGGCACATGATATTTAACAAATTTGTCTGTAAAAACGAGCAAAGTTTATTTTGATTTTGGCAAGTTGTTTTAAGTGTGAACAGATGTTTTAAGTCTAATTATATACTAGATAACCCAATAAAAAAAAACAGTAAATTGGAACATAACTTTCCTGTACATCTACTTTATGATTTAGATGAATAGTGCACTAAACTAAATCTGTTATTAACATAATTTTTAAAAACAAGAGTTATACAGTGAAACCGGTCTTGAAAGACCACTGCTATGTAAGATCACCTGTCTTGAGAGACCATGTTCTCAATGCACAAATTTATGTTGATTATACAGCATTCTGACCTGTTATGATGAGAGACCACCTGCCTAAGAGAGACCATAATATTTTGGCAAAAAGAGTGATCTTTCCATACAGGTTCTACTGTACAACTAAGTAAGTGTGTGTGTGTGTGTGTGTGTGTGATTTGGATTTTTAATGTAGTTTTAATTATATCACTATGATGTCTGCAGTGTGGCAAATTTTAGAGATGTCCAACAAATGAATATCATGCCACAGACATGTAGCATCATATCCCATCCATTCACATTATCCTGATACCACGCCAACCAGTCCTAACACTAACCTCTTAATGCTGATTGCCAAGCAAGGCAGCTGTTAATACCATTTTTGTCCAAATAATGGCAGCATGCAGTAGTAATAGAAGCACTATTCATTTATATATATAAAAATGAATGTTTGTTTGTTTGTTTGTGTCGTATGCATTCCTATACCATTCATCCGATTGCAATAAAACTTTGTTGAGTTGTTCTGCGCACGCCGCGAAGGTTTCTGAATTAGTACAACCATTTAAATTGTACAATTAACAAATGTGTGTATTTCATATTGTTTTGCGACATTTACCGTGTGTTCGCTGTGAACTGTAGGCGCCTTAGATACGTCACGTGATCGAACAGTAGGCGCCTTAAATATGTCACGTGATCGAACATGGTCTGGATTGGCTGAAACTATGATCACGTAAATCAACAGCTGTTTGAAATTCATAATCGGTAGCTATACCTAATGTCGCGTGTGTTCGATGTGAGCTGCAGGCGCCTTAGACTTGTCATGTTTACTTAGTTACGTTTGGTTTACACCTTGGTTACGTCAAACAATCGCGGTGTGAATTTGTAATAGTCGTTACAAAGCATTACCTTCACTGTCAAATCAATTATGCCACCTAAATGAAAAGCTATTGGTCGATCTACACCTCAAGCACAAAAGATAAAGGCATTATGAGCTTCAGAAACAGACGAGCAACGGAAAGCAAGATTGGAAACCGTTTGAGTTCGCACTGCTCAAACCCGATCATCTGAAACAGACGAGCAACGGGAAGCAAGATTGGAAACCGTTCGAGTTCGCATTGCTCAATCCAGACGAAGAATGCACGCTGATTTAAATCTTAGTGCATTCCATTATAATGCAAATTATGATTACAGTCTTCATCCAAGTGTGCTTATTGGAAAAATGGATAAATTATGCGTGTATTGCAATGCACTCAAATTTAAGAATGAAACACCAGGAATGTGCTGCACGAGTGGAAAAGTGAAATTGCCAGAATTACATTCACCACCCGAACCATTATCAACATTGGTATCAGGTGACACAAGCCAATCGAAACATTTCTTGGCAAACATACGGAAGTACAATTCATGTTTCCAAATGACATCATTCGGTGCAACAAATATTGTGCGCGAAAATTACATGTCAACATTTAAAGTGCAAGGGCAACAGCTGTATGAAATTCATAATCGGTAGTGATACCTAAAATCGTGTGTGTTTGGTGCGAACTTTAGGCGCCTTTGATACGTCACGTGATCGAACATGGTCTGGATTGGCTGAAACTATGATGACGTAAATCAACAGCTGTATGAAATTCATAATCGGTAAGGAACCTTCTAATTTTTTGGCTGCAATTCTGTTCAATCAAGTTTCAAATAAAAATCTATCATTTATCCAATATTTATTTCTTTTAAGTACATACATTCATGCTAAGTACCTAAATATTCTAAACATTGAATTAGGGGTCAACTTACAATATTCTATACCCATCACCACATCCCTGAAATAAGACCAAGCCAGATCTTCTGAAAATGGGTTGTCCATGGGATTGATGTCACTGTCAAAAATACAATATACAAAATCAATTTCACATTCCATCTTTATATATGAAAATATGTAATCATAAGCTTAAGTGTGAAAGAAAAACACTACATACACAGTATATCTCTCATGATAAACACAGAGGACATACAAATGATAGGAATCAAAGTATCTCTCATGATAAGCACTGAGAGCATGTAAATAACAGGAATCAAACAGAGGACATAGAAATAACAGGAATCAAGGTACATCTCCTATGATAATCAAGATTCAAAATATATCACAGAGGTCTTGCAAATGACAGGAATAAAAGTATATCTTTGAGGATAAGCACAGAGGACATGCAAATGACATGAATCAAGGTATATCTCCTATACCGGTAATAGGCATAGAGATCTTACAAATGACAAAAATCAAAATATATTTCTTATGATAAGCACAGAGGTCCTACAAATGACAGGAATCAAAGTATATCTTTTCAGTATACATCATCATCATCATCATCAGTCTCTTGATCTAGTGTGGTTGTCGAGGCACTGTGCTGCTGAACATCTGACCAGTTCCCTCCACTTGTCACGTTCATGTGCCGATGCCTGTGTCTCCACAAAACATTCCCTGGTCCATTCTGTCATGTTGTTGGTCCACTTTTTTTATCTGTTTACCTCTCCTTCTGCCACCCTGAAGAGTGCCACATCACAATTGAAGAAGTGAGTAATACCATTAGGCACAAAGTAGGCCATTATGAAGACCTCCTCACCACTGTCAAAATGAGCAGTACTGCTATGGATAGACTGTTGGCTCTAGTGACATGGCCATACCAATTCAGCTTTCTCATTTTGACAGTGGTAAGGAGGTCTTCATAATGGCCTACTTTGTGCCTGATGGTATTACGCACTTATTCAATTGTGATGTGGTCCATGTAATAGATGCCACGGATGGTTCTATAGCATCTCATTTCAAAAGTTTGTAATTTTCGTTGCAATTCTGCTGTCACGGTCCAGGCTTCACATGAATACAAAAAGATTGAGATGACTAGTGCTCTCAATAGTCTGATTTTACTTTTCTGACAGATATTGTTGTCTCTCCAGATTGGTCTTGGCTTTGACACAGCTACTGTTGTTTGTGCTGCTCGTGACAAAATTTCTGCTCTTGATCTCTCTTCGGTGATTATGGAACCAAGATATTTGAACTGGTTCACTGTTTCCAGTTCCTGTCCTCTGACTTTAATCTTGGCTGTGATTTGTTTGCCACTATTTGTCATCAGCTTTGTCTTCCTAGTGCTTATCTCCATGTCAAATCTGGAAGATGTTTCATCCAGATTCTTCAGTAAGGTAGCAAGCTCATCTTCACTGCCTGACAGCCCATCAATGTCATCTGCAAAGTGAAGGTTGGGGATGTTGCGCCCTCCAATGCTGACTGTTCCACTGTGGTTTTCCAGGGCTTTGCTCATGATGCACTATAAGTAGATGTTGAAAAGCGTGGGTGACAGGAGACAGTCTTGACATACTCCAACTGTTGTCTGGAATCTGTCCCCCACAGAATCATGTGCAATTACTGCACTGGTAGCCATGACATACAGCTGCTTGATAGTAATGGTCAACTTTTGACCAATGTTGTATTTCTTCATTGTGGCCTACAATGTCTCATGCCACACTCTGTCAAAGGCCTCTTGAAAATCTATGAACACATGATAGATGTCTTGTTGATGTTGCCAAGTACTTTTCACACAGAACACTGAGATTGAATATGTGTTCCATTGTGCTTCTTCCACTCCAGAACTCAGCCTATTCTTCAGTGATTATTTCTTCTGCTTGTGGATTTAGTTTGTTCAAGATGATCATCAGCATAACCTTACTAGCATGGCTGATCAAACTGATGGTTGTGTAATTTTGGCACAGCTAGAGATTGCCTTTTTGTGGTAGTGTTATAATCAGTGACTGGGTCCTCTGTGTCGACCATTCACCTGTCTGCCAGATCTTGTTGCTGATTTTTTAAGTAGCTCTATCACTGATTTCCCCTCTCCCCATTCTTCATAACTTCAGCTGGGATGTCGTCTACTCCAGCTGCCTTCCCATTCTTCAGTGCTCTTTTTGCTGACTCTACCTCTTCTTTGAGAATGAGGAAATCATCATCATTTGTGGAGTTTGGAACTTCAAGCACCTCTGTATCTCCTGTGAACTGATGGTTGTAGAGTTCATAACAATACTCAGTCCATCTTTCAGCAATGTTGCTTGCTTCTGTGAGGCATTTTCTATTTTTGCCTTGAATGGTACTGACTCTTGGATGCTTCTGTCTGGTGAGGGTATTCACAAGTTGGATTGCTTTATTGCTGTTATTCTTTATCAGACTGCACTCTATTTCTGTGCACTTTTGTCCAATCCAATCTTCTTCTGCTTTCTCCAAATTGTTTCTGATATTCTTGTTTATTTCTTGGTACTCCATTGCCCCTGTGTGTGTGTGTCTGGTATTTTTCAGGTCACTTTGGCATCACACAAATTCAGAATCTCTTCTGTAACACAGGTTTTTTTCTTTGGAAGATGGAGGCCAAAGATGTCCTTGACAGCTGTTGTCATGACTGTGTTGAAAGTGTCTGTCATCACTTTAACATCAACATCCATCACAAGAAGTGGAGCAAATTTTCTTCCAATTGTGGCTTGGAATGACTTGCACATGTTAGAGTCCTTCAGTTCAAGTTTAAATTTGAGCCTGATGTTCTTTGGCTTCTTAATTTTCTGCAGCCTCACTTGGAAGTTCATAATTACAAGGTTGTGATCACTACCAACATCAGCACCTGAGAACGTCCTTCTTTTGCTCTATTGATGCCAGATTGGTAACAGTTTTGAACCAGTATGTAGTCAATCTGGTTATAATGGGTTCCATTTGGTATGTGCCATGTCCAGCATCATGAAGCTTTATGTTGGCCCAGGATGTTAGCTAGTACCAAGTTATTGTAGCTTGTGAACTTGAGCTGTCTCCCTCTTTCATTAGTAAGCTCGTTGCAAGAAGGTCCACAATGATCATACCAGTCTTTTAGAGCATCTTTGCCAACTTTGGCATTCCAGTCTCCTTGGATGATGAGAATGCCTTTTTTACTTACCATGTTTAGAATACCCTGGAGTTTGTCGTAAAACTCCTCTACTTCTTCATCATCATGATTGGTTGTTGGAGCATATATTTGGATAATTGTGATGTCATATGGATAAGCAAAGAGGAAAAAATATCTCTTATGATAAGCACAGAGGTCCTGCAAATGACACTAATCAAAGTACATAATACTACTACTACTAATAATAATAATAATCAGAACTTTTTATAATCTAACCTAATCTTTAGAAGCTCTAAGTGCTTTACAACATATTTAATGATAAGACTACCCCCCCCATGAAATTATTAAACATAAAAACATGCTGAAAATATGTAAGGTCGAAATTATTATTAGGTCTTTAGGTTTTTCTTGCAGTCAAAATAGGCGAGTTTTTTTTAGCTAGGTCTTGAAAGGGATCACTGTGTCTTTGTGTCTAATGATCATTTATGATAAGTGTGGAGGGCATGCAAATGACAGAAATCGAAGTATATCTTTTATGATAAGCACATGCAAATGACAGGAACCAAACTATGATAAGCACAGTGGTCATGCAAATGACAGGAATAAAAGTATATCGCTTATGATAAGCATAGAGCTCTTGACAACGACAAGGGTTATACTACTTTATATAACATTTGACAATATAACACAATTACAGCGATATTGCCATTTATCATCCTTCTTATAACAACAACACAACTACTGAGACATTATCATTTATGTTCCTGGTTATTATATAAATATAACTGAAAGACAGGGTTAATTAGCAGCAATTTTTTACATAAAAAGTTCACGTTTGGGGTGTTCTTTTTCTTAGACCATTGTGAACATTTTTTGGTGTAAAGAATTGCAAGTTTTCGAACATTATTTATAATAATATGACTTACTAGAACCTCTTTTCCACATCCGTATCAAGGTAAGATTTATCCAAACATATTACAATTTTATAGTCCTTGTTATTATATTAACATAATGTTCCAAAACAAATCTTGATATTTTGTCAAAGTTTTCTTTTCATTATACACCATCTGAGAGCATATATTAACATCTAAAACATTATTTGAGAAATCAGTGAGGCAATTTCCAGACAAAATCATTATTTACTGCTGTTTCAAGATATTACCAGCATTGGAATAATATTAAAGGGAAATAACTAATAACAGGTATATTCAACTATCTAAATCTGAGTTACTTTCATTGATATAAAATTTACCAGTACCTGTAAGTAAAGTTGATTTATATTTTGTTACTAATTTTTAAAATTTGTTATTATCAATAATGCCAAAGATATTAAACAAATGGAAGGGAATGGAAAAAGAGGATGGACAGTATATTTGATAAAAGGGAATGGACAGTATATTTGATTGAAGGGAATGGATACTATATTTAATTAAAGGGAATGGATACTATATTTAATTGAAGGGAATGGATACTATATTTGATTAAAGGGAATAGATACTATATTTGATTAAAGGGAATGGATACTATATTTGATTAAAGGGAATGGATACTATATTTGATTGAAGGGAATGGATACTATATTTGATTAAAGGGAATAGATACTATATTTGATTAAAGGGAATGGATACTATATTTGATTCAAGGGAATGGACACTATATTTGATTAAAGAAAATGGACACGGGCAAGAAAGGTATAAAATTGCTACAGGACAAAATTCAGGTCTAGGCTTAAAACAAGGCAAGGCATTTCTTTAGCAACACTTTATCTAAATTTTGGCAAAGTTGGTTATGAATTTGGAATAAAGTATAGTGTTTTATTGTATGCAGAGCTGTGAAATGCTGGATTTTTTAAAAGTTAAATAAGGATCATAATTATCTGGAGTATATTTTATCATAAATAAACACTGATAACACTTATTATCACATATGGGTATATCATCACGTATAGGTTTCTTACCTCGCTTTGGGTTATTATCTTGTATGGGCTTATTACAAAGTATGGGCTTATTGTCACACATGGGTTTATTACAGTAAGAAATCTGCTAGTTAAAATGGAAATGATGCTAGTGATAGCAATTGCCTGTATGAAATCGAAGATAATAACCAAAGCTTTCTTCACACTATGCATTCTCAATGTACAAGCAACAATTAATCCTAAATGGCTGGATGGAATGTGATAAAGAGAATCAATGAAAAAGGATTCCTAGATGACTGGGTTAGAATGGGATAATCATGTATTACAAATCAATCCTAGATGGCTGGGTTAGAATGGGATAATCATGTATTACAAATCAATCCTAGATGGCTGGGTTAGAATGGGATAATCATGTATTACAAATCAATCCTAGATGGCTGGGTTAGAATGGGATAATCATGTATTACAAATCAATCCTAGATGGCTGGGTTAGAATGGGATAATCATGTATTACAAATTAATCCTAGATGGCTGGGTTAGAATGGGATAATCATGTATTACAAATCAATCCTAGATGGCTGGGTTAAAATGGGATAATCATGTATTACAAATCAATCCTAGATGGCTGGGTTAGAATGTGATAATCATGTATTACAAATCAATCCTAGATGGCTGGGGTAGAATGGGATAATCACTGATTTTTAATTCTTGTTAGTTACTTGTGATAAAGAGAATTCATGACAAATTAATTATAGATAGCTTGACTGGAATGGAATATAGATTGTAGCAGTGCAAGAAGGCTAAGCATGACTGAAACATGTGGGTTGTCTTAACATGTTACCTCAACTACAAAGGTCACTGAAACATCAATTATGCTAATGTAATTAATAATGTTTATGGTAATAAATCAGAGAATATAACTGAAGTACAAGTCTCTTTTTCCAATTAAATAACTATTATTTAGTTTGTATTATACACAAATAATTAGTAAGGCTATGTGTGATAAGGTTATCTCTATAGATGCTTCAAAAACTCAATGTTGCTAACTTGTATCTGATTTAGCAAACTTCCTTGTCTTTTGTGAAGAAAATGTAGAAGACCCCACTGAAGCTCTTAAAATCTGGAACAATATTATGTTTTTGATCAACACAATCTTTTGAAAACAAAAGAGACTAACCCTCATATACCTGCATGGCTAACAACAAAATTCAATGAAGACCAACATCTAAAAGCTAAACAGATTTGATTTTACATAAAACCAACTGCTAAATAGATTTTAATGAGAACCAACAGCTAAATAGCAATTAGAAGATATTTAAGTACTTACCCTTTGTCTACTAATTCAAATGCTGAAAAATGAAAATGAAAATATAATCAGTACTGAAAGATAAACTTAATACCATGTAACAAGAAGAAAAACATTCTGTGATTAAAATGGGTAATTTGTAAATTTCTGCACAATTTTAAATTTCTATTTATTCACCTAGCATGTAATTATAATTATCACATGCATTAAAAATCCTTCAAATAGTCCACAGTTACAGAAATCGAAACAGACTGGTGCTCAGGAACATACCTAGGTAGAGATTATCTTCTTCTGGGTCATCTACAACTTCAACCAGTCTAACAACATTTGGATGATCTAGCTTTTTCAAGATGGCTATCTCTTTGTAGACCCTTTCAATTGGGTTGTTTGGAGGGGGTCTTTTGCCATCCCGTGATGGAGGAGGTCTACCTGTGAAATATCAAATCAATACAGAATTTTACATGGCTGTTCATTTGATATGAATTTGTGAAATGGCATATAGTATTACATCTTATCAACTACTTACAGCATGCAGTATATAAAATTATTCCATGCTTTCTTAATTCAATCTGTGCTGAAGATCATTTTTCAGAATAAGTTTATGATGATACTGACTAAATACTGTATTCCCTCATTCTAGGACACTGCAGTATAAATCAGTTACCTTTGTAAGATAAGTGGTCATGAATCCTATTTCATTATTTAGCAGTAGCATTATGTATATAAAATACCTCAATGTAAGGTGACCTCACCTAAAAGGTGCTCCACTTTTAAGGCTCTCATGAACAGTATTATAATGACTGAACTAGTAATACTTATAAACAGTTTTATAATAAGTGAACTAGTAATACTTATAAAAAGTATTATAAAAAGTGAACTAATAATACTTATAAAAAATATTATAATAAGTGAACTAGTAATACTTATAAACAGTATTATGATAAGTGAACTAGTAATACTTATAAACAGTATTATGATAAGTGAACTAGTAATACTTATAAACAGTATTATGATAAGTGAACTAGTAATACTTATAAACAGTCTTATGATAAGTGAACTAGTAATACTTATAAACAGTTTTATAATAAGTGAACTAGTAATACTTATAAAAAATATTATATTGAGGGTACTAGTAATATTTATAAACAATACTATAATAAGTGAACTAGCAATACTTATAAAAAATATTATATTCAGTGAACTAGTAATATTTATAAACAGTATTATAATAAGTGAACTAGTAATACTTATAAACAGTATTATAATGCATGTTCTAGTAATGCTTCTTACAAACAATATAATAATGCATGTTCTAGTAATACTTCTTATCAACAGTATTATAATGTGTGTTATAGTAATACTTCTTACAAACAGTATTAAAATGCATATTCTAGTAATGCTTCTTACAAACAGTATTATAATGCATGTTCTAGTAATACTTCTTACAAACAGTATTATAATGTATGTACTAGTAATACTTCTTATCAACAGTATTATAATACGTGTTCTAGTAATACTTCTTATCAACAGTATTATAATGTGTGTTCTAGTAATACTTCTTATCAACAGTATTATAATGTGTGTTCTAGTAATGCTTCTTACAAACAGTATTATAATGCGTGTTCTAGTAATACTTCTTATCACCAGTATTATAATGTGTGTTCTAGAAATGCTTCTTACAAACAGTATTATAATGCGTGTTCTAGTAATACTTCTTATCAACAGTATTATAATGTGTGTTCTAGTAATGCTTCTTGCAAACAGTATTATAATGCGTGTTCTAGTAATGCTTCTTACAAACAGTATTATAATGCCTGTTCTAGAAATGCTTCTTACAAACAGTATTATAATGTGTGTTCTAGTAATACTTCTTACAAACAGTATTATAATGCATGTTCTAGTAATACTTCTTATCAACAGTATTATAATGCGTGTTCTAGTAATGCTTCTTACAAACAGTATTAAAATGCGTATTCTAGTAATGCTTCTTACAAACAGTATTCTAATGCGTGTTCTAGTAATGCTTCTTACAAACAGTATTATAATGCATGTTCTAGTAATACTTCTTACAAACAGTATTATAATGCATGTTCTAGTAATGCTTCTTACAAACAGTATTATAATGCGTTTTCTAGTAATGCTTCTTACAAACAGTATTATAATGCATGTTCTAGTAATACTTCTTACAAACAGTATTATAATGCATGTTCTAGTAATGCTTCTTACAAACAGTATTATAATGCGTTTTCTAGTAATGCTTCTTACAAACAGTATTATAATGCATGTTCTAGTAATACTTCTTACAAACAGTATTCTAATGCGTGTTCTAGTAATGCTTCTTACAAACAGTATTATAATGCGTGTTCTAGTAATACTTCTTACAAACAGTATTAAAATGCGTGTTCTAGTAATGCTTCTTACAAACAGTATTATAATGCATGTTCTAGTAATACTTCTTACAAACAGTATTCTAATGCGTGTTCTAGTAATGCTTCTTACAAACAGTATTATAATGCATGTTCTAGTAATGCTTCTTACAAACAGTATTATAATGCATGTTCTAGTAATGCTTCTTATAAACAGTATTATAATGCATGTTCTAGCAATACTTTTTATCAACAGTATTATAATGCGTGTTCTAGTAATACTTCTTACAAAAAGTATCATAATGTGTGTTCTAGTAATACTTTTTATCAACAGTATTATAATGTGTGTTATAGTAATACTTCTTACAAACAGTATTAAAATGCATATTCTAGTAATGCTTCTTACAAACAGTATTATAATGCATGTTCTAGTAATACTTCTTACAAACAGTATTATAATGTATGTACTAGTAATACTTCTTATCAACAGTATTATAATGCATGTTCTAGTAATGCATCTTACAAACAGTATTATAATGCATGTTCAAGTAATGCTTCTTACAAACAGTATTATAATGCGTGTTCTAGTAATACTTCTTATCAACAGTATTATAATGTGTGTTCTAGTAATGCTTCTTACAAACAGTATTAAAATGCGTGTTCTAGTAATGCTTCTTACAAACAGTATTATAATGCGTGTTCTAGTAATACTTCTTATCAACAGTATTATAATGCATGTTCTAGTAATGCTTCTTACAAACAGTATTATAATGCATGTACTAGTAATACTTCTTATCAACAGTATTATAATGCATGTTCTAGTAATACTTCTTACAAACAGTATTAAAATGCGTGTTCTAGTAATGCTTCTTACAAACAGTATTATAATGCGTGTTCTAGTAATACTTCTTATCAACAGTATTATAATGTGTGTTCTAGTAATGCTTCTTACAAACAGTATTATAATGCATGTTCTAGTAATGCTTCTTACAAACAGTATTATAATGCGTGTTCTAGTAATACTTCTTACAAACAGTATTATAATGCATGTACTAGTAATACTTCTTATCAACAGTATTATAATGCATGTTCTAGTAATGCTTCTTACAAACAGTATTATGATGCATGTTCTAGTAATGCTTCTTACAAACAGTATTATAATGCGTGTTCTAGTAATACTTCTTATCAACAGTATTATAATGTGTGTTCTAGTAATGCTTCTTACAAACAGTATTATAATGCGTGTTCTAGTAATACTTCTTATCAACAGTATTATAATGTGTGTTCTAGTAATGCTTCTTACAAACAGTATTATAATGCGTGTTCTAGTAATACTTCTTACAAAAAGTATCATAATGTGTGTTCTAGTAATACTTTTTATCAACAGTATTATAATGCGTGTTCTAGTAATACTTCTTATCAACAGTATTATAATGTGTGTTCTAGTAATGCTTCTTACAAACAGTATTATAATGCGTGTTCTAGTAATGCTTCTTACAAAAAGTATCATAATGTGTGTTCTAGTAATACTTCTTATCAACAGTATTATAATGCGTGTTCTAGTAATGCTTCTTACAAACAGTATTATAATGCGTGTTCTAGTAATACTTCTTACAAAAAGTATCATAATGTGTGTTCTAGTAATACTTTTTATCAACAGTATTATAATGCGTGTTCTAGTAATACTTCTTACAAACAGTATTATAATGCGTGTACTAGTAATACTTCTTATCAACAGTATTATAATGCATGTTCTAGTAATACTTCTTATCAACAGTATTATAATGCATGTTCTAGTAATGCTTCTTAAAAACAGTATTAAAATGCGTATTCTAGTAATGCTTCTTACAAACAGTATTATAATGCGTGTTCTAGTAATACTTCTTACAAAAAGTATCATAATGTGTGTTCTACTAATACTTTTTATCAACAGTATTATAATGCGTGTTCTAGTAATACTTCTTACAAACAGTATTATAATGCGTGTACTAGTAATACTTCTTATCAACAGTATTATAATGCGTGTTCTAGTAATACTTCTTACAAAAAGTATCATAATGTGTGTTCTAGTAATACGTACTTTTTATCAACAGTATTATAATGCGTGTTCTAGTAATACTTCTTACAAACAGTATTATAATGCGTGTACTAGTAATACTTCTTATCAACAGTATTATAATGCATGTTCTAGTAATACTTCTTACAAACAGTATTATAATGCATGTTCTAGTAATGCTTCTTATAAACAGTATTATAATGCATGTTCTAGTAATACTTCTTACAAACAGTATTATAATGCGTGTACTAGTAATACTTCTTATCAACAGTATTATAATGCATGTTCTAGTAATAGTTCTTACAAACAGTATTATAATGCGTGTACTAGTAATACTTCTTATCAACAGTATTATAATGCATGTTCTAGTAATACTTCTTATCAACAGTATTATAATGTGTGTTCTAGTAATGCTTCTTACAAACAGTATTAAAATGCGTGTTCTAGTAATGCTTCTTATCAACAGTATTATAATGCATGTTCTAGTAATACTTCTCACAAACAGTATTATAATGCGTGATCTAGTAATACTTCTTATCAACAGTATTATAATGTGTGTTCTAGTAATGCTTCTTACAAACAGTATTAAAATGCATGTTCTAGTAATGCTTCCTATCAACAGTATTATAATGCATGTTCTAGTAATACTTCTTACAAACAGTATTATAATGCATGTTCTAGTAATACTTCTTACAAACAGTATTATAATGTATGTACTAGTAATACTTCTTATCAACAGTATTATAATGCATGTTCTAGTAATGCTTCTTACAAACAGTATTATAATGCATGTTCTAGTAATGCTTCTTACAAACAGTATTATAATGCTTGTTCTAGTAATACTTCTTATCAACAGTATTATAATGTGTGTTCTAGTAATGCTTCTTACAAACAGTATTATAATGCGTGTTCTAGTAATACTTCTTATCAACAGTATTATAATGTGTGTTCTAGTAATACTTCTTACAAACAGTATTATAATGCATGTTCTAGTAATGCTTCTTACAAACAGTATTATAATGCGTGTTCTAGTAATACTTCTTATCAACAGTATTATAATGTGTGTTCTAGTAATGCTTCTTACAAACAGTATTATAATGCGTGTTCTAGTAATACTTCTTATCAACAGTATTATAATGTGTGTTCTAGTAATACTTCTTACAAACAGTATTATAATGCATGTTCTAGTAATGCTTCTTACAAACAGTATTATAATGCATGTACTAGTAATACTTCTTATCAACAGTATTATAATGCATGTTCTAGTAATGCTTCTTATAAACAGTTTTATAATGCATGTTCTAGTAATACTTTTTATCAACAGTATTATAATGCGTGTTCTAGTAATACTTCTTACAAAAAGTATCATAATGTGTGTTCTAGTAATACTTTTTATCAACAGTATTATAATGTGTGTTATAGTAATACTTCTTACAAACAGTATTAAAATGCATATTCTAGTAATGCTTCTTACAAACAGTATTATAATGCATGTTCTAGTAATACTTCTTACAAACAGTATTATAATGTATGTACTAGTAATACTTCTTATCAACAGTATTATAATGCATGTTCTAGTAATGCATCTTACAAACAGTATTATAATGCATGTTCAAGTAATGCTTCTTACAAACAGTATTATAATGCGTGTTCTAGTAATACTTCTTATCAACAGTATTATAATGTGTGTTCTAGTAATGCTTCTTACAAACAGTATTAAAATGCGTGTTCTAGTAATGCTTCTTACAAACAGTATTATAATGCGTGTTCTAGTAATACTTCTTATCAACAGTATTATAATGCATGTTCTAGTAATGCTTCTTACAAACAGTATTATAATGCATGTACTAGTAATACTTCTTATCAACAGTATTATAATGCATGTTCTAGTAATACTTCTTACAAACAGTATTAAAATGCGTGTTCTAGTAATGCTTCTTACAAACAGTATTATAATGCGTGTTCTAGTAATACTTCTTATCAACAGTATTATAATGTGTGTTCTAGTAATGCTTCTTACAAACAGTATTATAATGCATGTTCTAGTAATGCTTCTTACAAACAGTATTATAATGCGTGTTCTAGTAATACTTCTTACAAACAGTATTATAATGCATGTACTAGTAATACTTCTTATCAACAGTATTATAATGCATGTTCTAGTAATGCTTCTTACAAACAGTATTATGATGCATGTTCTAGTAATGCTTCTTACAAACAGTATTATAATGCGTGTTCTAGTAATACTTCTTATCAACAGTATTATAATGTGTGTTCTAGTAATGCTTCTTACAAACAGTATTATAATGCGTGTTCTAGTAATACTTCTTATCAACAGTATTATAATGTGTGTTCTAGTAATGCTTCTTACAAACAGTATTATAATGCGTGTTCTAGTAATACTTCTTACAAAAAGTATCATAATGTGTGTTCTAGTAATACTTTTTATCAACAGTATTATAATGCGTGTTCTAGTAATACTTCTTATCAACAGTATTATAATGTGTGTTCTAGTAATGCTTCTTACAAACAGTATTATAATGCGTGTTCTAGTAATGCTTCTTACAAAAAGTATCATAATGTGTGTTCTAGTAATACTTCTTATCAACAGTATTATAATGCGTGTTCTAGTAATGCTTCTTACAAACAGTATTATAATGCGTGTTCTAGTAATACTTCTTACAAAAAGTATCATAATGTGTGTTCTAGTAATACTTTTTATCAACAGTATTATAATGCGTGTTCTAGTAATACTTCTTACAAACAGTATTATAATGCGTGTACTAGTAATACTTCTTATCAACAGTATTATAATGCATGTTCTAGTAATACTTCTTATCAACAGTATTATAATGCATGTTCTAGTAATGCTTCTTAAAAACAGTATTAAAATGCGTATTCTAGTAATGCTTCTTACAAACAGTATTATAATGCGTGTTCTAGTAATACTTCTTACAAAAAGTATCATAATGTGTGTTCTACTAATACTTTTTATCAACAGTATTATAATGCGTGTTCTAGTAATACTTCTTACAAACAGTATTATAATGCGTGTACTAGTAATACTTCTTATCAACAGTATTATAATGCGTGTTCTAGTAATACTTCTTACAAAAAGTATCATAATGTGTGTTCTAGTAATACGTACTTTTTATCAACAGTATTATAATGCGTGTTCTAGTAATACTTCTTACAAACAGTATTATAATGCGTGTACTAGTAATACTTCTTATCAACAGTATTATAATGCATGTTCTAGTAATACTTCTTACAAACAGTATTATAATGCATGTTCTAGTAATGCTTCTTATAAACAGTATTATAATGCATGTTCTAGTAATACTTCTTACAAACAGTATTATAATGCGTGTACTAGTAATACTTCTTATCAACAGTATTATAATGCATGTTCTAGTAATAGTTCTTACAAACAGTATTATAATGCGTGTACTAGTAATACTTCTTATCAACAGTATTATAATGCATGTTCTAGTAATACTTCTTATCAACAGTATTATAATGTGTGTTCTAGTAATGCTTCTTACAAACAGTATTAAAATGCGTGTTCTAGTAATGCTTCTTATCAACAGTATTATAATGCATGTTCTAGTAATACTTCTCACAAACAGTATTATAATGCGTGATCTAGTAATACTTCTTATCAACAGTATTATAATGTGTGTTCTAGTAATGCTTCTTACAAACAGTATTAAAATGCATGTTCTAGTAATGCTTCCTATCAACAGTATTATAATGCATGTTCTAGTAATACTTCTTACAAACAGTATTATAATGCATGTTCTAGTAATACTTCTTACAAACAGTATTATAATGTATGTACTAGTAATACTTCTTATCAACAGTATTATAATGCATGTTCTAGTAATGCTTCTTACAAACAGTATTATAATGCATGTTCTAGTAATGCTTCTTACAAACAGTATTATAATGCTTGTTCTAGTAATACTTCTTATCAACAGTATTATAATGTGTGTTCTAGTAATGCTTCTTACAAACAGTATTATAATGCGTGTTCTAGTAATACTTCTTATCAACAGTATTATAATGTGTGTTCTAGTAATACTTCTTACAAACAGTATTATAATGCATGTTCTAGTAATGCTTCTTACAAACAGTATTATAATGCGTGTTCTAGTAATACTTCTTATCAACAGTATTATAATGTGTGTTCTAGTAATGCTTCTTACAAACAGTATTATAATGCGTGTTCTAGTAATACTTCTTATCAACAGTATTATAATGTGTGTTCTAGTAATACTTCTTACAAACAGTATTATAATGCATGTTCTAGTAATGCTTCTTACAAACAGTATTATAATGCATGTACTAGTAATACTTCTTATCAACAGTATTATAATGCATGTTCTAGTAATGCTTCTTATAAACAGTTTTATAATGCATGTTCTAGTAATACTTTTTATCAACAGTATTATAATGCGTGTTCTAGTAATACTTCTTACAAAAAGTATCATAATGTGTGTTCTAGTAATACTTTTTATCAACAGTATTATAATGTGTGTTATAGTAATACTTCTTACAAACAGTATTAAAATGCATATTCTAGTAATGCTTCTTACAAACAGTATTATAATGCATGTTCTAGTAATACTTCTTACAAACAGTATTATAATGTATGTACTAGTAATACTTCTTATCAACAGTATTATAATGCATGTTCTAGTAATGCATCTTACAAACAGTATTATAATGCATGTTCAAGTAATGCTTCTTACAAACAGTATTATAATGCGTGTTCTAGTAATACTTCTTATCAACAGTATTATAATGTGTGTTCTAGTAATGCTTCTTACAAACAGTATTAAAATGCGTGTTCTAGTAATGCTTCTTACAAACAGTATTATAATGCGTGTTCTAGTAATACTTCTTATCAACAGTATTATAATGCATGTTCTAGTAATGCTTCTTACAAACAGTATTATAATGCATGTACTAGTAATACTTCTTATCAACAGTATTATAATGCATGTTCTAGTAATACTTCTTACAAACAGTATTAAAATGCGTGTTCTAGTAATGCTTCTTACAAACAGTATTATAATGCGTGTTCTAGTAATACTTCTTATCAACAGTATTATAATGTGTGTTCTAGTAATGCTTCTTACAAACAGTATTATAATGCATGTTCTAGTAATGCTTCTTACAAACAGTATTATAATGCGTGTTCTAGTAATACTTCTTACAAACAGTATTATAATGCATGTACTAGTAATACTTCTTATCAACAGTATTATAATGCATGTTCTAGTAATGCTTCTTACAAACAGTATTATGATGCATGTTCTAGTAATGCTTCTTACAAACAGTATTATAATGCGTGTTCTAGTAATACTTCTTATCAACAGTATTATAATGTGTGTTCTAGTAATGCTTCTTACAAACAGTATTATAATGCGTGTTCTAGTAATACTTCTTATCAACAGTATTATAATGTGTGTTCTAGTAATGCTTCTTACAAACAGTATTATAATGCGTGTTCTAGTAATACTTCTTACAAAAAGTATCATAATGTGTGTTCTAGTAATACTTTTTATCAACAGTATTATAATGCGTGTTCTAGTAATACTTCTTATCAACAGTATTATAATGTGTGTTCTAGTAATGCTTCTTACAAACAGTATTATAATGCGTGTTCTAGTAATGCTTCTTACAAAAAGTATCATAATGTGTGTTCTAGTAATACTTCTTATCAACAGTATTATAATGCGTGTTCTAGTAATGCTTCTTACAAACAGTATTATAATGCGTGTTCTAGTAATACTTCTTACAAAAAGTATCATAATGTGTGTTCTAGTAATACTTTTTATCAACAGTATTATAATGCGTGTTCTAGTAATACTTCTTACAAACAGTATTATAATGCGTGTACTAGTAATACTTCTTATCAACAGTATTATAATGCATGTTCTAGTAATACTTCTTATCAACAGTATTATAATGCATGTTCTAGTAATGCTTCTTAAAAACAGTATTAAAATGCGTATTCTAGTAATGCTTCTTACAAACAGTATTATAATGCGTGTTCTAGTAATACTTCTTACAAAAAGTATCATAATGTGTGTTCTACTAATACTTTTTATCAACAGTATTATAATGCGTGTTCTAGTAATACTTCTTACAAACAGTATTATAATGCGTGTACTAGTAATACTTCTTATCAACAGTATTATAATGCGTGTTCTAGTAATACTTCTTACAAAAAGTATCATAATGTGTGTTCTAGTAATACGTACTTTTTATCAACAGTATTATAATGCGTGTTCTAGTAATACTTCTTACAAACAGTATTATAATGCGTGTACTAGTAATACTTCTTATCAACAGTATTATAATGCATGTTCTAGTAATACTTCTTACAAACAGTATTATAATGCATGTTCTAGTAATGCTTCTTATAAACAGTATTATAATGCATGTTCTAGTAATACTTCTTACAAACAGTATTATAATGCGTGTACTAGTAATACTTCTTATCAACAGTATTATAATGCATGTTCTAGTAATAGTTCTTACAAACAGTATTATAATGCGTGTACTAGTAATACTTCTTATCAACAGTATTATAATGCATGTTCTAGTAATACTTCTTATCAACAGTATTATAATGTGTGTTCTAGTAATGCTTCTTACAAACAGTATTAAAATGCGTGTTCTAGTAATGCTTCTTATCAACAGTATTATAATGCATGTTCTAGTAATACTTCTCACAAACAGTATTATAATGCGTGATCTAGTAATACTTCTTATCAACAGTATTATAATGTGTGTTCTAGTAATGCTTCTTACAAACAGTATTAAAATGCATGTTCTAGTAATGCTTCCTATCAACAGTATTATAATGCATGTTCTAGTAATACTTCTTACAAACAGTATTATAATGCATGTTCTAGTAATACTTCTTACAAACAGTATTATAATGTATGTACTAGTAATACTTCTTATCAACAGTATTATAATGCATGTTCTAGTAATGCTTCTTACAAACAGTATTATAATGCATGTTCTAGTAATGCTTCTTACAAACAGTATTATAATGCTTGTTCTAGTAATACTTCTTATCAACAGTATTATAATGTGTGTTCTAGTAATGCTTCTTACAAACAGTATTATAATGCGTGTTCTAGTAATACTTCTTATCAACAGTATTATAATGTGTGTTCTAGTAATACTTCTTACAAACAGTATTATAATGCATGTTCTAGTAATGCTTCTTACAAACAGTATTATAATGCGTGTTCTAGTAATACTTCTTATCAACAGTATTATAATGTGTGTTCTAGTAATGCTTCTTACAAACAGTATTATAATGCGTGTTCTAGTAATACTTCTTATCAACAGTATTATAATGTGTGTTCTAGTAATACTTCTTACAAACAGTATTATAATGCATGTTCTAGTAATGCTTCTTATCAACAGTATTATAATGCATGTTCTAGTAATGCTTCTTACAAACAGTATTATAATGCATGTTCTAGTAATGCTTCTTATAAACAGTTTTATAATGCATGTTCTAGTAATACTTTTTATCAACAGTATTATAATGCGTGTTCTAGTAATACTTCTTACAAAAAGTATCATAATGTGTGTTCTAGTAATACTTTTTATCAACAGTATTATAATGTGTGTTATAGTAATACTTCTTACAAACAGTATTAAAATGCATATTCTAGTAATGCTTCTTACAAACAGTATTATAATGCATGTTCTAGTAATACTTCTTATAAACAGTATTATAATGTATGTACTAGTAATACTTCTTATCAACAGTATTATAATGCATGTTCTAGTAATGCATCTTACAAACAGTATTATAATGCATGTTCTAGTAATGCTTCTTACAAACAGTATTATAATGCGTGTTCTAGTAATACTTCTTATCAACAGTATTATAACGTGTGTTCCAGTAATGCTTCTTACAAACAGTATTAAAATGCGTGTTCTAGTAATGCTTCTTACAAACAGTATTATAATGCGTGTTCTAGTAATACTTCTTATCAACAGTATTATAATGCATGTTCTAGTAATGCTTCTTACAAACAATATTATAATGCATGTACTAGTAATACTTCTTATCAACAGTATTATAATGCATGTTCTAGTAATACTTCTTACAAACAGTATTAAAATGCATGTTCTAGTAATGCTTCTTACAAACAGTATTATAATGCGTGTTCTAGTAATACTTCTTATCAACAGTATTATAATGTGTGTTCTAGTAATGCTTCTTACAAATAGTATTATAATGCGTGTTCTAGTAATGCTTCTTACAAACAGTATTATAATGCGTGTTCTAGTAATACTTCTTACAAACAGTATTATAATGCATGTACTAGTAATACTTCTTATCAACAGTATTATAATGCATGTTCTAGTAATGCTTCTTACAAACAGTATTATAATGCATGTTCTAGTAATGCTTCTTACAAACAGTATTATAATGCGTGTTCTAGTAATACTTCTTATCAACAGTATTATAATGTGTGTTCTAGTAATGCTTCTTACAAACAGTATTATAATGCGTGTTCTAGTAATACTTCTTATCAACAGTGTTATAATGTGTGTTCTAGTAATGCTTCTTACAAACAGTATTATAATGCGTGTTCTAGTAATACTTCTTACAAAAAGTATCATAATGTGTGTTCTAGTAATACTTTTTATCAACAGTATTATAATGCGTGTTCTAGTAATACTTCTTATCAACAGTATTATAATGTGTGTTCTAGTAATGCTTCTTACAAACAGTATTATAATGGGTGTTCTAGTAATGCTTCTTACAAAAAGTATCATAATGTGTGTTCTAGTAATACTTCTTATCAACAGTATTATAATGCGTGTTCTAGTAATGCTTCTTACAAACAGTATTATAATGCGTGTTCTAGTAATACTTCTTACAAAAAGTATCATAATGTGTGTTCTAGTAATACTTTTTATCAACAGTATTATAATGCGTGTTCTAGTAATACTTCTTACAAACAGTATTATAATGCGTGTACTAGTAATACTTCTTATCAACAGTATTATAATGCATGTTCTAGTAATACTTCTTATCAACAGTATTATAATGCATGTTCTAGTAATGCTTCTTAAAAACAGTATTAAAATGCGTATTCTAGTAATGCTTCTTACAAACAGTATTATAATGCGTGTTCTAGTAATACTTCTTACAAAAAGTATCATAATGTGTGTTCTAGTAATACTTTTTATCAACAGTATTATAATGCGTGTTCTAGTAATACTTCTTACAAACAGTATTATAATGCGTGTACTAGTAATACTTCTTATCAACAGTATTATAATGCGTGTTCTAGTAATACTTCTTACAAAAAGTATCATAATGTGTGTTCTAGTAATACGTACTTTTTATCAACAGTATTATAATGCGTGTTCTAGTAATACTTCTTACAAACAGTATTATAATGCGTGTACTAGTAATACTTCTTATCAACAGTATTATAATGCATGTTCTAGTAATACTTCTTACAAACAGTATTATAATGCATGTTCTAGTAATGCTTCTTATAAACAGTATTATAATGCATGTTCTAGTAATACTTCTTACAAACAGTATTATAATGCATGTACTAGTAATACTTCTTATCAACAGTATTATAATGCATGTTCTAGTAATAGTTCTTACAAACAGTATTATAATGCGTGTACTAGTAATACTTCTTATCAACAGTATTATAATGCATGTTCTAGTAATACTTCTTACAAACAGTATTATAATGCGTGTTCTAGTAATACTTCTTATCAACAGTATTATAATGCGTGTACTAGTAATACTTCTTATCAACAGTATTATAATGCATGTTCTAGTAATACTTCTTACAAACAGTATTAAAATGCGTGTTCTAGTAATGCTTCTTACAAACAGTATTATAATGCGTGTTCTAGTAATACTTCTTACAAAAAGTATCATAATGTGTGTTCTAGTAATACTTTTTATCAACAGTATCATAATGTGTGTTCTAGTAATACTTCTTATCAACAGTATTCTAATGCGTGTTCTAGTAATACTTCTTACAAACAGTATTATAATGCGTGTTCTAGTAATACTTCTTACAAACAGTATTCTAATGCGTGTTCTAGTAATGCTTCTTACAAACAGTATTAAAATGCGTATTCTAGTAATGCTTCTTACAAACAGTATTCTAATGCGTGTTCTAGTAATGCTTCTTACAAACAGTATTATAATGCATGTTCTAGTAATACTTCTTACAAACAGTATTATAATGCATGTTCTAGTAATGCTTCTTACAAACAGTATTATAATGCGTTTTCTAGTAATGCTTCTTACAAACAGTATTATAATGCATGTTCTAGTAATACTTCTTACAAACAGTATTATAATGCATGTTCTAGTAATGCTTCTTACAAACAGTATTATAATGCGTTTTCTAGTAATGCTTCTTACAAACAGTATTATAATGCATGTTCTAGTAATACTTCTTACAAACAGTATTCTAATGCGTGTTCTAGTAATGCTTCTTACAAACAGTATTATAATGCGTGTTCTAGTAATACTTCTTACAAACAGTATTAAAATGCGTGTTCTAGTAATGCTTCTTACAAACAGTATTATAATGCATGTTCTAGTAATACTTCTTACAAACAGTATTCTAATGCGTGTTCTAGTAATGCTTCTTACAAACAGTATTATAATGCATGTTCTAGTAATGCTTCTTACAAACAGTATTATAATGCATGTTCTAGTAATGCTTCTTATAAACAGTATTATAATGCATGTTCTAGTAATACTTTTTATCAACAGTATTATAATGCGTGTTCTAGTAATACTTCTTACAAAAAGTATCATAATGTGTGTTCTAGTAATACTTTTTATCAACAGTATTATAATGTGTGTTATAGTAATACTTCTTACAAACAGTATTAAAATGCATATTCTAGTAATGCTTCTTACAAACAGTATTATAATGCATGTTCTAGTAATACTGCTTACAAACAGTATTATAATGTATGTACTAGTAATACTTCTTATCAACAGTATTATAATGCATGTTCTAGTAATGCATCTTACAAACAGTATTATAATGCATGTTCAAGCAATGCTTCTTACAAACAGTATTATAATGCGTGTTCTAGTAATACTTCTTATCAACAGTATTATAATGTGTGTTCTAGTAATGCTTCTTACAAACAGTATTAAAATGCGTGTTCTAGTAATGCTTCTTACAAACAGTATTATAATGCGTGTTCTAGTAATACTTCTTATCAACAGTATTATAATGCATGTTCTAGTAATGCTTCTTACAAACAGTATTATAATGCATGTACTAGTAATACTTCTTATCAACAGTATTATAATGCATGTTCTAGTAATACTTCTTACAAACAGTATTAAAATGCGTGTTCTAGTAATGCTTCTTACAAACAGTATTATAATGCGTGTTCTAGTAATACTTCTTATCAACAGTATTATAATGTGTGTTCTAGTAATGCTTCTTACAAACAGTATTATAATGCATGTTCTAGTAATGCTTCTTACAAACAGTATTATAATGCGTGTTCTAGTAATACTTCTTACAAACAGTATTATAATGCATGTACTAGTAATACTTCTTATCAACAGTATTATAATGCATGTTCTAGTAATGCTTCTTACAAACAGTATTATGATGCATGTTCTAGTAATGCTTCTTACAAACAGTATTATAATGCGTGTTCTAGTAATACTTCTTATCAACAGTATTATAATGTGTGTTCTAGTAATGCTTCTTACAAACAGTATTATAATGCGTGTTCTAGTAATACTTCTTATCAACAGTATTATAATGTGTGTTCTAGTAATGCTTCTTACAAACAGTATTATAATGCGTGTTCTAGTAATACTTCTTACAAAAAGTATCATAATGTGTGTTCTAGTAATACTTTTTATCAACAGTATTATAATGCGTGTTCTAGTAATACTTCTTATCAACAGTATTATAATGTGTGTTCTAGTAATGCTTCTTACAAACAGTATTATAATGCGTGTTCTAGTAATGCTTCTTACAAAAAGTATCATAATGTGTGTTCTAGTAATACTTCTTATCAACAGTATTATAATGCGTGTTCTAGTAATGCTTCTTACAAACAGTATTATAATGCGTGTTCTAGTAATACTTCTTACAAAAAGTATCATAATGTGTGTTCTAGTAATACTTTTTATCAACAGTATTATAATGCGTGTTCTAGTAATACTTCTTACAAACAGTATTATAATGCGTGTACTAGTAATACTTCTTATCAACAGTATTATAATGCATGTTCTAGTAATACTTCTTATCAACAGTATTATAATGCATGTTCTAGTAATGCTTCTTAAAAACAGTATTAAAATGCGTATTCTAGTAATGCTTCTTACAAACAGTATTATAATGCGTGTTCTAGTAATACTTCTTACAAAAAGTATCATAATGTGTGTTCTACTAATACTTTTTATCAACAGTATTATAATGCGTGTTCTAGTAATACTTCTTACAAACAGTATTATAATGCGTGTACTAGTAATACTTCTTATCAACAGTATTATAATGCGTGTTCTAGTAATACTTCTTACAAAAAGTATCATAATGTGTGTTCTAGTAATACGTACTTTTTATCAACAGTATTATAATGCGTGTTCTAGTAATACTTCTTACAAACAGTATTATAATGCGTGTACTAGTAATACTTCTTATCAACAGTATTATAATGCATGTTCTAGTAATACTTCTTACAAACAGTATTATAATGCATGTTCTAGTAATGCTTCTTATAAACAGTATTATAATGCATGTTCTAGTAATACTTCTTACAAACAGTATTATAATGCGTGTACTAGTAATACTTCTTATCAACAGTATTATAATGCATGTTCTAGTAATAGTTCTTACAAACAGTATTATAATGCGTGTACTAGTAATACTTCTTATCAACAGTATTATAATGCATGTTCTAGTAATACTTCTTATCAACAGTATTATAATGTGTGTTCTAGTAATGCTTCTTACAAACAGTATTAAAATGCGTGTTCTAGTAATGCTTCTTATCAACAGTATTATAATGCATGTTCTAGTAATACTTCTCACAAACAGTATTATAATGCGTGATCTAGTAATACTTCTTATCAACAGTATTATAATGTGTGTTCTAGTAATGCTTCTTACAAACAGTATTAAAATGCATGTTCTAGTAATGCTTCCTATCAACAGTATTATAATGCATGTTCTAGTAATACTTCTTACAAACAGTATTATAATGCATGTTCTAGTAATACTTCTTACAAACAGTATTATAATGTATGTACTAGTAATACTTCTTATCAACAGTATTATAATGCATGTTCTAGTAATGCTTCTTACAAACAGTATTATAATGCATGTTCTAGTAATGCTTCTTACAAACAGTATTATAATGCTTGTTCTAGTAATACTTCTTATCAACAGTATTATAATGTGTGTTCTAGTAATGCTTCTTACAAACAGTATTATAATGCGTGTTCTAGTAATACTTCTTATCAACAGTATTATAATGTGTGTTCTAGTAATACTTCTTACAAACAGTATTATAATGCATGTTCTAGTAATGCTTCTTACAAACAGTATTATAATGCGTGTTCTAGTAATACTTCTTATCAACAGTATTATAATGTGTGTTCTAGTAATGCTTCTTACAAACAGTATTATAATGCGTGTTCTAGTAATACTTCTTATCAACAGTATTATAATGTGTGTTCTAGTAATACTTCTTACAAACAGTATTATAATGCATGTTCTAGTAATGCTTCTTATCAACAGTATTATAATGCATGTTCTAGTAATGCTTCTTACAAACAGTATTATAATGCATGTTCTAGTAATGCTTCTTATAAACAGTTTTATAATGCATGTTCTAGTAATACTTTTTATCAACAGTATTATAATGCGTGTTCTAGTAATACTTCTTACAAAAAGTATCATAATGTGTGTTCTAGTAATACTTTTTATCAACAGTATTATAATGTGTGTTATAGTAATACTTCTTACAAACAGTATTGAAATGCATATTCTAGTAATGCTTCTTACAAACAGTATTATAATGCATGTTCTAGTAATACTTCTTATAAACAGTATTATAATGTATGTACTAGTAATACTTCTTATCAACAGTATTATAATGCATGTTCTAGTAATGCATCTTACAAACAGTATTATAATGCATGTTCTAGTAATGCTTCTTACAAACAGTATTATAATGCGTGTTCTAGTAATACTTCTTATCAACAGTATTATAACGTGTGTTCCAGTAATGCTTCTTACAAACAGTATTAAAATGCGTGTTCTAGTAATGCTTCTTACAAACAGTATTATAATGCGTGTTCTAGTAATACTTCTTATCAACAGTATTATAATGCATGTTCTAGTAATGCTTCTTACAAACAGTATTATAATGCATGTACTAGTAATACTTCTTATCAACAGTATTATAATGCATGTTCTAGTAATACTTCTTACAAACAGTATTAAAATGCATGTTCTAGTAATGCTTCTTACAAACAGTATTATAATGCGTGTTCTAGTAATACTTCTTATCAACAGTATTATAATGTGTGTTCTAGTAATGCTTCTTACAAATAGTATTATAATGCGTGTTCTAGTAATGCTTCTTACAAACAGTATTATAATGCGTGTTCTAGTAATACTTCTTACAAACAGTATTATAATGCATGTACTAGTAATACTTCTTATCAACAGTATTATAATGCATGTTCTAGTAATGCTTCTTACAAACAGTATTATAATGCATGTTCTAGTAATGCTTCTTACAAACAGTATTATGATGCGTGTTCTAGTAATACTTCTTATCAACAGTATTATAATGTGTGTTCTAGTAATGCTTCTTACAAACAGTATTATAATGCGTGTTCTAGTAATACTTCTTATCAACAGTGTTATAATGTGTGTTCTAGTAATGCTTCTTACAAACAGTATTATAATGCGTGTTCTAGTAATACTTCTTACAAAAAGTATCATAATGTGTGTTCTAGTAATACTTTTTATCAACAGTATTATAATGCGTGTTCTAGTAATACTTCTTATCAACAGTATTATAATGTGTGTTCTAGTAATGCTTCTTACAAACAGTATTATAATGCGTGTTCTAGTAATGCTTCTTACAAAAAGTATCATAATGTGTGTTCTAGTAATACTTCTTATCAACAGTATTATAATGCGTGTTCTAGTAATGCTTCTTACAAACAGTATTATAATGCGTGTTCTAGTAATACTTCTTACAAAAAGTATCATAATGTGTGTTCTAGTAATACTTTTTATCAACAGTATTATAATGCGTGTTCTAGTAATACTTCTTACAAACAGTATTATAATGCGTGTACTAGTAATACTTCTTATCAACAGTATTATAATGCATGTTCTAGTAATACTTCTTATCAACAGTATTATAATGCATGTTCTAGTAATGCTTCTTAAAAACAGTATTAAAATGCGTATTCTAGTAATGCTTCTTACAAACAGTATTATAATGCGTGTTCTAGTAATACTTCTTACAAAAAGTATCATAATGTGTGTTCTAGTAATACTTTTTATCAACAGTATTATAATGCGTGTTCTAGTAATACTTCTTACAAACAGTATTATAATGCGTGTACTAGTAATACTTCTTATCAACAGTATTATAATGCGTGTTCTAGTAATACTTCTTACAAAAAGTATCATAATGTGTGTTCTAGTAATACGTACTTTTTATCAACAGTATTATAATGCGTGTTCTAGTAATACTTCTTACAAACAGTATTATAATGCGTGTACTAGTAATACTTCTTATCAACAGTATTATAATGCATGTTCTAGTAATACTTCTTACAAACAGTATTATAATGCATGTTCTAGTAATGCTTCTTATAAACAGTATTATAATGCATGTTCTAGTAATACTTCTTACAAACAGTATTATAATGCATGTACTAGTAATACTTCTTATCAACAGTATTATAATGCATGTTCTAGTAATAGTTCTTACAAACAGTATTATAATGCGTGTACTAGTAATACTTCTTATCAACAGTATTATAATGCATGTTCTAGTAATACTTCTTACAAACAGTATTATAATGCGTGTTCTAGTAATACTTCTTATCAACAGTATTATAATGCGTGTACTAGTAATACTTCTTATCAACAGTATTATAATGCATGTTCTAGTAATACTTCTTACAAACAGTATTAAAATGCGTGTTCTAGTAATGCTTCTTACAAACAGTATTATAATGCGTGTTCTAGTAATACTTCTTACAAAAAGTATCATAATGTGTGTTCTAGTAATACTTTTTATCAACAGTATCATAATGTGTGTTCTAGTAATACTTCTTATCAACAGTATTCTAATGCGTGTTCTAGTAATACTTCTTACAAACAGTATTATAATGCGTGTTCTAGTAATACTTCTTACAAACAGTATTCTAATGCGTGTTCTAGTAATGCTTCTTACAAACAGTATTATAATGCGTGTTCTAGTAATACTTCTTACAAACAGTATTCTAATGCGTGTTCTAGTAATGCTTCTTTAGAATTGAATGGTGATGATGCTTTAGTACATGGTATGAGATGGCATGCCTCCCCATTTTATTAGACCTACCCAAAAATCCTGCCTTCCTCATCAATCTCTTTTTGGATAAAATTTTCATTGCCTGAAAAATACAGAAAACAATTGTATACTGCTAATATTAAAAAGTAAAATAAAACAAAAATAACACCTGAAAAAAATATGTATAATACTATGTATGCATGTGTTTATGCAGCAGAATATCACCTCAGTATTGAAGTAGCTATGTAGTGCTAAAAAAAAGATAAAAGTTAAAAAATGTAAACACGTAGTTCCATTTTTAGAGATTGACTGCTTTTCCATCTCTTGTTAATACTTACCTTTCCTCAAAATACACTTTCTGAAATGTTAATACAAAACATATTCATCATAGGTTAGAAAAGAAATGTTGATCCAGAATACATTCAATCTTTCTGTGCTGTAGTTATTATCAAAGTAGCAATTTTACACTGGGTATTTTTAAAACCCTGATTAAGTTTAATAATCAAGGACATCAGTCCTGAGTGATGATGAAGACATACCAAGTGGTTGATATAGGACATCAACACTGAGTAATGATGAAGACATATTAAGTGATTAATATAAGACATCAATACTGAGTGATGATGAAGACGTACCAAGTGGTTGATATACTATGGTAGGACATCAATACTGAGTGACACAGTTACTAATGTCTTGATGTACAAGCAATGGTGTTTGAGACACCAACCCAAATGTAAAACGTGTCCATGGCTACTTGTGTGTAAAATGTATGTCAGAGTAACCTACTTTTGGTATGGTAGTGTACTACAGTCTACTCTTTAACCTGCATGCACCCAAAACTTTTTTAAGTGATTATTTTACCTCAATTTCAACGATCTTTCTTTAAGATGCTTAGATTTCCTAAACAAAATTTAAATTACTGAAAAAGAAATTAATTATATTGTTAAATCCATTACCATCAATAAAGCCACTCAGCCTGATGGCGTAAGTCATAGAATGTTTAAAGGCAGCAGAGAGACAATATCATCACCACTAACAAAGCTCTTTTAAATCAATCATTGAAGGAAATAAAATTTCCAGACAAATGGAAACTTGTGCCCATTTTTCCTATTTCTAAAAACAGTGATTCACACGAGATTGCCAATTATTTACCAATCTTTCTATTTAGTAGCACATGTATAGCAAAAATCTATGAAGGATGCATTTTCATGCAAGTATGTAATTAATCTCATACGAGATATCTTTTCAATAAGTATCAACCAGAAATCTTTCCAAGTCACTCAGCTGTTTTTCAACTTATGAAATGTATCATAGTATTTGCAGTTCATTCTTGTATTGTGTTTTGTGATATCAAAAGCTTCGATCGGGTGTGACACAACGGTTTATTTTTTTAAAAAAATTTGAATGAATACCTAGTTTCTGGTAAACTGCTAAAATGGTTGAAAGTTATTTAACAGAATACAAGTGGTGGTTTTGATTGATACTTATTCATGGGAAATGATTATAATTGCTGGTGTGCATGCGGATCCATGCCTGGTTTTCTACTCTTGGTTTTAATCTATGTAAATAATATTGCTGATGACTCATCTTTGCATTATTTAACTCCTTATTGTTTTGAATTAGAGCTTCAATAAAAGAGCATAACTGTCCAATAACTTCTCTGAAAGATTAATCGAGAAAACAGCTAAACTGTCCAATAAATTATCTGAAAGATCAATCAAGAGAAAACAGCATTCAATCCAAGGAAAACAGTGGCTATGTTTTTCACAAACATAACAGTAATAATCTTGATTTTGATAGTACTGAACTTAAATACATGTATGTAGATTCTCATACATGTATGTAGATTCTCATCGCCATCTAGGTTTATTAGTCATACCAATGAATTTGTCACAGTGATAGTAATTTAAAAACAGAATCATCTCAAATAGCAAATCTACAAAAGCTAAAACATACAGAAAGCAGGCAAATTTTATCCAAACTGTATATAACTTATATCTTGGAATATGCCAGTGTAGACCAGGAATATAGCTCATGGATTGTTTAGAAAATCTGGCAAAACAAAACCTTGAAGTAGCAAGAATAGTTACTGGTTTTTCAAAATACACTAAGCAGACAATCTCACAATTTGAAACTGGATGGGAATGTATGCAATCTAGTAGAAAAAGATAAATATTACCAACACTTTAAAATATTAAACACCAGACTATAGGACTGAATTACTCCCTCCCCTGTGTCAAAATAAGCAAATTATAACCTTCAATGAAAACATAATCTCATTTGCAGTTTCTGGCTATTTTCAACCAAATCATATTTTATGCCCTAAATAGCATTTTTGTCGAACATAACTCCAATAGATACTCATTATGTCTTACAGTGCTTTGAAAAAGTGTTTATGTCCACAAAATGAGTCTAGCAAAATGCCAAGTTTTATTAATCAAACACTGGATATTATCAAGACTAGATCACAACAAAACGTAAGTTCATTAAAAGATGGTCTTTACTTTTTGTTCCTGTGGTTGGATCTTAACATTCACATGTCATATTCTGTCACAAGTACAATAAACGATGAACCGACTTAATGAGAAATTTACTTTCAGTGTCATATGTATTAGCTTGGATTTACTGCTTTGGGGAAAGGGTGATGCAAATGAAAAATATAGAATTTCTATCATGTATGCAAATGAAAAATATAGAATTTATATCATGTATGCAAATGAAAAATATAGAATTTATATCATGTATGCAAATATATAACCACTACTTGATGATTTTAATTTACTCCAATCATTATTACATGTGTGTGTGTGTCTCTCTCTCTCCAATAATTTTTCATTCTTATGTTGAATATGTTACAATACTTGTGTCCTGTAGGGAGAGGGTTCATTTAAGTAGTTAGTACTTGTGCCCAATCCAACTGGATCCTATAAAATATGTTTAAACAAAACAAAAATAAAATATGTTTAAACAAAACAAAAATACAATATGTTTAAACAAAACAAAAACAAACTGTTGTGGCCAATATTGCCAAATGCAAAGCCAATATAAACTCTCGCACAAGCTAAATATGGCTGATTTTATTGTCCCTTATTTATTGTTTCTGAACAAGTTATTAGATAATGACATATAATGACAATATATAATTTTACAGGTTCAATATTTACAGAAAAAGTAGACAGGTGAAAATTAGCAGTGCCAAAGAAATAGCCAATATGTCATAATACAATGTGAAGGCAGTAAAATGAAAGAATAGGAATGACTTTGTCAGACTGTTTCTGAAATAAAATGGTCTTCTAGGAAGCATTTATTGCAATCATGATACTGCTAGCTTGTCTTGTAAAAAACAGACTAATCTGTAAACTGCTTCTTCAATTTCCTGCAGACAGACATAAGTTTTTGTTTAATTATTGTGTTTACAGTCACTCCTATACTTCAATTCATCTCTGTCATTTAATTGCTACCTATCTGCAAAGACTAAAGTCTGAATGAGTAATCTGTGTTTGATGACACATAAAGACACCAAAGGCTAATTTGTACCAAGGCATTCTGGGTAAAGTATATATCTAGAGAGACACCAATCACTGGATTTTAACATGCAACCTACCTACCTACCTACCTACCAAATGTTTCTATTGTGTCTACTGTATGTTTCTGAAGAGTCCATTTTCCCTGACATGAAAAAAGAGCTCATGGAAACTGGAGCAAAAGATCTAATAAAAAAAGTGAAACATTGCTGTGAAGAGCAGTCTCTTTAGCAGTTTCAGTTGCAAAGTGCATACCACAAAAAGAACAAACAGAAGATAAATACCAAATTAATTAAACTCTTTTGCATATGCAAATGAAATAAAGGTGACAAATAAACTGCAGTTGCAATAAGTAGAAAAACTGTTAAGTACACAAACAATGTCAGTCCACTGATAACATAAAAAAGGACACAAGTCCACCTGAGACATCAGACAGTCCAAAAAAAAACCAATTAATCCACCAGACGATACACTTACAAGGAGTACACCTGAGACATCAGATAATATACAAGCAATGAATAATAATTTTTATTATTTTAATTGGTAATAAATATCCACAAAATTAAATCACCATGAAGAAAATATTGATGAATAGCATTGACCCCACAAAAATGTATCACCAAAAGATTGTCTGTTTGCTTCAAAACCATTAGGTGTTATTCACATATTTTTGATTTCATAGTAATTTGTTCACTCCTTACACAAAATATTTGTTCACAATTCTGATGGTGACACATAGGAGTATATTATGTGAATTGAATGATGTTATTACAAAAAATGGCATGACATTCAGCCTTTTTGACAATGTACACTACTTTCAGATATATATGGGAAAATATTCTCCAGTTATCTGCTATGCTAAACCTATGCAATAAAAATCAAAGTATTTAATAGAACAATGTAGACCTGACCTACTGACATAAATAATAATCCATACCCATCAGCCAATGGGATAAATCAGAGTATTGGTCTATATTAAGTAACAATGTACACCCAGATCTACTGACATAAATAATAATCCATACCCATCAGCCAATGGGATAAATCAGAGTATTGGTTTATATTAAGTAACAATGTAGATCCAGACCTACTGACATAAATAATAATCCATACTCATCAGCCAATGGGATACATCAGAGTATTGGTCTATATTAAGTAACAATGTAGACCCTGACCTACTGACATAAATAATAATCCATACCCATCAGCCAATGGGATACATCAGAGTATTGGTCTATATTAAGTAACAATGTAGACCCAGATCTACTGACATAAATAATAATCCATATCCATCAGCCAATGGGATAAATCAGAGTATTGGTCTATATTAAGTAACAATGTAGACCCAGACCTGATGCCATGTTAGATCTGGGTTCATACAGTTCAAATTAAGTGAATTCTGCATACAAGGAAATCAATGAAAATTAGGCATATATGCTCTAATCAGCCACAGAAATAATAACCATGGAATAAACCAGTAATTAAGTTTCCTTGAACCTGCACCATAACATCAATATTCATATTGTTTCACCTTAATAGATACATTAAATTCTAAATTTTCTGCATAATATCTTTTTAAATGAACCAGGCTTTGGAACAAAAGCTACAGAACCTAAAGAGTGCCAGATGCAATTATTTTGATTGTAAATTAAAGCTGATATGAAATGTATCACAATGATAAAGTTAATATTAATATACTTAATGGGGGCCCCGAGTGGCTGAGTGGTCTAAAGCGCTTTCCGTTACGGATCACTGCCATCTCACCTCTGTCTGCATGAGTTTGAGTCTAAGATTTGGCTAATGTAGTTATGTGAGAAAGCTTGCCATTAGCTTTTCGTGGGTCGTGGTCCTTTCCAGGGGTTTTCCCGGGTTCTTCCACCCCGAATAATACTGGCCACCATGTATTAGCCTAGCGTGTGCTGAAAAATGGCATTAAACTCTAAAACAACAACAACATACTTAATGATCTATTTTGCAACACTTGGATTAACATGGTTCCTCTTATTGGATTAGCTATTCATGTGGATTCCCAGCAATATTTTCAGATTTCTACAAGAAATGGATATTTAAGGAGTGCATCCGTTGGCACACAGTACCAGTGGGTGTGAAGTACTAGTTTGTACAAAGGACCAGTTAGCATGCAAAACTTGCACACAATACCAGTTAAAATGCAAAACTTGCACACAATATCAGTTAGCATGCAGAACTTGGTACACTATACCAGTTGGCACACAAAACTATTGCAGATCAAATGTTACTTATTCTTTCTATTCTGACACAAGCAGAGAGAAACATTAAAACTGAACATAATGAATATTTCCCTCCTACAATGATGATCACCATCATGATTAACTAACAATAATGTCATCCATTAACTACCATGTCATCCATTAACAATCATGTCATCCATTAACAATAATGTCATCCATTAACAATAATGCAGTCCATTAGGCAACTAATGCAGTCCCTCTGAATATTAATAAATATTTCTAAACATATTTTCATCACTAAGGAATGCAATTTGTCTTACTGACATATGGTACAAGATATAACAAAGATTACAAAAAGTGTTATAAATTCTCTCTATGATGCATTTGTGTAAAAGCTACCCTCTCTTACAAGTAATGTGTAATCAGCTGATTTTTACTAAATCTGATGGGGGGGGGGACCAGCTTATGACAAATACTTGTTCCAGATTCATTCTGTAAGTTTGAAATCTTAATGTACTGGAGACACAAACAACAGAAGATTTATTAAAGTTAAAGAATTTTCTGTACTACAAAATGTATATGTAGAAATTTCACTACTTAATTACTCGATAATTTGCAGTTTAAAGTAAAAATTCCATGAAAACTAAGTATAAAATTGAGATGCTCTAACAATTCAAATTCTATGTATTTAATTTGGTATATAATCTGAGTGAAAGTGGTTGCAGGCTAATAGCAAAGGTCTTGAGTTTGCACTGTAGTATTTCATACACAATTGATTTTAAGACAGTATTTGGCAGAATCAACAATATCACCCGGCATAGATATGCAGACACCATCGCACGGAACTGTGATTAAACTGAAACAAATACCTACATTTGAAGGTCTTATTTGAGACTGCATTTGAGACTGGATCAAAAGTGGATAAGGTGGCACTCACTGAAACTTTTGTTTCCAAATTTTATGACAAAGCACAATTTACTATTCCTCATTGCATATCATCTGACTAAACTAGTTCAAGTTTTATTGCCAAACTTTGAGACTGCAGAGTAATTGTAATATCAGAGTACAAAGACCACTGGCATTCTCATTCAGGTTCTGGTATGCAGCATTAATGTGAATGAATTGTTATTTTAACATTTTCCATAAGAATAAATGTTCCATATTTATTGCCTTATTGTAATATGAAGAGAACACATATTATGGCAAAAGATGCACTTGTTTTGGTTTAAAACCCATTAAAATGCATAAAATATATGTTGATAAAAATCCTACTGATTTAAAAGTCATCTGCTGATCAAATTCTAAAATCTAATTTCTATTATTGGGTGTCCTGGTTCTGTCACATGCATAATGATGTTTAGATTTGGTTCTTTAGTATACCACATCAGTTGAATTATCAATCCTTGTGTTTCAGACTGGTATACATATATGAGTTATCAATCCAAGTGTTCCAAACTGGTATACATGTTAGTTATCAATTTAGTGTTTCAGACTGGCATACAGATGAGTTATCAATTCAAGTGTTCCAGATTGTACAGATTGTCATTTTTACTACGGCTACCTTCAGTTTTGTCTCAGTACCCCACTTTTGACAAGAAAAATGATTGCACTTTGGCCTAAAAATACATATATGTTTCTGATTTCCTGACAATTTCTGTTTTTACCTGCCAATTCTATATTGTTTTGATAACCTAAGAAAGCAAACCATTTTTAGAGAACCATAATGAGTCCTGATTTGGTTTCAAGTTCCACTTGAATCTATATGTATCATAGTCATTAAGGTGCTTTTCATTTTAATGCAGTGTCTCTTGGCATCATTAGACAGTGTCTAGTCAGCAAGATCCATGGCTATCTGGCACAAAGTACAATACCTGTAATTGGTTCATTTTATTTTCAGCCAGTAAGATCACACTAAAGCAAAATAGTTCAATGCAGCTGTATAGATGATATTAAGCTGTAACATTAGGCTAAAATAACACTAACAATCATTACAATCATCTTAGTGAAGAAATACATCTGCATTAATGTGTGTATTAAGGGTATAACAATATGCTATGATATGATCCTCCATCTGTTATGGTACTTTGGTTACCTAGGAGATGATCAACCATGGTGTTATTGCCCAGATTAAGCAAGCAATAATTAAAATTATGAAATTAATGGATAGAATGACTAAGATCTGAGCAAAGATATAAAAAAGAAAAACATGAGCCAGTGTATGTAAACTGAAAGAATTTAATCAATTACATAAACAAAATGAAATTGAACATGACATTTGAATGATACTCTTTCTCTTAGAAATAGAATTACAAACTGTATGCAAATGCAATTAGCCATTCTGTTATACTGATAAAACCAATATTCAAATTTCATCATAGAATAGAATAATTGATCAAATTGCTTCCAGTCTTTTCCAAATCATTGTTGGTGACAGGTCTGTTTGTTTGTCTCTGCCTGTCTGTCTGTCTGCCTCTTTGTCAGTAATTAATGTGTTCCCATCTGAGCTGAGAAGGGAGGATCATACAGTGGATGTAGGTCATTACACTTTTTTCAGGGCATTGTTGAAGTTCTTCATGTCATGCTGATCTGCATAGCACTGGATATCTTCAGCTTTGTTTCTTGGCTACGTGTCTCGCATTAGAGCTTCTTCTGTACAGTTCTGCATTTGTTGCTGTTCGCATCTTTCCTAGAAGTGGACTTTGTGTTGTTGAGGTAGGTTTGAAAGAGGATGTGATTCTCATCTAGCAACTACATGATATTGTCGAATTTCTCATCAAACCAGTCTTGATGTTTTTTGGTTGAGGGTCCTAAGATTTCCAAAGCTGTGCTGTAAACCAGCTCTCTGAATGTCACCCAGTCGGTTTCCACATTGTGATTGTCAAGAGGGGTGGATTTCAGATGTTCATCCAGGGCATTCATGAGAGACTGTTTGGTACTACTGGTGCATTTGAGTTTGGTGATGTTCATTTGTTTATTAGCCTTTTTTTCTGTGGGCGTCTTTTGGGCTGAATGTGGATGTTGAGCTTGGTGATGATGAGGCAGTGGTCCAGTGGCGTAGCGAGGGGGGTGGGGGGTACATATGTCCCCGGGCGCCAAGGTACAGGGGCGCCAAAATGAGGCTTGCAACGTTACATTATAATAAGAAAACAAGGGTAATAAATCTGTCAAAAGATCGCTGGGGCGCCAATTTTATAGTTTGTCCCTGGGCGCAAAATATCATCGCTACGCCTCTGCAGTGGTCTGTCCAGCAGTCAGTGCCACACAAGGACTTGGTCACTTGCACATTCCAATACAGTAACACCAAGGACCGACCCCTCTACTTATAACATTTGACACCATAATAATACAGTAATACCAAGGACCCCTTTACATATAACATTAGACACCATAATAATACAGTAACACCAAGGACCCCTCTACATATAACAATAGACACCATAATAATACAGTAATACCAAAGGACCCCTCTACTTATAACATTTGACACCATAATAATACAGTAATACCAAGGATCCCTCTACATATAACATTAGACACATTCCAATACAGTAATACCAAGGACCCCTTTAAATATGCAGATGTCCCAAACAGTTTAAACTTTATACTCCATCTAATACAGTAACACAGATTACAACAATAGTTCGAAAATAATACACTATCTAATACCATATTATATAGGACCCCTTTAGGGCATACATTATACATCATCCAATACAGTAACACACAATATCTTTAAGTTTATAACTCGCTTAAAACTGTCTGCAGTCTAACTTGACTCATTTAATACAGTATCAATGAGGACCTTTTTACTTATAGCTCACAGCAAATAGTCTGCAATATAACTTGTATAATGACCATCGTATAATACTGATACTGAGGACCTTGTGCTTGTAACTCACAGCAAACAGTCTGTAAATCTACTTAAATAATAATCATGTGATATAGTAACACAGTGAGAGGACCTTTAAGCTTGTAACTCATAGAAAACATTTAACTTACATAGTGACTGTCATCTTCCTCATTGTATGCCAGCTTCACTATACCATAGGAACCCTGAAATAGGAAAAGTGAATTCATTAAAAATTTAAAATGAATTTTTGCTTCACTAAGAAAACAAATATGGGCAAAGAATGGTACAAAGATGTTAAATATATATGTCTGTACATTTCCTTACTCAGGCTGACATACAATGGCACCTTGGACACTTCTCATCAGTGCTCATTTGCAGACAGCTACTGTTCCAGAAAAGAACAAGCTTTGGTCAATTCAAAAATGGAATATATATTTAATTCAGATATAGCAACAACATATTAACTATAAAACACAAGTTAAGTTCACATTTTTTGAAGAAAATCCTAGCAGTGAGGAGCACTTTTGGCAGTAATAAACTCCCCCCAATATTCAGTATGTCATGGAACTGATATACTATACTATTTTATAGTGAAACTGCCTTATATACAGGATAAAATATAGATAGATAAAAGAAGATAAAATAACATTATCTTGATGAATGATATGAATGTAGATAAATTGTTAGGAAAATAGACTGATTCCTTCATGGATAATATGAATATAGATAATGTTAGACAAATATACCGATTCTATAATGGATGACATGAATGTAGATAATGTTAGACAAACAGACATGGATTATATGACTATAGATAATGTTAGACAAATAGACTGATTCCTTCATGGATTACATGAATATAAATAATGTTAGACAAATAGTCCAATTCCTTCATGGATAACATGAATGTAAATAAAGAAGACAAATAGACTGATTCCTTCATGAATGATATGATTATAGCTAACATTAGACAAATAGACTGATTCCTTCATGGATGAAATGCATATAGATATTGCTGGACAGATAGACAGATTCCTTCATGGATGACAAGAATATAGATAATAATAAAATGTTTAACTGATTACATGGTATCATTTTCATTACGCTGACAGTTTTCACACATTGTTTCTCAAGTTAAGAATAAGTCATTTAGATGAAGCTTCTCCCTCACTATAAGGCATTTCATTATAAAGTAGTTCCTATTATAAAGTCTTTCATTATGACATAGTTCCTGTTACAAAGCCCTTCATTATAGCATGATACCTGCAATAAGGCAGTTCATTATAAAATGGTGCCTGTTACAAAGCCCTTCATTATAGCATGATACCTGCAATAAGGCAGTTCATTATAAAATGGTGCCTGTTACAAAGCCCTTCATTATAGCATGATACCTGCAATAAGGCAGTTCATTATAAAATGGTGCCTGTTACAAAGCCCTTCATTATAGCATGATACCTGCAATAAGGCAGTTCATTATAAAATGGTGCCTGTTACAAAGCCCTTCATTATAGCATGATATCTGCAATAAGGCAGTTCATTATAAAATGGTGCCTGTTACAAAGCCCTTCATTATAGCATGATACCTGCAATAAGGCAGTTCATTATAAAATGGTGCCTGTTACAAAGCCCTTCATTATAGCATGATACCTGCAATAAGGCAGTTCATTATAAAATGGTGCCTGTTACAAAGCCCTTCATTATAGCATGATACCTGCAATAAGGCAGTTCATTATAAAATGGTGCCTGTTACAAAGCCCTTCATTATAGCATGATACCTGCAATAAGGCAGTTCATTATAAAATGGTGCCTGTTACAAAGCCCTTCATTATAGCATGATACCTGCAATAAGGCAGTTCATTATAAAATGGTGCCTGTTACAAAGCCCTTCATTATAGCATGATACCTGCAATAAGGCAGTTCATTATAAAATGGTGCCTGTTACAAAGCCCTTCATTATAGCATGATACCTGCAATAAGGCAGTTCATTATAAAATGGTGCCTGTTACAAAGACCTTCATTATAGCATGATACCTGCAATAAGGCAGTTCATTATAAAATGGTGCCTGTTACAAAGCCCTTCATTATAGCATGATACCTGCAATAAGGCAGTTCATTATAAAATGGTGCCTGTTACAAAGCCCTTCATTATAGCATGATACCTGCAATAAGGCAGTTCATTATAAAATGGTGCCTGTTACAAAGCCCTTCATTATAGCATGATACCTGCAATAAGGCAGTTCATTATAAAATGGTGCCTGTTACAAAGCCCTTCATTATAGCATGATACCTGCAATAAGGCAGTTCATTATAAAATGGTGCCTGTTACAAAGCCCTTCATTATAGCATGATACCTGCAATAAGGCAGTTCATTATAAAATGGTGCCTGTTACAAAGCCCTTCATTATAGCATGATACCTGCAATAAGGCAGTTCATTATAAAATGGTGCCTGTTACAAAGCCCTTCATTATAGCATGATACCTGCAATAAGGCAGTTCATTATAAAATGGTGCCTGTTACAAAGCCCTTCATTATAGCATGATACCTGCAATAAGGCAGTTCATTATAAAATGGTGCCTGTTACAAAGCCCTTCATTATAGCATGATACCTGCAATAAGGCAGTTCATTATAAAATGGTGCCTGTTACAAAGCCCTTCATTATAGCATGATACCTGCAATAAGGCAGTTCATTATAAAATGGTGCCTGTTACAAAGCCCTTCATTATAGCATGATACCTGCAATAAGGCAGTTCATTATAAAATGGTGCCTGTTACAAAGCCCTTCATTATAGCATGATACCTGCAATAAGGCAGTTCATTATAAAATGGTGCCTGTTACAAAGCCCTTCATTATAGCATGATACCTGCAATAAGGCAGTTCATTATAAAATGGTGCCTGTTACAAAGCCCTTCATTATAGCATGATACCTGCAATAAGGCAGTTCATTATAAAATGGTGCCTGTTACAAAGCCCTTCATTATAGCATGATACCTGCAATAAGGCAGTTCATTATAAAATGGTGCCTGTTACAAAGCCCTTCATTATAGCATGATACCTGCAATAAGGCAGTTCATTATAAAATGGTGCCTGTTACAAAGCCCTTCATTATAGCATGATACCTGCAATAAGGCAGTTCATTATAAAATGGTGCCTGTTACAAAGCCCTTCATTATAGCATGATACCTGCAATAAGGCAGTTCATTATAAAATGGTGCCTGTTACAAAGCCCTTCATTATAGCATGATACCTGCAATAAGGCAGTTCATTATAAAATGGTGCCTGTTACAAAGCCCTTCATTATAGCATGATACCTGCAATAAGGCAGTTCATTATAAAATGGTGCCTGTTACAAAGCCCTTCATTATAGCATGATACCTGCAATAAGGCAGTTCATTATAAAATGGTGCCTGTTACAATGCCCTTTGTTACAAAATGGTTTTTATTATAAGATCTATCATCATAACATGGTTCCTCTTATAATGCAGTGGGTCTATCCAGTTTGTAAGGAGTAATCAGTAGAACATGAAGCATAGACCCTGTTCTGTAGACATTTTGGAATGGCAGATTATGGTCTGTGGGATATGTGTGATAAATTTGATGAACCTTTACTAAAAACAACTCTGCTGGATGTAAGTGTGATACATTTCTTGTACCTGTATTAAAAACAACCCTGTTGGATGTAAGTGATAAATTTCTTGTACATGTATTAAAAACAACCCTGTTGGATGTAAGTGATAAATTTCTTGTACCTGTATTAAAAACAACCCTGTTGGATGTAGGTGTGATACATTTCTTGTACCTGTATTAAAAACAACCCTGTTGGATGTAAGTGATAAATTTCTTGTACCTGTATTAAAAACAACCCTGTTGGATGTAAGTGTGATACATTTCTTGTACCTATATTAAAAACAACCCTGTTGGATGTGTGATACATTTATTGTATCTTTATTAAAAACAACCCTGTTGGATGTAAGTGTGATACATTTATTGTACCTTAATTTTTTCAAAAACCTGTTGGATGTAAGTGATACATTCCTTGTACCTTTATTTAAAAAAAAAACCTGCTGGATGTAAGTGTGATACATTTCTTGTACCTGTGTTAAAAACAACCCTGTTGGATGTAAGTGATAAATTTCTTGTACCTGTATTAAAAACAACCCTGTTGGATGTAAGTGATAAATTTCTTGTACCTGTATTAAAAACAACCCTGTTGAATGTGTGTCTGATAAATCTCCTACACCTGCACTATCAATAACCCTGTTGAATGTGTGGGATAAATTTCCTGCACCTGTATTATCTAAAACATTGTTTGATGCCTTTTGCACATATTTCTAGCACCTGTATTAAAAACAACCATGTTGGAAAGTGCCTAATAATTTTCTTGTATCACTATTATTAAACCTTGACAAACATATATAGAGATATGTAATGCATTTACCATATGCAATCCAAATTTTCCAGTAAACACCAAAAACAAAACTTATAAAATTCTGTCTAAATTTTGTTAGATTGTACTTGTTTCTTGCTCACTATATTTTTAAAATACAGGGCCCTATTCTATTCTATGTGACAAGCATTGACTTATTTTCCCTTGTATAAACATAAGTAAATCTACTACTTTAATATATGTTAGATGATCAAGGTCTACATGGATTGTTCTATTAATAGATCCTGGTCTACATGGGTAGTTCTATTAATAGATCCTGGTCTACATGGGTAGTTCTATTAATAGATCCTGGTCTACATGGGTAGTTCTATTAAGAGATCATAGTCTACATGGATAGTCATATTAACAGATCAAGGTCTACATGGATAGTTATATTAACAGTTCAAGGTCTACATGGATATCTATATTAACAGATCAAGGTCATCATGGATAGTTATATTAACAGATCAAGGTCTACATGGATAGTAATATTAACAGATCAAGGTCTACATGGATAGCTATATTAACAGATCAAGATCTACATGGAGAGTTATATGAACAGATCAAGGTCTACATGGATAGTTATATTATCATAGTCTACATGGATAGTCATATTAACAGATCAAGGTCTACATGGATAGTTATATTAAGAGATCAAGGTCTACATGGATAGTTATATTAACAGATCAAGGTCTACATGGCTAGTCATATTAACATCATGGTCTACATGGATAGTCATATTAACAGATCAAGGTCTACATGGAGTGTTATATTAACAGATCAAGGTCTACATGGAGTGTTATATTAACAGATCAAGGTCTACATGGATAGTTATATTAACAGATCAAGGTCTACATGGATAGCTATATTAACAGATCAAGGTCTACATGGATAGTAATATTAACAGATCAAGGTCTACATGGATAGTTATATTAACAGATCAAGGTCTACATGGATAGATATATTAACAGATCAAGGTCTACATGGATAGTTATATTAACATCATGGTCTACATGGATAGTCATATTAACAGATCAAGGTCTACATGGATAGTTATATTAAGAGATCAAGGTCTACATGGATATCTATATTAACAGATCAAGGTCATCATGGATAGTTATATTAACAGATCAAGGTCTACATGGATAGTCATATTAACATCATGGTCTACATGGATAGTCATATTAACAGATCAAGGTCTACATAGAGTGTTATATTAACAGATCAAGGTCTACATGGAGTGTTATATTAACAGATCAAGGTCTACATGGATAGTTATATTAACAGATCAAGGTCTACATGGATAGTCATATTAACAGATCAAGGTCTACATGGATAGTAATATTAACAGATCAAGGTCTACATGGATAGTTATATTAACAGATCAAGGTCTACATGGATAGTAATATTAACAGATCAAGGTCTACATGGATAGTTATATTAACAGATCAAGGTCTACATGGATAGTCATATTAACAGATCAAGGTCTACATGGATAGCCATATTAACAGATCAAGGTCTACATGGATAGTCATATTAACAGATCAAGGTCTACATGGATAGTTATATTAACAGATTAAGGTCTACATGGATAGTCATATTAACAGATCAATGTCATCATGGATAGTTATATTAACAGATCAAGGTCTACAAGGATAGTCATACTAACAGAGCAAGGTCTACTTGGATAGTTATATTAACATATCAAGGTCTACATGGATAGTCATACTAGCAGATCAAGGTCATCACGGATAGTTATATTAACAGATCAAGGTCTACAAGGATAGTCATACTAACAGAGCAAGGTCTACTTGGATAGTTATATTAACATATCAAGGTCTACATGGATAGTCATACTAGCAGATCAAGGTCATCACGGATAGTTATATTAACAGATCAAGGTCTACCAGGATAGTCATACTAACAGAGCAAGGTCTACTTGGATAGTCATATTAACAGATCAAGGTCTACATGGTTAGTTCTATTGATCATTAGGAGTGGAAATTATAAATCATGACCTGGTGATCAGTATACCAATGTCATGTTTGTATTCAAGCTGTCTGCGATTCAATATGGTATATGTGTGTTCCCTCATTATACCGTGCCTCAGTATAATACATAACCTTAAATAACAGGTATAGTCATGGATTGTGAATAGTCATACAACACTCCCTCATTATAAGTACTTCATCATAACACAGTCCCATTTATAAGGTGTGTATTCCATTGTATTATGTGACAGTAATATATGCATAATGTATTCCATTATAAGGTGACACTGACACTATACACTTGTATTGCTCATGAACCCTAATACACTGTGTCACAATAATAAATGAATAATGTATTAATTTACAAATTGAAACTGGCTTATAACACAATACACTGTTATTGCTTATGATCCAAAAAGGACATTAATGACAGTGTTATTGCTTATGATCCAAAAGGTCAGGTTAATTAACAGTGTTATTGCTTATGGTCCAATAGATCAGGTTAACAGTATTATTGCTTATGGTCCAAATTGACTGGCTAATTAACTGTTATAGCTTATGGTCTTCAAGGTTAGGTTAATTACCAGTGTTATTGCTTATGGTCCAAAAGGACTGAGTGAATACTTAGTTAATAACCTTTTTATTATATACTTAAAAACAATCATATTATTTATTATGTTATAGTAAAGGAATAATATTTTAATGTTAAAGACAATGGAATGTTTTTGCAGCCAAAGAAAAACAATGAAATATTGATACAAGAAACAACTGATCAAATGTTTTTTTGTCCTGTGATCTGCGTGACTTTGTCACTTTTATTTTGACTAGACAAAAATACTTTTTTGAATGCCAGGCATATCATAACCATGTGAGGAAGCAATGAATATTTCTACTTCATTCCGGCCAATGCAACTGGATATTTATCTGTAGCAACAATGTTTAGGGGCCCCGAGTGGCCGAGTGGTCTAAAGCGCTCTCCGTTATGGATCACTACCATTTCACCTCTGTTTGCATGGGTTTGAGTATCAGATTCGGCCAATGTAGGTATGTGAGAAAGCTTGCCAGTAGCTTCTCGTGGGTCGGTGGTTCTTTCCTGGGTTCTTCTTTCACCATTAATACTAGCTGCCATGTATAGCCTATCATGTGCTGAAAAATGGCGTTAAACCATACAACAACAACAACAATGTTAAAGTAATGGGACTATTTTTTAAGTATATACAAATAACGGTATGTAAATTAACATTATGGTTAATAACGATAAGCTGTTAATTAACCAATCCTTTTAGACCATAAGCAATAACAGTTAATTAACCAGTACTTTTGAACCATAAGATAACAGTGTTATTGCTTATGGTCCAAAACAACTGGTTAATTTACAGTGTTATTAATTATGCTCCATAATCAATAACAGTAGTTATCTTTACAGTCCAAAGGATAGATTAATGAACATTATTATTGTGTTTTTTCTAAAAGGATCATGGTTAATTAATAGTATGGTCTATAAGGAAAGGTTAATTAACAGTATGGTCCATTGGGAAAGGTTAATTAACAGTATGGTCTATAAGGAAAGGTTAATTAACAGTATGGTCCATTGGGAAAGGTTAATTAACAGTATGGTCCATTGGGAAAGGTTAATTAACAGTATGGTCTATTAGGAAAGGTTAATTACAGTATGGTCTATAAGGAAAGGTTAATTAACAGTATGGTCTATAAGGAAAGGTTAATTAACAGTATGGTCTATAAGGAAAGGCTAATTAACAGTATAGTCTATTTGGAAAAGACTAATTAGCATTATCGTATATTGGTAAAGGTTAATTAACAGTATGATCTATAAGGAAAGGATAATTAACAGTATGATCTATAAGGAAAGGTTAACAGTATGGTCTATAAGGAAAGGTCAACAGTATGGTCTATAAGGAAAGGTTAATTAACAGTATGGTCTATAAGGAAAAGTTAACAGTATGGTCTATAAGGAAAGGTTAATTAACAGTATTGTCTATAAGGAAAGGTTAACAGTATGGTCTATAAGGAAAGGTTAATTAACAGTATGGTCTATAAGGAAAGGTTAACAGTATGGTCTATAAGGAAAGGTTAATTAACAGTATGGTCTATAAGGAAAGGTTAACAGTATGGTCTATATGGAAAAGTTAACAGTCTATAAGGAAAGGTTAATTAATAGTATGGTCTATAAGGAAAGGTTAATTAACAGTATAGTCTATTTGGAAAGGGTAATTAACAGTATAGTCTATTTGGAAAAGGCTAATTAGCATTATGGTGTATTGGTAAAGGTTAATAGTATGGTCTATTAGGAAAGGTTAATTAACAGTATGGTCTATAAGGAAAGGATAATTAACAGTATGGTCTATAAGGAAAGGTTAACAGTATGGTCTATAAGGAAAGGTTAATTAATAGTATAGTCTATAAGGAATGGTTAATTAACAGTATGGTCTCTTAAGGAAAGGTTAATTAGCAGGATGGTCTCTTAAGGAAAGGTTAATTAACAGTATGGTCTATAAGGAAAGGTTAATTAACAGTATGGTCTATAAGGAAAGGCTAATTAACAGTATAGTCTATTTGGAAAAGACTAATTAGCATTATCGTATATTGGTAAAGGTTAATTAACAGTATGATCTATAAGGAAAGGATAATTAACAGTATGATCTATAAGGAAAGGTTAACAGTATGGTCTATAAGGAAAGGTCAACAGTATGGTCTATAAGGAAAGGTTAATTAACAGTATGGTCTATAAGGAAAAGTTAACAGTATGGTCTATAAGGAAAGGTTAATTAACAGTATGGTCTATAAGGAAAGGTTAACAGTATGGTCTATAAGGAAAGGTTAATTAACAGTATGGTCTATAAGGAAAGGTTAACAGTATGGTCTATAAGGAAAGGTTAATTAACAGTATGGTCTATAAGGAAAGGTTAACAGTATGGTCTATATGGAAAAGTTAACAGTCTATAAGGAAAGGTTAATTAATAGTATGGTCTATAAGGAAAGGTTAATTAACAGTATAGTCTATTTGGAAAGGGTAATTAACAGTATAGTCTATTTGGAAAAGGCTAATTAGCATTATGGTGTATTGGTAAAGGTTAATAGTATGGTCTATTAGGAAAGGTTAATTAACAGTATGGTCTATAAGGAAAGGATAATTAACAGTATGGTCTATAAGGAAAGGTTAACAGTATGGTCTATAAGGAAAGGTTAATTAATAGTATAGTCTATAAGGAATGGTTAATTAACAGTATGGTCTCTTAAGGAAAGGTTAATTAGCAGGATGGTCTCTTAAGGAAAGGTTAATTAACAGTATGGTCTATTAGGAAAGGTTAATTAACAGTATGATCTATAAGGAAAGGATAATTAACAGTATGGTCTATAAGGAAAGGTTAATTAACAGTATGGTCTATAAGGAAAGGATAATTAACAGTATGGTATAGAAGGATTGGTCAACTAACATTAGTATTGTTTATTTTCTATAGGGATAGGCAAATTAATAGCATTATTGTTTATGGTCTGTAATGATAAGTAAAGTAAAAGCATTATTGTTTATTGTATATAATGATAGGTAAATTAATATTATTATTGTTTATGGTCTATAAGGATAGGTAAATTAATATTAATAGGTAAATTAATATTATTATTGTCCATTTTCTATAAGGATAGGTAAGTTAATAGCATTATTGTTTATGGTCTATAATGATAGGTTGGCTTTCACATTTCAGTATCCAGTGAACAAATAAGTTTAGTGAATGTGCCATATGATACCATAGTACCTGCAGATTCTAATTTATGACATTGAGTCCTCTGTGAACTCTGTCAATGAAACAGATTCTTACTATATTTTCAATAATTTACTTCCCTTATTAACCATAAAATTTGCTATAAAATCTATAAGCACAACTTAAAACAACGTAAACATACATTTGTCTCAAATAATCAGACTGAAATTGGATGATATCAAAACCTCAGATTAGTGATTATTGTCAAATTACTACACAGCTATTGGGTATTCCAGACCAATCAAAGTCACTATTTAAGACAGTTTCAGTTTGAATAGGTTTTTAAAAAAAACTATTTTGTTTACTTGGCTTCAAATTTTGTCAAGTAATCAAGTAATTGTGCTTCCTTTTTCAAATTTAAAAGCAAGATTTTGATTGGGTAACTGCATGGTGACATGACATCCAATGCAACTGTATCTGATACATACAACAGAGATAGAATGTAAGTACTATACTCAGTGTAATTACGGTACATACCTGAACCCTGGTACATACCTGAACAGGATTCGCTTTTCAAGTCATGGTGGTGTACATATATATAGAGTGTAAACTGAGTTTATATAATTGAAACAAGCACTAAAATTTTCAGCACCCATAAGTTTTACATCTGCTTTATACTACAGGAAAGCATAAAAAGCTACAGAACATCATTTTTTCAAATACATGTATACCGTATTTTCCGGGGTATAAGTCGCTACTTTTTTTTGTTTTTTTTCTTTCAAATGACGTGTGCGACTTATACGCAGGAGCGACTTATACGATAAATAAATTTTTTTAACGACTGATATGACTGATGCGCAGTGATGCTGTGCTATAGCGAATGCATCTACAGTATACCGGCAAGCCAATTGCTCGAAACTTACATACACGTAAGTATTAGACAACAAGAATATTAAATTAAATAATCAAATAATATTTAGTTATAATATATATGTGTTAAAATTTGTTGCTATTAATTAAAAAAAAAATATTGAAATTACGATTGCCATTGTTTTCCTTTTATTATTCACCACGTGCTTCAAGCAAAGTGTTGGTCAGATGTCGCTACAATATATGTATTTAAATGTACCGGTAGCGCTTCATAATTTACTTCAATAGTTTATAAAAACTCTGGATTAACCCGAGACTGGCTTCATTGAGAGAACTTCAAAGTAATTAATAAAAAAAACTGGAAGGCTGGCGAACAACTTCAATTGTTTTATAAAGTGCCTCTGAAGTTCGCTCGGGTTGTGGAAATTGACCGGAATACCGAGACTGGCTTCATTGAGAGAACTTCAAAGTAATTAATAAAAAAAACTGGAAGGCTGGCGAACAACTTCAATTGTTTTATAAAGTGCCTATGAAGTTCGCTCGGGTTGTGGAAATTGACCGGAATACCGAGACTGGCTTCATTGAGAGAACTTCAAAGTAATTAATAAAAAAAAAACTGGAAGGCTGGCGAACAACTTCAATTGTTTTATAAAGTGCCTTTGAAGTTCGCTCGGGTTGTGGAATTGACCGGTATATAAATGCGGACCGTTCATACCATGGAGCATTAAAAAAAGATAGTTTCACATTAACGTTGTATGATTTAAAATTGTTATATTAGCCTAAGTCAATACAGTTTAATCATGGCACCAACAACTACCACGCGAAAAAGTTATGATGCAGAATTTAAGTTAAACGTCGTAGCATTTGCGAAAGAAAACGGAAATCGTGCAGTGGCGCTATTATTTACTTAATAAACATTATTTATAAATCTTATTTGCTTATATTTCTATTTTTAAAATTTCAAACAAGAATATACTTACACATTGTTGGAATTACCAAGTCGTATGCAATGGCCGGCGGTATCAAAAACGTGATTACGGTAAGTGCACAGGAGCGACTTATACGCAGGAGCGACTTATCTGTTGAATTTTCCAAAATTATCTGGATTTCCCCCTCCCGCGACTTATACCCAGAAGCGACTTATAGGGTGGAAAATACGGTAACTGAAGCAATGGTAGAAATATTGTTTAGCTGCATTGACTGAAACTGAAATAAGCAAATTTATGACATGCTTTCTTCTTGCAGTTTTAAAGTGACTTTTAGTAAATTAACATCTCTTGAAGTTCATTTTCTAACAGGTTAGATAAATATTGTATGGACTTATGGCTAAAGCAATACTGGATAGATAAAGAATACAAAGTGGAAGACAGAAAATCACCAATGATAATTTGGTAAAAACACTTTAAATTGACTGGGATTACAAAAAATATTATCTATTGGCTACTAACCTTTCCAATTTCATCTTTCAATTTGTATTGGTTTAATTGAGTATATCCTTCTCTAGATTCTGAAATTGACACTCTCCGTGTTTCCATGGTGGGTTGTCTGCGTAGCCGTGGTGATGCAGTGGGTGAACCATATGGTGAATATGACAATGAACCATTTATTTGCTGTAACTTATTTACTTGACTATCCTCTGAATGACTGTACATAATTCTTGGTGTACGGCGATGTTGCGGTGATGAGCCATGGCTACTGTTTTCACCAGATTGAGCAATACTATTTGAATCAGAGTCTGTGTGCACAGATGGTGAGCTGTTTGATATATTTTGACTGCTTGGTATTGTATCAATCTGTTGAGGCACATCAAGGTGACCAGTTGCATCAATTATTGTTATACTTTGTCTTCGTAAACTTGATAAGTCTCTACTACCTGCTGATTCTCCACCAAAAATACTAAAAGTGTCCTCAGTCTCACTTACTGAACTGTGTCCTGAATCACTGGTAATATTGGAACTTTTTCTGTTCAGTGGAAACTTTGTAGGTTTTGTCTGATAATTGGCTTCTGATTTCTTTTTGTCACCTACCAAAACATTTTCATTTTCTTTATCATTTCTACCATAAAATATCTGTTCTTTATTGTTAATTGCATAGTCCTTAGACTCAAAAGAGTAAATCACATTTCCTTTGTTTACGTGCTCTCTTTTCTGATTATCACTGGCACAAGGGGCACAATCCTTATCACCATGGCAAGTTTCACTAGATGACAATGACTTTGATTTGTGCTTCATGTCTTCTTGCTCTTCTATAAAATGTCTGTTTCTGTTAAAAATTCAAAAATAATTTTGATTAAAAGTTTGATGGAATGTGCAAATAAAACTAATCAAACAATTATGACAGAGTTAACCAAATTGTTGGTGGTGGTAAACAATATATTTAAGGATCAAAGGGAAACAGAAAGAACCAATGGTCTTATAGAGAACAGTGTTTCTGATGCGAGCAGCATTATTATATGACATGCTGCAGCTAGAATATGACACCAAATCTGTCTCTTGAATTTGTTATCTGCTATCAAATGCAAATTATTTCAACGACAAAGTAATGACAGTCATTCTAAAATATGGCACAAAATGATGATGATGTGTAATGTTATGCTAAAAATGTTTTTGATATGATCCTAAAGACAACATACCATATAAATATGAGAAAAAACTAACATATATACTCAGTTATAAGTTGACTTAACTAAATAATAGCATTGACCCTAATCAATAATGTGCCAGCAAATCTTGATCTATATGTTTTCTTATGTTGATAACTCCTAACAAACTGCATAGACCCTATCATTTGATTACTCCTAACAAACTGCATAGACCCTATCATTTGATTACTCCTAACAAACTGCATAGACCTTATCATTTGATTACTCCTAACAAACTGCATAGACCCTATCATTTGATTACTCCTAACAAACTGCATAGACCCTATCATTTGATACTCCTAACAAACTGCATAGACCCTATCATTTGATAACTCCAAACAAACTGCATAGACCCTATCATTTGATTACTCCTAACAAACTGCATAGACCCTATCATTTGATTACTTCTGACAAGCTGCATAGACCCTATCATTTGATTACTCCTAACAAACTGCATAGACCTTATCATTTGATTACTCCTAACAAACTGCATAGACCCTATCATTTGATTACTCCTAACAAACTGCAAAGACCCTGATCTGTTGATTATTCCTAACAAACTGTATATACACTGATCTGTTGATTACTTTTGACAAGCTGCATAGACCCTATCATTTGATTACTCCTAACAAACTGCATAGACCCTATCATTTGATAACTCCTAACAAACTGCACAGACCCTATCATTTGATTACTCTGAACAAACTGCATAGACCCTATCATTCGATTACTCCTAACAAACTGCAAAGACCCTGATCTGTTGATTACTCCTAACAAACTGTATATACACTGATCTGTTGATTACTTTTGACAAGCTGCATAGACCCTAACATTTGATTACTCCTAACAAACTGCATAGACCCTATCATTTGATTACTCCTAACAAACTGCAAAGACCCTGATCTGTTGATTACTCCTAACAAACTGTATATACACTGATCTGTTGATTACTTTTGACAAGCTGCATAGACCCTATCATTTGATTACTCCTAACAAACTGCATAGACCCTATCATTTGATTACTCTGAACAAACTGCAAAGACCCTGATCTGTTGATTACTCCTAACAAACTGTATATACACTGATCTGTTGATTACTTCTGACAAGCTGCATAGACCTTATCATTTGATTACTCCTAACAAACTGCACAGACCCTATCATTTGATTACTCCTAACAAACTGCATAGACCCTATCATTTGATTACTCCTAACAAACTGCATAGACCCTATCATTTGATTACTCCTAACAAACTGCATAGACCCTATCATTTGATAACTCCTAACAAACTGCATAGACCCTATCATTTGATTACTCCGAACATACTGCATAGACTCTATCATTTGATTACTCCTAACAAACTGCATAGACCCTATCATTTGATAACTCCTAACATACTGCATAGACCCTATCATTTGATTACTCCTAACAAACTGCATAGGCCCTATCATTTGATAACTTTGAACAAACTGCATAGACCTTATCATTTGATAACTCCTAACAAACTGCATAGACCCTATCATTTGATAACTCTGAACAAACTGCATAGACCTTATCATTTGATTACTCCTATCAAACTGCATAGACCCTATCATTTGATTACTCCTAACAAACTGCATAGACCCTATCATTTGATTACTCCAAACAAACTGCATAGACCCTATCATTTGATTACTCCTAACAAACTGCATAGACCTTATCATTTGATAACTCCTAACAAACTGCATAGACCCTATCATTTGATTACTCCTAACAAACTGCATAGACCCTATCATTTGATAACTCTAAACAAACTGCATAGACCCTATCATTTGATAACTCCTAACAAACTGCATAGACCCTATCATTTGATAACTCCTAACAAACTGCATAGACCCTATCATTTGATTACTCCTAACAAACTGCATAGACCCTATCATTTGATTACTCCTAACAAACTGCATAGACCCTATCATTTGATTACTCCTAACAAACTGCATAGACCCTATCATTTGATTACTCCTAACAAACTGCATAGACCCTATCATTTGATTACTCCTAACAAACTGCATAGACCCTATCATTTGATTACTCCTAACAAACTGCATAGACCCTATCATTTGATTACTCCTAACAAACTGCATAGACCCTATCATTTGATTACTCCTAACAAACTGCATAGACCCTATCATTTGATTACTCTGAACAAACTGCATAGACCCTATCATTTGATTACTCTGAACAAACTGCATAGACCCTATCATTTGATTACTCCTAACAAACTGCATAGACCCTATCATTTGATTACTCCTAACAAACTGCATAGACCCTATCATTTGATTACTCCTAACAAACTGCATAGACCCTATCATTTGATACTCCTAACAAACTGCATAGACCCTATCATTTGATTACTCCTAACAAACTGCATAGACCTTATCATTTGATTACTCCTAACAAACTGCATAGACCCTATCATTTGATTACTCTGAACAAACTGTATATACACTGATCTGTTGATTACTCCTAACAAACTGCATAGACCCTATCATTTGATTACTCCTAACAAACTGCATAGACCCTATCATTTGATTACTCCTAACAAACTGCATAGACCTTATCATTTGATTACTCCTAGCAAACTGCATAGACCCTATCATTTGATTACTCCTAACAAACTGCAAAGACCCTATCATTTGATAACTCCTAACAAACTGCACAGACCCTATCATTTGATTACTCCTAACAAACTGCATAGACCCTATCATTTGATTACTCCTAACAAACTGCATAGACCCTATCATTTGATTACTCTGAACAACATGCATAGACCCTATCATTTGATAACTCCTAACAAACTGCATAGACCCTATCATTTGATAACTCCTAACAAACTGCATAGACCCTATCATTTGATTACTCCTAACAAACTGCATAGACCCTATCATTTGATACTCCTAACAAACTGCATAGACCCTATCATTTGATTACTCCTAACAAACTGCATAGACCTTATCATTTGATTACTCCTAACAAACTGCATAGACCCTATCATTTGATTACTCTGAACAAACTGTATATACACTGATCCGTTGATTACTCCTAACAAACTGCATAGACCCTGATCTGTTGATTACTCCTAACAAACTGCATAGACCCTATCATTTGATTACTCCTAACAAACTGCATAGACCTTATCATTTGATTACTCCTAACAAACTGCATAGACCCTATCATTTGATTACTCCTAACAAACTGCATAGACCCTATCATTTGATAACTCCTAACAAACTGCATAGACCCTATCATTTGATAACTCCTAACAAACTGCATAGACCCTATCATTTGATTACTCCTAACAAACTGCATAGACCCTATCATTTGATAACTCCTAACATACTGCATAGACCCTATCATTTGATTACTCTGAACAAACTGCATAGACCCTATCATTTGATAACTCCTAACAAACTGCATAGACCCTATCATTTGATAACTCTGAACAAACTGCATAGACCTTATCATTTGATTACTCCTAACAAACTGCATAGACCCTATCATTTGATTACTCCTAACAAACTGCATAGACCCTATCATTTGATTACTCTGAACAAACTGCATAGACCCTATCATTTGATAACTCCTAACAAACTGCATAGACCCTATCATTTGATAACTCTGAACAAACTGCATAGACCTTATCATTTGATTACTCCTAACAAACTGCATAGACCCTATCATTTGATTACTCCTAACAAACTGCATAGACCCTATCATTTGATTACTCCTAACAAGCTGCATAGACCCTATCATTTGATTACTCCTAACAAACTGCATAGACCCTATCATTTGATTACTCCTAACAAACTGCATAGACCTTATCATTTGATTACTCCTAACAAACTGCATAGACCCTATCATTTGATAACTCCTAACAAACTGCATAGACCCTATCATTTGATTACTCCTAACAAACTGCATAGACCCTATCATTTGATAACTCCTAACATACTGCATAGACCCTATCATTTGATTACTCCTAACAAACTGCATGGACCCTATCATTTGATAACTCTTAACAAACTGCATAGACCCTATCATTTGATTACTCCTAACATACTGCATAGACCCTATCATTTGATTACTCCTAACAAACTGTATATACACTGATCTGTTGATTACTCCTAACAAACTGCATAGACCCTATCATTTGATTACTCCTAACAAACTGCATAGACCCTATCATTTGATTACTCCTAACAAACTGCATAGACCCTATCATTTGATTACTCCTAACAAACTGCATAGACCCTATCACTTGATAACTCCTAACAAACTGCATAGACCCTATCATTTGATTACTCCTAACAAACTGCATAGACCCTATCATTTGATAACTCTAAACAAACTGCATAGACCCTATCATTTGATAACTCCTAACAAACTGCATAGACCCTATCATTTGATAACTCCTAACAAACTGCATAGACCCTATCATTTGATTACTCCTAACAAACTGCATAGACCCTATCATTTGATTACTCCTAACAAACTGCATAGACCCTATCATTTGATTACTCCTAACAAACTGCATAGACCCTATCATTTGATTACTCTGAACAAGCTGCATAGACCTTATCATTTGATTACTCCTAACAAACTGCACAGACCCTATCATTTGATTACTCCTAACAAACTGCATAGACCCTATCATTTGATTACTCCTAACAAACTGCATAGACCCTATCATTTGATTACTCCTAACAAACTGCATAGACCCTATCATTTGATAACTCCTAACAAACTGCATAGACCCTATCATTTGATTACTCCGAACATACTGCATAGACTCTATCATTTGATTACTCCTAACAAACTGCATAGACCCTATCATTTGATAACTCCTAACATACTGCATAGACCCTATCATTTGATTACTCCTAACAAACTGCATAGGCCCTATCATTTGATAACTTTGAACAAACTGCATAGACCTTATCATTTGATAACTCCTAACAAACTGCATAGACCCTATCATTTGATAACTCTGAACAAACTGCATAGACCTTATCATTTGATTACTCCTATCAAACTGCATAGACCCTATCATTTGATTACTCCTAACAAACTGCATAGACCCTATCATTTGATTACTCCTAACAAACTGCATAGACCCTATCATTTGATTACTCCTAACAAACTGCATAGACCTTATCATTTGATAACTCCTAACAAACTGCATAGACCCTATCATTTGATTACTCCTAACAAACTGCATAGACCCTATCATTTGATAACTCTAAACAAACTGCATAGACCCTATCATTTGATAACTCCTAACAAACTGCATAGACCCTATCATTTGATAACTCCTAACAAACTGCATAGACCCTATCATTTGATTACTCCTAACAAACTGCATAGACCCTATCATTTGATTACTCCTAACAAACTGCATAGACCCTATCATTTGATTACTCCTAACAAACTGCATAGACCCTATCATTTGATTACTCCTAACAAACTGCATAGACCCTATCATTTGATTACTCCTAACAAACCGCATAGACCCTATCATTTGATTACTCCTAACAAACTGCATAGACCCTATCATTTGATTACTCCTAACAAACTGCATAGACCCTATCATTTGATTACTCCTAACAAACTGCATAGACCCTATCATTTGATTACTCTGAACAAACTGCATAGACCCTATCATTTGATTACTCTGAACAAACTGCATAGACCCTATCATTTGATTACTCCTAACAAACTGCATAGACCCTATCATTTGATTACTCCTAACAAACTGCATAGACCCTATCATTTGATTACTCCTAACAAACTGCATAGACCCTATCATTTGATACTCCTAACAAACTGCATAGACCCTATCATTTGATTACTCCTAACAAACTGCATAGACCTTATCATTTGATTACTCCTAACAAACTGCATAGACCCTATCATTTGATTACTCTGAACAAACTGTATATACACTGATCTGTTGATTACTCCTAACAAACTGCATAGACCCTATCATTTGATTACTCCTAACATACTGCATAGACCCTATCATTTGATTACTCCTAACAAACTGCATAGACCTTATCATTTGATTACTCCTAGCAAACTGCATAGACCCTATCATTTGATTACTCCTAACAAACTGCAAAGACCCTATCATTTGATAACTCCTAACAAACTGCACAGACCCTATCATTTGATTACTCCTAACAAACTGCATAGACCCTATCATTTGATTACTCCTAACAAACTGCATAGACCCTATCATTTGATTACTCTGAACAACATGCATAGACCCTATCATTTGATAACTCCTAACAAACTGCATAGACCCTATCATTTGATAACTCCTAACAAACTGCATAGACCCTATCATTTGATTACTCCTAACAAACTGCATAGACCCTATCATTTGATACTCCTAACAAACTGCATAGACCCTATCATTTGATTACTCCTAACAAACTGCATAGACCTTATCATTTGATTACTCCTAACAAACTGCATAGACCCTATCATTTGATTACTCTGAACAAACTGTATATACACTGATCCGTTGATTACTCCTAACAAACTGCATAGACCCTGATCTGTTGATTACTCCTAACAAACTGCATAGACCCTATCATTTGATTACTCCTAACAAACTGCATAGACCTTATCATTTGATTACTCCTAACAAACTGCATAGACCCTATCATTTGATTACTCCTAACAAACTGCAAAGACCCTATCATTTGATAACTCCTAACAAACTGCATAGACCCTATCATTTGATAACTCCTAACAAACTGCATAGACCCTATCATTTGATTACTCCTAACAAACTGCATAGACCCTATCATTTGATAACTCCTAACATACTGCATAGACCCTATCATTTGATTACTCTGAACAAACTGCATAGACCCTATCATTTGATAACTCCTAACAAACTGCATAGACCCTATCATTTGATAACTCTGAACAAACTGCATAGACCTTATCATTTGATTACTCCTAACAAACTGCATAGACCATATCATTTGATTACTCCTAACAAACTGCATAGACCCTATCATTTGATTACTCTGAACAAACTGCATAGACCCTATCATTTGATAACTCCTAACAAACTGCATAGACCCTATCATTTGATAACTCTGAACAAACTGCATAGACCTTATCATTTGATTACTCCTAACAAACTGCATAGACCCTATCATTTGATTACTCCTAACAAACTGCATAGACCCTATCATTTGATTACTCCTAACAAACTGCATAGACCCTATCATTTGATTACTCCTAACAAACTGCATAGACCCTATCATTTGATTACTCCTAACAAACTGCATAGACCTTATCATTTGATTACTCCTAACAAACTGCATAGACCCTATCATTTGATAACTCCTAACAAACTGCATAGACCCTATCATTTGATTACTCCTAACAAACTGCATAGACCCTATCATTTGATAACTCCTAACATACTGCATAGACCCTATCATTTGATTACTCCTAACAAACTGCATGGACCCTATCATTTGATAACTCTTAACAAACTGCATAGACCCTATCATTTGATTACTCCTAGCATACTGCATAGACCCTATCATTTGATTACTCCTAACAAACTGTATATACACTGATCTGTTGATTACTCCTAACAAACTGCATAGACCCTATCATTTGATTACTCCTAACAAACTGCATAGACCCTATCATTTGATTACTCCTAACAAACTGCATAGACCCTATCATTTGATTACTCCTAACAAACTGCATAGACCCTATCACTTGATAACTCCTAACAAACTGCATAGACCCTATCATTTGATTACTCCTAACAAACTGCATAGACCCTATCATTTGATAACTCTAAACAAACTGCATAGACCCTATCATTTGATAACTCCTAACAAACTGCATAGACCCTATCATTTGATAACTCCTAACAAACTGCATAGACCCTATCATTTGATTACTCCTAACAAACTGCATAGACCCTATCATTTGATTACTCCTAACAAACTGCATAGACCCTATCATTTGATTACTCCTAACAAACTGCATAGACCCTATCATTTGATTACTCTGAACAAACTGCATAGACCCTATCATTTGATTACTCCTAACAAACTGCATAGACCCTGATCTGTTGATTACTCCTAACAAACTGCATAGACCCTATCATTTGATTACTCCTAACAAACTGCATAGACCTTATCATTTGATTACTCCTAACAAACTGCATAGACCCTATCATTTGATTACTCCTAACAAACTGCAAAGACCCTATCATTTGATAACTCCTAACAAACTGCATAGACCCTATCATTTGATAACTCCTAACAAACTGCATAGACCCTATCATTTGATTACTCCTAACAAACTGCATAGACCCTATCATTTGATTACTCTGAACAAACTGCATAGACCCTATCATTTGATAACTCCTAACAAACTGCATAGACCCTATCATTTGATAACTCTGAACAAACTGCATAGACCTTATCATTTGATTACTCCTAACAAACTGCATAGACCCTATCATTTGATTACTCCTAACAAACTGCATAGACCCTATCATTTGATTACTCTGAACAAACTGCATAGACCCTATCATTTGATAACTCCTAACAAACTGCATAGACCCTATCATTTGATAACTCTGAACAAACTGCATAGACCTTATCATTTGATTACTCCTAACAAACTGCATAGACCCTATCATTTGATTACTCCTAACAAACTGCATAGACCCTATCATTTGATTACTCCTAACAAACTGCATAGACCCTATCATTTGATTACTCCTAACAAACTGCATAGACCCTATCATTTGATTACTCCTAACAAACTGCATAGACCTTATCATTTGATTACTCCTAACAAACTGCATAGACCCTATCATTTGATAACTCCTAACAAACTGCATAGACCCTATCATTTGATTACTCCTAACAAACTGCATAGACCCTATCATTTGATAACTCCTAACATACTGCATAGACCCTATCATTTGATTACTCCTAACAAACTGCATGGACCCTATCATTTGATAACTCTTAACAAACTGCATAGACCCTATCATTTGATTACTCCTAACATACTGCATAGACCCTATCATTTGATTACTCCTAACAAAATGTATATACACTGATCTGTTGATTACTCCTAACAAACTGCATAGACCCTATCATTTGATTACTCCTAACAAACTGCATAGACCCTATCATTTGATTACTCCTAACAAACTGCATAGACCCTATCATTTGATTACTCCTAACAAACTGCATAGACCCTATCACTTGATAACTCCTAACAAACTGCATAGACCCTATCATTTGATTACTCCTAACAAACTGCATAGACCCTATCATTTGATAACTCTAAACAAACTGCATAGACCCTATCATTTGATAACTCCTAACAAACTGCATAGACCCTATCATTTGATAACTCCTAACAAACTGCATAGACCCTATCATTTGATTACTCCTAACAAACTGCATAGACCCTATCATTTGATTACTCCTAACAAACTGCATAGACCCTATCATTTGATTACTCCTAACAAACTGCATAGACCCTATCATTTGATTACTCTGAACAAACTGCATAGACCCTATCATTTGATAACTCCTAACAAACTGCATAGACCCTATCATTTGATTACTCCTAACAAACTGCAAAGACCCTGATCTGTTGATTACTCCTAACAAACTGTATATACACTGATCTGTTGATTACTTTTGACAAGCTGCATAGACCCTATCATTTGATTACTCCTAACAAACTGCATAGACCCTATCATTTATTACTCCTAACAAACTGCATAGACCCTATCATTCGATTACTCCTAACAAACTGCATAGACCTTATCATTTGATTACTCCTAACAAACTGCATAGACCCTATCATTTGATAACTCCTAACAAACTGCATAGACCCTATCATTTGATTACTCCTAACAAACTGCATAGACCCTATCATTTGATAACTCCTAACATACTGCATAGACCCTATCATTTGATTACTCCTAACAAACTGCATGGACCCTATCATTTGATAACTCTTAACAAACTGCATAGACCCTATCATTTGATTACTCCTAACATACTGCATAGACCCTATCATTTGATTACTCCTAACAAACTGTATATACACTGATCTGTTGATTACTCCTAACAAACTGCATAGACCCTATCATTTGATTACTCCTAACAAACTGCATAGACCCTATCATTTGATTACTCCTAACAAACTGCATAGACCCTATCATTTGATTACTCCTAACAAACTGCATAGACCCTATCACTTGATAACTCCTAACAAACTGCATAGACCCTATCATTTGATTACTCCTAACAAACTGCAAAGACCCTGATCTGTTGATTACTCCTAACAAACTGCATAGACCCTATCATTTGATTACTCTGAACAAACTGCATAGACCCTATCATTTGATAACTCCTAACAAACTGCATAGACCCTATCATTTGATTACTCTGAACAAACTGCATAGACTCTATCATTTGATTACTTCTAACAAACTGCAAAGACCCTGATCTGTTGATTACTCCTAACAAACTGTATATACACTGATCTGTTGATTACTTTTGACAAGCTGCATAGACCTTATCATTTGATAACTCCTAACAAACTGCATAGACCCTATCATTTGATTACTCCTAACAAACTGCATAGACCCTATCATTTGATAATCCTAACAAACTGCATAGACCCTATCATTTGATTACTCCTAACAAACTGCATAGACTCTATCATTTGATTACTCCTAACAAACTGCAAAGACCCTGATCTGTTGATTACTCCTAACAAACTGTATATACACTGATCTGTTGATTACTCCTAACAAACTGCATAGACCCTATCATTTGATTACTCCTAACAAACTGCATAGACCCTATCATTTGATACTCCTAACAAACTGCATAGACCCTATCATTTGATACTCCTAGCAAACTGCATAGACCGTAATGTGTTGGAGCATTATGCAATGTTGGATCTGAATCTGTGCAGTTCACAGTTAGACTCAACATTGATAAGAGGATATATACTTTATTCAATAGGTGACAATATTACATTGGGTTTCACTTTTGCAAGCCAAAGGTACTGGTTTTCTTTCCTGAGTGACATTATACTGCCAATTGCTGGTAATTGGGCATTCCATCCAGGTCCCTTGAATCAATATTTTTGTTCCTAGAATTTGATACTGTCAATTTTTTAAATTTAAAATCCTTTTTTATCTTTAAAGCTTAGCTATGGCTTATTAATATTTTAGCATGAAACAGCTAGGAAAAAATAATAAGCTGACATTTACACATTGTTCTTGCCCTCAAAATGCTAGGCATCAATCAGTTCAGTATCAGGCGTGGATCTTTACTACACATTGTTAGAGTAACAGACATGAATCCATGTTAGACATGATGCAGTAATAAGCATTAATACATGTTAGACATGATGCAGTAGCAGGAATTAATGCATACTAGACATGATGCAGTAATAAGCATTAATACATGTTAGACATGATGCAGTTACAGGAATTAATACATACTAGACATGATGCAGTAATAAGCATTAATACATGTTAGACATGATGCAGTTACAGGAATTAATACATACTAGACATGATGCAGTAATAAGCATTAATACATGTTAGACATGATGCAGTAGCAGGAATTAATACATACTAGACATGATGCAGTAATAAGCATTAATACATGTTAGACATGATGCAGTTACAGGAATTAATACATACTAGACATGATGCAGTAATAAGCATTAATACATGTTAGACATGATGCAGTTACAGGAATTAATACATACTAGACATGATGCAGTAATAAGCATTAATACATGTTAGACATGATGCAGTAGCAGGAATTAATGCATACTAGACATGATGCAGTAATAAGCATTAATACATGTTAGACATGATGCAGTAGCAGGAATTAATACATACTAGACATGATGCAGTATCAGGAATTAATACATACTAGACATGATGCAGTAATAAGCATTCATCCATGCATGTTACCCTTGCCCTCAAAATGCTATAGACCTTGTGTGGTAACAGGTGTGGCTCCAAACATACAACTTATCACATGTTTGATTTTAGTAAGCTCTATTTCAAGTACTTCATTAATCTTGTACAGCACGCCCTCATTATGTATATATATATATAGTTCAAAGCAAAGACTGGTATGAATCAGATGGTTTAAGCTGTCAAGTACAGCTCATGATGTTAGGTACAGCAATTCTTCATTATAAGGCTGTCCATAGAATCGGGTTCATAGAGGATACTGTATTATAAAAAGAAGATGCAGGCAGTACTCCCTCATTACAATTTCATACAGGGAAACCACAGAACACACTGCCTTATGATTAGACAGACTTTATCAATTACACGATACATTCTCCCTCATTACAATTTCATACAAGGAAACCATAGAACACACTATCTTACGATAAAACTGACTTATAATCAATTACACGATACATTCTCCCTCATTACAATTTCATACAAGGAAACCATAGAACACACTATCTTACGATAAGACTGACTTATAATCAAGTACACAATACATTCTCCCTCATTACAATTTCATACAAGGAAACCATAGAACACACTATCTTACGATAAGACTGACTTATAATCAATTACACGATACATTCTCCCTCATTACAATTTCATACAAGGAAACCATAGAACACACTGCCTTATGATAAGACTGACTTATAATCAAGTACACGATACATTCTCCCTCATTATAAAACTGGAGAATTAAGCCATTCATATATATTGATTATTTATAAGGATGACATAATCACATACATTATCTATACAACTGCATTAAAGGATAATGAAAATATATCTAAAACATCATTTGCTTTCAATAGGAACTGAGTTATAATCAATGACCTCTGAGTAACAGAGTGCCATATGTGGTATATCAGGTACAATAGAATTGCTATGGTGGTAAATATCATCAAACCTAAGCGAATTCAAAACAATTGCTTTTAAATCTTTAATAATATTAACATGAATAAAATATTATATTTGTCAAATTCAATTTGAGACAATTTTTCATTCTGGAAAATTTGGTGATTTATATTTGGGAAAATGAACAAATTCTAAATCTGTCACATACTGATATATGTAAAATGTAAAATATGTCATGATTGTTACATGTGATCACATACTGTTTTGGTATATACTGTAAAATGTAAAATCAAGACTGCTATTGTTCTTGTTAAGGCATTTAATATCATTTTTCAGCACATTAGGTTGGACATGCAGGCCAGTATAGCTAATGGAGGAAGAAGCCAAGAAAACCTGCAAAAGAATCACCAATGCATGGGAAGCATTTGGCCAACATTCTTACAACCCACAGTAACAAGGCCTAAGTCTCAAACCAATACAATGATCTGTAATGGTATGTGTTTTAAAATACTTGGCTCCTCTACAATTAGAGACAATATTTTAGCAAGTGTATCCATCAAAAAAATTATATGGAAAATAAATGCACAGATCTTCAAATACTTTGGGGGAGGGGGAATAAGATGAAATATTGTGTGAAAGAAAAGAGCTTTATATGCAAACGTTGCTGATCGAATGAATGTTTTGTTTGTAGCAAGGCTATAGGCATAAATAGTTATTTTTGTACATTGCTTATGTCATGAACAATTATTTTTGTACATTGCTTATGTCATAAACAATTATTTTTGTACATATTTCTTATGTCATAAACAGTTATCTATGTACATTGCTTATGTCATAAATAGTTATAAATATCTCTCTTTGTACACTGCTTATGTCATAAATATTTCTCTTTGTACATTGCTTATATTCACAAATAGCTCTCTTTGTACATTGCTTAAAGTCATAAATAGCTCTCTTTGTACATTGCTTATACTCATATATATCTCTCTTCGTACATTGCTTATGTCATAAATAGCTCTCTATGTACATTGCTTATATTCATAAATATCTCTCTTTGTACATTGCTTATATTCATAAAGAGCTCTCTTTGTACTTTGCTTATAAAGATCTCTTATCTCTTTGTATTTTGCTTATAAAGAGCTCTCTTTGTACATTGCTTATATTCATAAAGAAATATCTGTACATTGCTTATATTCAAAATAGTTATTTGTGTACATTGCTTATATTCATAGAGCTCTCTTTGTACATCGCTTATATTCATAAATAGTTCTCATTGTACATTGCTTAAATTCATAAATATCTCTCTTTGTACAATGCTTATATTCATAAATATCTCTCTTTGTACATTGCTTATATTCATAAAGAGATCTCCTTGTACATTGCTAATATTCATAAATAGTTATCTATCTACATTGCGTATATTCATAGAGCTCTCTTTGTACATTGCTTATATTCAAAATAGTTATTTGTGTACATTGCTTATATTCATAAATAGCTCTCTTTGTATATTGCTTAAATTCATAAAGAGATCTCTTTGTACATTGCTTATATTCATAAATAGCTATGTACATTTGTTTTTTGCTCATATTCATATATAGCTCTCTTTGTACACTGCTTATTGTCATAAATAGTTAACTCTGTACATTACAAGATATATTATCTTTAATAAATACATTGCTTATAGTCATAAATAGCTCTCTTTGTACATTGCTTATGTCATAAATAGCTCTCTTTGTACATTGCTTATGTCATAAATAGCTCTCTTTGTACATTGCTTATAGTCATAATAGTTATCTTGGAACAGTGCTTATGGTCATAAACTCTTATCTTTGTACACTGCTTATTGTCATAAATAGTTAACTTAAATTTTGTACATTACAAGATATTTTATCTTTAATAAATACATAATTATTTTCTTTAAGATTAGAAAAATCTCAGTTCATTTAGTTGACAAACTTAAATATTAAATTTTAAAAAAACAACTGTACATGGTGGATTTCATTACATGTACTGATAGATGAATAGGATGATTTTTTTTTCTCCATAAAACCTTGTCAGAAGTAAGCCTGACCGACTGTAATCCCAATTTCCAATATTTAGCGGGTCTAATACAAGATTAAATTTTTATACAGCTATTGTTTATCGGAATTATGCTAAATTTGGCTTTAAAACATTGGCAATCATGACTAAGGCATCCATCATTTCAAAGCTACGTTAAAAACATTTATGACAAAATTGATTTAATCTCTCAAAAACAAGTCAGTCATAAAATGTGATTCAAAACATTGATGTTCATAAAATGCAGGATGTATTGCTTCATTAAATGAGATCAGCTTTCATCATAATGTTTCTCAGATGGGGATACAAGCAAAAGTGTCTTCATATGGTTTACTTGTAATAATTATTATAGGGTCGTATCATCATGGATCATTATGTGGTGGAGATAAGGTCCAAAAGAAGAAAAAATTACATTATGCCAAGGCCAAAGAAGGAATTGTTTTAAAAAAAGTTTTCAATATAATGGTCCAGTAGTATGGAACAATATTTCCAGCGACATAAGGCAGCTCCTAGCATTTCTTCTTTTCATAATTAATGTCTTAAAAGGATGAAGTCTTTAGAAAATTGAACAGTGCTAGTATCAAAAAACATACTGCCTGCTTTTCTGTAATTTTGCATCATTTTCAAAGCTGAATTTTTCAATGGAGAATGATATTTTATGTTTTTTTATATGCTTATGTTTTTACAGATGCCTGTGCATGTGTTCCAGGCTTGATATTTTTGAATTTTTATAATTTACATCATGTTTATATGTATTGTATATATTGTACAAAACAGATAGAAGGCCTCAGTGTACATTATTTCTGTAACTAATTGGGTTACCTTCTTTAAATGAAGTCTTTATTATTATTATTATTATTATTATTATTATTATTATTATTATTATTATTATCTCAGAATAGATACTGTGGATTAATTAAAATCATTTACAGCAAGATTTCCTTGTGATTATTTTGAAAAAGTATTATATATCCTTGTCTCTCAGCGAAATACTGATATTATTGTAAGTGTCCTAAGCAAGACTAAAATATTTCAATATCAGGATAAATAATAGAATTTTAGTGAAAATGGGACCCTATGTGTTCCACTGTTATGAAAAGCAAGGTCTATGCTATTTGATTGATATACTGTAAATTTACTGTTTGTAGCAAGGCATAATGTTTATCGTTTTCAAGATAACTATAAATCATGAAAATAAATGTGTATGTCAAAACCTCTTTTTTTGATCCACTAATTAAACCACCAACAAAATGTAAATTTTGGCAAAACTGCAAAGGCTGATACCCCTAGAAAAAAAAACTTTTACAGTTGTACACAGACCTATCAACACTAGTGGTTAGAGTGTCTACTTCGGATGTGTGAGGTCATGGTTTCAATATCTGACCAAGTCGTATGAAAGACATAACAATGGTACTAACAGCTGCCTTGCTTGGCGCTCAGCATTAAGAGGTTAGTTTTAGGACTGATCGACCTGGTGTCAGAATAATGTGACTGAGTGGGACAGGGCTAAACTGCAACACTGCAGATATCATAGCAATATGACTGAAAAATTGTTAAAGCTGTGTTAAGAATCAAAATCACACACACACACACACACAGAATAATCAGTGGAACAATCAACACATTCCCCGATCTGCCAGCTCATTATAATTATTGTTTTAGGGTTTAACGCCATTTTTCAGCACACGATAGGTTATACATGGCAGCCAGTATTAATGGTGGAGGAAGAACCCGGGAAACCCCTCAGAAAGAACCACTGACCCACGAGAAGCTACTGGTAAGCTTTATCATATAACTACATTAGCCGAATCTTAGACTCGAACCCACGCAGACAAAGGTGAGATGACAGTGATCCGTAACGGAGAGCGATTTACAACACTCAGGTTCCCCAGCTCATTATTCAATAACAGATCAGGATCTATGCCATTTGATCCAACTTAAAACCAATATTATATGATATGTGAGTACATACAGTATACAAGTTTGTATTTCTACCAATCAACATGACACATTCTTTAGAAGAAAATAAAGTGATTTTCAAGATTAAAATGCAGACAATAAACATATTCATTCACATACATTTACAACAATTAAAATATGACCTGTTATTTCAAGTTTATATCATTAAGATAGCATTTAGCATGGTATAAAATACCGAACTAGACACATGTCAGTGTAATGTAATAAAATACCTGAGGTGAACTAGACACATGTCAGTGTAATGTAATAAAATACCAGAGATAATGGTAGATACATGTCAGTATAATGTAATCAAATACCAGAGATAAAGGTAAAGTAGATACATGTCAGTGTAATGTAATAAAATACCAGAGATAAAGGTAAAGTAGATACATGTCAGTATAATGTAATAAAATACCAGAGATAATGGTAAAGTAGATACATGTCAGTATAATGTAATAAAATACCAGAGATAAAGGTAAAGTAGATACATGTCAGTGTAATGTAATAAAATACCAGAGATAAAGGTAAAGTAGATACATGTCAGTGTAATGTAATAAAATACCAGAGATAAAGGTAAAGTAGATACATGTCAGTGTAATGTAATAAAATACCAGAGATAAAGGTAAAGTAGATACATGTCAGTGTAATGTAATAAAATACCAGAGATAATGGTAAAGTAGATACATGTCAGTATAATGTAATAAAATACCAGAGATAAAGGTAAAGTAGATACATGTCAGTGTAATGTAATAAAATGCCAGAGATAAAGGTAAAGTAGATACATGTCAGTGTAATGTAATAAAATACCAGAGAACATGAATGCCATTCCACACAATGCCATTCCACACAAGCGATCACACACATTTATCCCTTTTTAAAGCTTTAGCAAATGCTGTCTTCTTTTAATATTCTTATGGAAAGATTTTCCAATTGATGCTTAGAAAAGTTACATTAAAAAGGCAATGGTTACAGCATATACTACATTTAAAATAGTATGTTATACAAGCAAAAACAAATTTAAAATTTTTACAAAATGCAATTATTGTGTAACACAAACTGTAATGTTTTTTTATATCTACATGTTGAATAATATGCCATTATAAACTTGACAGCTTCTCCAATCCTGGATGTGATAACAGACTGTGAAGTAAGTTTTTAAATCCTGGATGTGATAACAGACTGTGAAGTAAGTTTTTAAATCCTGGATGTGATAACAGACTGTGAAGTAAGTTTTTAAATCCTGGATGTGATAACAGACTGTGAAATAAAGTTTTTAATCCTGGATGTGATAACAGACTGTGAAATAAAGTTTTTAAATCCTGGATGTGATAATAGACTGTGAAATAAAGTTTTTAAATCCTGGATGTGATAACAGACTGTGAAATAAAGTTTTTAAATCCTGGATGTGATAACAGACTGTGAAGTAAGTTTTTAAATCCTGGATGTGATAACAGACTGTGAAGTAAGTTTTTAAATCCTGGATGTGATAACAGACTGTGAAGTAAGTTTTTAAATCCTGGATGTGATAACAGACTGTGAAATAAAGTTTTTAAATCCTGGATGTGATAACAGACTGTGAAATAAAGTTTTTAAATCCTGGATGTGATAACAGACTGTGAAGTAAGTTTTTAAATCCTGGATGTGATAACAGACTGTGAAGTAAGTTTTTAAATCCTGGATGTGATAACAGACTGTGAAGTAAGTTTTTAAATCCTGGATGTGATAACATACTGTCAAATAAGTTTTTAAATCCTGGATGTGATAACACACTGTGAAATAAAGTTTTTAATATTGGATGTCAATTTGGCACCATTTTCTTTTCAAATCAACAATACATCATAAGATGTTTTGTGGGGAAACCACATGTTGGTATGACTTTCTGTTTTGAAGGAGCAAAAAAAAAAACAAGATTTCTATCATTCATTCCATGGTGGCCATACACAACATTAGAAGGGAACCTTTTCATTTAGTATGAACAAGACATAAAAAAATATTTTGATTCGATACAACCAGTAATCTAAGAAAAGTAATGGCAGCAATATTTTCATGATGGCCATTGTTGCAGTTATATCAAAAGTCAGACTGGCACCATTTTCATTGATGACCAACTAAACACCATAGGAAATCTTTCAATGAAAACTATAGGAAATATTTGACTGAAAACCATAGGAAATCTTTCACTGAAAAAAACCATAGGAAATCTTTCACTGAAAATCCCACGCTGATATGACCATTTAGTCAATAGAAATAGTGATAACAAATTTTTTACGATTGCATCGAGGATAGGCATATTTAATATCCAAATGGCACCATTAAACCAACTAGACCTGAAAACAAGATGTTCAGTAAAATCCCTATAGCGATACAATCATCCATTTTAGATAAGTAGTTATAGTCATATTGGATCAACAGCTTATATATTACCAGCCATATACACTGCAGACATCCTAGCAATATGACTGAAAAATTGTTAAAGCTACGTTATAAATCTAAATCACACACACATCACATTAGTTTCACAACACAATTTTTATTTTTCAAAAACAAATTATATGCATTTCCTAGTTTGCTACAAACAACAGACCAAACAAGCTGAACTGTGCAAGGTAATAGCAATCCAACAGACATAAAAGAGGGTTGGGTTGAATTTATCCTGCCAAATATCCTATGTTCTCCACTGTTATGACTAAGAGGTTTTTAGTACACTGTAAGACCATTAGGTGGAATTATTGAAAAGGCCAAAATGTTCATTCAGACTACAAATTTTGTAAACCATGATGATCATATATTTTTTATTACTATAAGAAATAAGGCAAAGGATATGAAAGTACATTTGTTTAATATATTTGAAATTATAAGCAATAGATTTGGAAATATGAGGTGTCAAAAATGAAGTTAGAATTTTTATAAGAAAATTTGCACCAGAGTGTGACTTTTAAACCACTTTGCAAACTTTATGCAAGTCAGATGAAGACAGATCATAAAGCACTTCAGCTTAAGTCAGCTAATCAAAGAAAGTGGTATAAACGCAAAAGGGTGATGCCAAATACAGATCCAAGCACATTTGTTTAATGATCTTAAGGCAAGGATCTGCTATCACATAATGCATCTGCAGATCCGTGTAGGATTCCAAATAAGCAACACAAACCTTTATTGGCTGATGCAGACTGAAAGTCTCCAGATCATTTTGTAAACAAGAGAGCTAAAGAATGAAATACGCTTTCCTGGCTGATGGCATTTTATCATGCAATATAGCAATACCATTATCACTTTATGACCGGTTCTCACAGTCCTGGCTCCCCATCAAATCAATTCAATGTTGACATGTTTTAACTTTAGTTCATGTCATAAGATATTATTTCCATAAAAAGATGTACTGTAGCTTTTGAAAAACATTTCCTCATCATTGTAGAAGAATAGAATGGCACACAGATGGACATAGCATTAAAGTTTACCTGTACTTAACTCAAATTCGCTTCCTGTCTTTAAGCTGATAAATGTAGCCATAAAAGTGATCTATGTAAAACTCCATTAGTTATATAATGAGACCATTTTTATACTGGTATATGTTATTATAATGAGATATGTTCTTATAATGAGATATGTTCTTATAATGAGGTATGTTCTTATAATGAGTTATGTGTTATACTGAGGCATGTTCTTATACTGAGGTATGTTCTTATACTGCTGGGTATTACTATGTTGAGGTATGTTCTTATACTGTTGGGTATTACTATGTTGAGGTATGTTCTTATACTGTTGGGTATTACTATGTTGAGGTATGCTCTTATACTGCTGGGTATTACTATGTTGAGGTATGTTCTTATACTGCTGGGTATTACTATGTTGAGGTATGTTCTTATACTGCTGGGTATTGTAACTATGTTGAGGTATGCTCTTATACTGTTGGGTATTACTATGTTGAGGTATGTTCTTATACTGTTGGGTATTACTATGTTGAGGTATGTTCTTATACTGCTGGGTATTACTATGTTGAGGTATGCTATTATACTGCTGGGTATTACTATGTTGAGGTATGTTCTTATACTGTTGGGTATTACTATGTTGAGGTATGTTCTTATACTGCTGGGTATTACTATGTTGAGGGATGTTCTTAAACTGCTGGGTATTACTATGTTGAGGTATGTTCTTATACTGCTGGGTATTACTATGTTGAGGTATGCTATTATACTGCTGGGTATTACTATGTTGAGGGATGTTCTTAAACTGCTGGGTATTACTATGTTGAGGTATGTTCTTATCCTGTTGGGTATTACTATGTTGAGGTATGTTCTTATACTGCTGGGTATTACTATGTTGAGGTATGCTATTATACTGCTGGGCATAATATACTGATGTATATTCTTTTATTGACAGATGTTATACTTTTAGGATGTTCTCATAGGATGTTCATAAACTTGTGTGCTCTTATTCTGAGGTATGTTCTTATACTGTGGGGTGTTCTTATACTACTGGATGGGTATTATTATTTTAGGTATGTTCTTATATTAAGAGGTATTTTTATGCTGCTGGGTATTACACAGAAGTATGTTATTATACAGAAATATGTTCTTACACTGAGAGATGTTTTTATACTATTGAGTATTATTATTCATATACTAGCGTATTCTTATTCAGAGATATGTTCTTATCTTGAGGCATATTGCTCTTATTATGAGGTATATTCTTATACTGTTGGGTATTACTATATTGAGACATGTTTATAGATGAGATGTTATTATACTGAGGTGTGTTTTATACTGTTGGATGTTCATATACTGGGCATGTTCTTATATTAAGTTATGTTCATATACTGGGCATGTTCTTATCCTAAGTTATGTTCTTATACTGGATTATGTTCTTATACTGGATTATGTTCTTATACTGGATTATGTTCTTATACTGCCCAGTACTATTCTACTGAGGGATGTTCTTATATGCAGCTAGATTTATTGTTGATATTTTAAGAAATAATAGTTACACTTTCCTTAACACTTCAGAAGTCAAGGTGCTTTTTTGTGATCAGTTTTGGGGCTAATTATTTTATTTTATTTTTAAGAAAAGTGATTATTTTCCTGAAAATACTAGTGCTATAAATTAATTCTTGGACAAGAACATATATTTAAATTTATACAGGATTCAAAAATGGAATAATATTTTCAGTGATTCAACAAGAGATTGTTGCCACTGCAGTACTTCAGAGGTTACAACTGATATCCTCATCTTCATTTAGGAATTTAAATAATACGAGTTCTATTTTTTAATTCTTGTATATGTTTGGATTTGATTCGTAAAACTGTATGTTCTTTTTCATATTTTTAATTTGCTTTTCAAGGGAAATAAATTATTTTTTTAATTTTACAAAGCTTGTTGTCTTTACGTTTTGCATGTAACTTTGTACAAGTCAAAACATGTAACACATATATTTGATCTACTTGATTACTGCTTGCAGTATCCTCAGTTTTTCAGTGGATACTTCTCTCTTCCATATATATCTATATACACTGTCTGGCATGGAGAGGATAACAGAAAGCAATAGACCTTTAGTCATATATGCTTTAAAACTGAAAAAGAGAAATTAACAAATGTTTTTTCCAAATACATAGTACAAGTATTGCCAGGCTGGACATCAACTGACCAAAACAGTTATTATTGATTCTAGTATTACTTGTATAAATAATTAAAATCTCACTAGGAACTGGTTCTCTATTATGCTGTGCCAATAAAATGTTTCAACTACATTCCATCTATAAATTGGGCAGTAAAACAAGTCAAAGGAAGAAGAGTCTTGTTAGTTGTAATGTTAATGTTGGTTTTAATCATCAACTGACTATTAAGCAAATGTCTGGATTCTTAAAAATAAATAAACACAACTGCATTCATTTTATTGGCTCAAACTAATTCGTACATACCATGCAAACTACTAGAACAATAAAACCTCCCACTCTCTATTATTTTTCCTCCAAATCCATCAGAAATAGATTTGCCAGATTCTGCAGACGAATAATAAAAACACAAAAACAGAGTACTTAATGATTTGAAACCAATGTATAGCTGATTTTCATTAGTCAATAACTGAAAATAAATGAATGAAATTAAAGATCACTTCAACCAACTAAAAGCTTTCATGACCATATCCATGTTTCAAGACAAGCAAGGCATAATGCTAAGAGAATTTAAGATGATGGACTACTTTATGTAAAATATAGCAATGTTTTCTCCAAATGCAAAATAATTAAGAGGTAGGAAACCATCTAGCTTAATTATAATTATCAATTTATCACCTGGGAGCTTAATTATAATTATCAATTTATCACCTGGAAATTAAGATTATAATTGTTGATGCTACCATCCAAGGAGTAGAGAGGTGCATTTCTGATGTGAAATCATGGATGACATGTAACAAGCTGCAGATGAATAAAGATAAAACTGAGGCCATTCTGATCAGAACACAATGACTTTCTCATTCACATCCTCTACCTCAGACAATAAATATCAGCAACACCAACATTAAATTTTCAGTCATTACAAAACCTAGGTGTTATCCTAGACAGTACTCTCCCATTGCACCAACATGTCATGAACATATGCAAGGCTTCAAATCTTGAGCCGAGTGAGATGCATCAGCTCCATTTGCAAATATCTTTCAGTTGATGTCACTAAAACACTTGTGTGTTCATTAGTACTTTCACTGGATGATTTGTAACTCAATTCTGGCTGGTTCGTCTCATTAGCTACTCCAGAAACTTCCTAAAGTTCAAAACACAGTTGGTCGGATCATCTTTAGAGTACCATGATTAGAGCAAACCTCCACGCCTTTCTGTACCTTACACTGGCTATCCATTTGATTCAGAATAAAAACAAATTTGTTTTCTGTGCTACGTTTCATTGACAGACTCCAGTTCAACATACCTATCTGGCCTCATCCATGTGTACACACACCAGCAGATACTTATGCTCCTCTTCTGACAATTGTATGCTCATTATTCACACTATGAAAATGAAGTCATATGGACAAAGTTCTCTTGCATACCAGGGCCCAGCAATGTGGAATGAATTTCCCATTGAAATTAGACACAAAGACACAGAGATTACTTTCAAGAGTGCTGTTAAAGCTGACCTTTTTGGACAGCAAGAACAAATTTAAAGACCAAAAAATGTTTCCTACTTTTAATATTTTCAGCATTTTTTTATGTTTTCCAATTTCAAGGATTTTGTTTTCTGTTTTTTTTTTTTATAATCATCATATCATTATAGATGTTGTAAAGCACTGAGAGCTTCTAAAGATTAGGCGCAACAGCATTCTTATTATTATTCAATGTACTTGTCTAAAAAGAAAATAATTAACCAGCCTTGGCTGTACTGCTAACTTTATAATGTATACTAAATTATAATGATAAAGGACTCTGCAGGATTATTGTCTTTCTTAAGAAAATATATACTGATGGAAAGAACATATTGTACTGCCATCCAAGGAGCAAGAATATATTGTAGTGCCATCCATAGAGCCAATATTTACTGTAATACCATCCATGGAGCAAAGAACATATTGCAATGCCATACATGGAGCAAAGAAATTATTGCAATACCATCCATAGAGCAAAGAACATATTGCAATATCATCAATGGAGCAAATGTATACTGTATGGCCATCCATAGAGCAAATAAAATATAGTAATGCCATTAATGGAGCAAAGAACATATTGAAATGCCATACATGGAGCAAAGAACATATTGCAATACCATCCATGGAGCAAAGAATATATTGCAATGCCATACATGGAGCAAAGAACTTATTGCAATACCATCCATGGAGCAAAGAACATACTGCAATACCATCAATGGAGCAAAGAACATATTGCAATACCATCCATGGAGCAAAGAACATACTGCAATATCATCCATGGAGCAAAGAACATTTTGCAATACCATCCATGGAGCAAAGAACATATTGCAATACCATCCATGAAGCAAAGAACATATTGCAATACCATCCATGGAGCAAAGAACTTATTGCAATACCATCCATGGAGCAAAGAACTTATTGCAATACCATCCATGGAGCAAAGAACATACTGCAATACCATCACTGGAGCATAGAACATATTGCAATACCATCCATGGAGCAAAGAACATACTGCAATACCATCCATGGAGCAAAGAACATTTTGCAATACCATCCATGGAGCAAAGAACATATTGCAATACCATCCATGGAGCAAAGAACATATTGCAAAACCATCCATGGAGCAAAGAACTTATTGCAATACCATCCATGGAGCAAAGAACATATTGCAAGACCATCCATGGAGCAAAGAACTTATTGCAATACCATCCATGGAGCAAAGAACAGATTGCAATACCATCCATGGAGCAAAGAACATACTGCAATACCATCAATGGAGCAAAGAACATATTGTAATACCATCCATGGAGCAAAGAACATATTGCAATACCATGTATGGAGCAAAGAACTTATTGCAATACCATCCATGGAGCAAAGAACATATTGCAATACCATCCATTGAGCAAAGAACATACTGCAATACCATCCATGGAGAAAATGTATACTGAAAATGTATAAATCCATAGAGCAAATAAAATATAGTAATGCCATAAATGGAGCAAAGAATATATTGCAATGCCATACATGGAACAAAGAACATAAGGTAATGCCATTCATGGAGCAAATAATATACTGTAGTGCCATCCATGGAGTAAAGAACATATTGTAAAGCCATCCATGGAACAAAGAACATATTGTAATGCTATCCATTGAGAAACAAACATATTGTAAAGCCATCCATGGAACAAAAAGCATATTAAAATGCAATCCATAGAGGAATTAACATATTGAACAGCCACCCATGGAACAAAGAACATATTGTAATGCCATCCATGGAGGAAATAACATATTGTAATGCAATCCATGGAGCTAAGAACATATTGCAATGCCATTTGTGGTGCAAAAAAACATATTGCAATGCCATCCATGGTGCAATGAAGTAAAGCCATCCATGATGCAAAGAACATATTGCAATGCCATCCATGGAGGAAATAACATATTGTAATGCCATCCATGGAGCTAAGAACATATTGCAATGCCATTTATGGTGCAAAAAAACATATTGCAATGCCATCCATGGTGCAATGAAGTAAAGCCATCCATGATGCAAAGAACATATTGCAATGCCATCCATGGAGCAAAGAACATATTGTAATGTTATACATGGAGCAAAGAATATTTTGCAATGCTATCCATGGTGCAAAAAACATATTGCAATGCCATCCATGTTGCAAAGAAGTAAAGCCATCCAGGATGCAAAGAACATATTGCAATGCCATCCAAGGAGCAAAGCACATATTGTAATGCCATCTATGGAGGAAATAACATATTGTAATACCATCCATGGAGCAAAATGATGATGATACATATAACTTTGTGTGTCTTTCTATTAATTATATGTTAGTTTTAAAACGATTCTCCCTTCATGTGAAGTCACCCCTGGTAGCCTATACTGGAATAGTGATTGCAAATATTCAGGAGCAATAGTATTGGATATTCTGTACATTAATTTGACTTTCCTCAACCAGATTCAAACATTAATAAGTAATATTTTTAACTGACTATCTATATTTTCCTTGCTTTCTTTCTAGACTGATACAAATATAAAATTCTAAAAATGTAAATATAAATAATAGTGCAGAGATAAACAGAAATGGAGTAGAATTAAAAAATTCAACATAAACACAGATATATAACAAGTGTCTCCCTTTCTGCAGAACCTGCCATCTATTTAGTTCAAAAATAATAGAACAAAAGAACTGTAACAATGGTTTTAAGTTATGGTGTGGACAAGTGGATGAATCAATGGACATGCACATGGACATCAAAAAAGTGATGGCTCATTCCAAGGTCTCACCAAGGCAGGCTTGACAAACATCGGTTACTGTGACCTATTTTTGACAATATTGTGTATTAATACTCTGCCAGCTAAATGATGATGTTTTTTGAGATATGGGTAAAAACACTTGCAGAGAAAGGTCATGACCTTATTATTATTACCTTATTACCTTATTACTTATTATTATTACCTATAACCTACAATAACAAAGCCTCAACTATGCTCATTTCCTGTAAATTCTTTGCATCTGGCATCTCTCAAAGTTGAAACGTTTTGCAACAGTACTTGTTTTGACTTTTTTTTATTATATCTCCCTCTCTTTTTTTTCTCTCTCTATCTTCTTAGTATCAAACTTGAATCCCTCCATTACCTAATTTTAGTGGAACACATTCTAAATTGCAAATTAAAAACTCAAAACTACTGAATCAAATTTTCAAAATCAGAAATTGGAAGGTTCTGCTGTTCATCAAGAATTGTGTTTAATGAAACTCATAATGGATATTGACCTTTTACTGAATTAATCCTGCCCCAAAAAGCAATATTTTAAAACTTTAAAAAGGTCACCTTTTCATCACATTATCTGATGATAAGCCTACTTTCCCACTGTCTAAAATATACACAAGGCTTATCTCTGGAGAAAGATTTATAAAGTATTTCTCAATGCTGGCCCCCTGGTTCTATCACTGTAGAAAGACTTATAAAGTATTTCTCAATGCTGGCCCCCTGGTTCTATCATTGTAGAAAGACTTCTAAAGTATTTCTCAATGCTGGCCCCCTGGTTCTATCATTGTAGAAAGACTTGTAAAGTATTTCTCAATGCTGGCCCCTGGTTCTATCATTGTAGAAAGACTTGTAAAGTATTTCTCAATGCTGGCCCCTGGTTCTATCATTGTAGAAAGACTTCTAAAGTATTTCTCAATGCTGGCCCCCTGGTTCTATCATTGTAGAAAGACTTATAAAGTATTTCATAAGGCTGGCTTCCTTGTCTTATCAATGTAGCAAAACTTATAAAATATTTCACAAGGCTGGCCTCCTTGGCTTTATCACTAAAGAAGACTTATTAAGTATTTCACCATGGATCAAGTGAATGAATGAAAGCTGAAGACCTTTCCTCACAATATCCATGTCTGTCATAATCAATGAGCTTCTCCTCTAAACTTGTAAACAATATTAATTTTACTGCATTTATTTAATCACTTTTATTGATATAGGCATGATGTGTATATAAATTAATGTTTGCTTTGTGCAATGGCAAATATCAGAATCTGAAATACTATGAAGTGCCATGGCAATAGGAGTCAACTGCCTTGTCAAAATACACACCATGGCAGTCATCTCAGTAGTATGAAGTGCCACAGCAATGGGAGTCAACTGCCTTGTCAAGATATACACCATGGCAGTCAATGGAAGTCAGCTGCCTTGTCAAGATAGACACCATGGCAGTCATCTCAGTACTATGAAGTGCCATGGCAATGGGAGTCAACTGCCTTGTCAAGATACACGCCATGGCAGTCATCTCAGAACTATGAAGTGCCATGGCAATGGGAGTTAATTGCCTTGTCAAAATAGACACCATGGCAGTTATCTCAGTACTATGAAGTGCCATGGCAATATGAGTCAACTGCCTTGTCAAAATACACACCATGGCAGTCATCTCAGTACTATGAAGTGCCATGGCAATGGGAGTCAATTGCCTTGTCAAAATACACACCATGGCAGTCTTCTCAGTACTATGAAGTGCCATGGCAATGGAGGTCAATTGCCTTGTCAAGATACACACCATGGCAGTCATCTCAGTACTATGAAGTGCCATGGCATTGGGAGTCAACTGCTTGTCAATATACACACTATGGTAACAATACCAGTTTGGTTTGGCCAGGATTTGAGTCAACAACCCTGTGATTGTGAGTCAAGGATAATTTATATTTTTGCACCATTCATCGGGAAATGACATATAATGATATAGACTGACAGAGAAAGAAGCATGATTTCAGTGTCATCTCTCATCATCTGGCAGTAATGGTGACCTTACTGTAATAAATGTGTGTACACATATAATTGACTTTGTACAAAAAATTCACACTCTTCAATATGCTTTAACGATTTCATATAAAACAAGTGAAACTCAGAACAGTAAAATATCAAGACATAACAGTTTCATGTTATGCCAGATATATAAAATGCAAATTTAAGACATAAATGCTATCATCAAGTTATTAAAACATGAGTTTTATGTTATACCAGATATGCAAAATGAAGACATAAATGCGATCATCAAGTTATTAAAACATAACTGTTTCATGTTATACCAGATATGTAAAATGAAAACACAGATGTGATCATCAAGTTATTAAGACATGAGTTTTATGTTATACCAGATATGCAAAATGAAGACGTAAATGTGATCATCAAGTTATTAAAACATTTCATTTCAGAGTTTAACCATGACACCTTTATTCAGTGAATTTGGAGGGGTGGGGGTTGGGGGTAGCATCTTTTGTCAAATTACAAATAGTACCTGGATTCATGGATATTATAAGCATATGACAGTAATATCATTTAAGGGCAACAATATTTTATGTTGGCTGTAAAATATGTTATGACAGAAATGCCATTTAGGGAAAAGATATTTTATGTTGGCTGTAAAATATTTTAGGACAGAAATGCCATTTAGGGAAAAGATATTTTATGTTGGCTGTAAAATATTTTATGACAGAAATGCCATTTAGGGACAAGATATTTTATGTTGGCAATTTATATTTAATTGGTTATGAAACATAAAATACATGACAGAACTGTACCCAATAAAAGTAAGCAAATTCACTTCCTAATAATAATAATAATAATAATAATAATAATAATAATAATGCTTTATTTATAGAGGGTGACTCATTAGTCAAGGACTATTCTCCCTTGAGGTCCTCTTAATGAAAGTATAACAAATGCACATTGTGTGAAGAAGCAATAATTAGTGTTTATATTATAGCATGTTTGGTATTAAAATACTAAATTCCATTATCTGTTAGAAACACATGCATGCTCCTGATATCTCTTCTTAAATACTCTAATATTTTCAGCCGATTTTACATGTAGTGGAAGCTTATTCCACAGAACTGTACCAGAGTATTGAAAACTCTCTTTGAATTGCTCTGTTCTTGGTTTTGGTACTAGAAGGTTTCCATGTGAGATTGATCTCAACTGGTATTGTGTTGAAAAAGGCCTGAATAAGTCCTGAAAATACTCTGGTGCAGTTCCATGTAGACATTTATAAAAAGAACTGCCTTGTGAAAATCTATCCTGTCATATATTGTGAACCATTTGAGTTCTGTAAATAATGCTTTTGAGGGATGGTCAACAGATGTATCTAAAATTACACATGCTGCTTGTTTCTGGAGTTTATAAATCCTGTCAAGCTCAGATTTAGCACAGTTTCCCCATACATTAGAACAGTAATCCATTGTTGGAAGAATATGCGTCTTGTAGTATAGATTGCGAGTTTCCATAGGTAAATATTTCTTGATTCTACTGAGAAGGGCAATTTTGGATGACAGTGTTTTACAAAGCTTATCAATATGGTCATTCCATAATAAATTATTATCTATGGACACACCTACAAGCCTTTCATGATTGACATTTTCTAATGGATGATTATTTATTGCAAGAGATAGTTTTGGGTTCCCTGACTTGTGTAGCTTTTGTGTTGTCCCCAGAATCATACATTTTGTTTTACCTTCATTAATTACCATCCTATTTTGTTGTGACAATTTTTGGACTCTAATAAGATCTGAGTTTAATCTTGTTTGGATAACTTCAGTATCAGAACTAAATGTATACAAGGTTGCATAATCTGCAAACAATTCTGTATTGGTGGATTCATTATTTAATGGTAGATCATTGACATAGAGAGGAAGAGGAGAGGGCCTAAAACTGAGCCTTGAGGGACTCCTGAATGAATAGTGCGAGTTTGAGAGCTAATATTGCCAATGCTTACTTGTTGAGACCTATGGTTTAGGTATGATCTAAACCAGTTTAAAGAAGGATTGTCAAACCTGTAACAGTTCAACTTTTGCAGCAGAATTTCATAATAATGAAAACTGCCTTTAGAGCTTGACTGCAGAGCTGCCAAACCTCTGGACTGAAATTTAGTAAAAAAGTTAAACATTAGTGAATTTTGCAAATAATTAGTGAAAGCTACCAGAACTGGCAAGGTATGTGTCTTCAATAACCAAACAAGTGGTTCCACCCAATTTTGACCTAAGTTTAAGGCTCAAAACTGTACTTCTAACACATAATTACCCATATATAATAACCTCATCCTAATCATCATCAACATCATCAGTCTCTTGACCTAGTGTGGTCGTTGAGGCACTGTGAGCTGAACATCTGACCAGTTCCCTCCACTTGTCTCAATCATGTGCCAATGCCTGTGTCTCCACAAACATTTCCTGGTCCATTCTGTGATGTTGTCAGTCCACATTTTTCTCTGTCTACCTCTCCTTCTACCACTTTGGACACTGCTGTACAGTACTGTTGTGGATAGACTGTTGGCTCTAGTGACATGGCCATACTATTTCAGCTAGCTCTTTTTGACAGTGGTGAGGAGCTGATGAATGGTGCCTGATGGTGTTACGCACTTCTTCATTTGTGATGTGGTCCATGTAAGAGATGCCAAAGATGGTTGTGTAGCATCTCATTTCAAGTGCCTCGATTCTTCATTGTAATTCTGCTGTCAGGGTCCAGGCCTCACATGAATACAAAAAGTTTGAGATGACTAGTGCTCTCAATAATCTGATTATAGTTTTCATGCAGATATTCTTGTCTCTCCAGATGGGTCTTGGCTATGACATAGCTGCCATTGTTTGTGCTGCTCGTGACAAAATTTCTGCTCCTGATCCCTCTTAGGTGATTATGGAAACAAGATATTTGAACTGGCCCACTGTTTCCAGTTCCTGTTCCCTGATTTTAATCTTGGTTGAGATATGTTTTCCACTATTTGTCATCAGCTTTGTCTTCTCTGTGCTTATCTCCATGTATTAATCACATTCTTTAAAAAGGCTGTCATTATTAATTCTTTGTTTAAAGAATTTGAAGTTGCTATGTATATGTGCTGTGCTTTAAAAAAATCCAGTTAGACCCCAGTTTTCTTCACAAGTTTTTGTAAAACTTCTCAAATAAATATATATTAAAATACCTTAAAATGCTTTTGACAAGGTAACCTATACCTATTTCTACTAATTTTGTCATTAGCAGTATGAACTGTTATCAGTACCACTGCTCATATTGTGACTAACACTTAACAGAATCAATGTTATTTGATTCCTGATTTAAACTGATTGAGAATTTGGGAATAATTACCTGGAGTAATGAAATATACACCAAAATAATGATGGTTGGCAGCTCTGAGACTGCTTTACAACGAAATATGTGATACAAACAGTATCCTCTCATCATAGCACTGTCCATGGGATCCACTGAGCATACTGTGAAATGTGTGATACATACAGTACTCTCTCATTATAGCAATGTCCATGGGTTCCACTAAGCATACTGTGAAGTGTGTGATACATACAGTACTCTCATCATAGCACTGTCCATGGGATCCACTAAGCATACTGTGAAATATGTGATATATACAGTACTCTCTCATTATAGCACTGTCCATGGGTTTCACTGAGCATACTGTGAAGTGTGTGATTCAAATAGTGCTCCTTCATTATAATGCTGTCCTTAGAAGCCTGAGTAAGGCTATACTGAATTATAGTAAGTTGTTATAGTAGGGTTTAATGCCATTTTTAAGCACATGATAGGCTATACATGGCAGCCAGTATTATTGGTGGAGGAAGAACCCGGGAAAACCCCCGGAATGAACCACCGACTCACGAGAAGCTACTGGCAAGCTTTCTCACATAACTACATCAGCCAAATCTTAGACTTGAACCAACGCAGTCAGAGGTGAGATGGCAGTGACCCGTAACGGAGAGTGCTTTAGACCACTTGGCCAATTATAGTAAGAGTGTTTTATTAATGAAGTGCATAATACATACAGTATGGCCTAATTAGGGGCCAAAGATAGCTGTGTAGTCTAAGGTTCTGATGACTCAAACATCTCACCTCAGTCTGTGCAAGTTTGAGTCCCAGCTGGACCAACATAAAAGCATACCAGTAGCTTCCCAGGGATTGGTGATTTTTCCAGAGGTGGGGGGTCCAGGCTCTTTCTCTACCAAACATACTGGTTGCCATGCTTAACATATTATGTGCTGAAAAATGATAATGAACCCTAAACAAACAAATCAAAACCCTTATAAAGATTATCTATAGAAGAAACAGAGTACATTGCCATAGAGTGAAGTGCCTTATAATGAAGTATATAAAATACAATACTCTTTCATTATAATGCTATCCATAATGTGAACCATACAATATTGAAACATATATTGAAAAAGCCTTATCATGAATTACATAACATGTGATCTGGATTTATAAAATAGCTTTAAAAAGTTTCAGTCACATCACTATAATGTCTGCAGTGTGGCAGTTTACATTGACGTCTAGAACTGAGGCATCATGCCATAGACATGTAGCATGATGACCCACCGAGTCACATAATCCTGACACCAGGCCAACCAGCACTAACACTAAACTCTTAATGCTGAGCACCAAGCTAGGTAGCTGTTAGTACTATTTTTGTAAGTCTTTGGTATGACTCAGCTTAGGATCAATGCCACAACCTTCAACATCCGAAGCAGATGCTCTAACCACAAGACCTTTGGAGTATTTACATAATACTGTGCACCACATTATAACATTGTCTATGGGAGCCAAATAGTAATAAACCTTAAAGTGAAAGTACCTTATAATGAATTACATGATACATATTCACTCCTTATAACACTGATCATGGGAACTATATAATAGTGAACTTTATAATGAGATAGCTTTATAATGAATTACATGATACATATTCACTCCTTATAACACTGATCATGGGAACTATATAATAGTGAACCTTATAATGAGATAGCTTTATAATGAATTACATAATACATATTCACTCCTTATAACACTGATCATGGGAACTATATAACAGTGAACCTTATAATGAGATAGCTTTATAATGAATTACATAATACCATATTCACTCCTTATAACACTGATCATGGGAACTATATAATAGTGAACTTTATAATGAGATAGCTTTATAATGAATTACATAATACATATTCACTCCTTATAACACTGATCATGGGAACTATATAATAGTGAACCTTATAATGAGATAGCTTTATAATGAATTACATAATACATATTCACTCCTTATAACACTGATCATGGGAACTATATAACAGTGAACCTTATAATGAGATAGCTTTATAATGAATTACATAATACCATATTCACTCCTTATAACACTGATCATGGGAACTATATAATAGTGAACTTTATAATGAGATAGCTTTATAATGAATTACATAATACATATTCACTCCTTATAACACTGATCATGGGAACTATATAATAGTGAACCTTATAATGAGATAGCTTTATAATGAATTACATAATACCATATTCACTCCTTATAACACTGATCATGGGAACTATATAACAGTGAACCTTATAATGAGATAGCTTTATAATGAATTACATAATACCATATTCACTCCTTATAACACTGATCATGGGAACTATATAATAGTGAACCTTATAATGAGATAGCTTTATAATGAATTACATAATACATATTCACTCCTTATAACACTGATCATGGGAACTATATAATAGTGAACCTTATAATGAGATAGCTTTATAATGAATTACATAATACCATATTCACTCCTTATAACACTGATCATGGGAACTATATAATAGTGAACTTTATAATGAGATAGCTTTATAATGAATTACATAATACATATTCACTCCTTATAACACTGATCATGGGAACTATATAATAGTGAACCTTATAATGAGATAGCTTTATAATGAATTACATAATACCATATTCACTCCTTATAACACTGATCATGGGAACTATATAACAGTGAACCTTATAATGAGATAGCTTTATAATGAATTACATAATACCATATTCACTCCTTATAACACTGATCATGGGAACTATATAATAGTGAACCTTATAATGAGATAGCTTTATAATGAATTACATAATACATATTCACTCCTTATAACACTGATCATGGGAACTATATAACAGTGAACCTTATAATGAGATAGCTTTATAATGAATTACATAATACCATATTCACTCCTTATAACACTGATCATGGGAACTATATAATAGTGAACTTTATAATGAGATAGCTTTATAATGAATTACATAATACATATTCACTCCTTATAACACTGATCATGGGAACTATATAATAGTGAACATTTTAGTGAGATAGCCTTATAATGAATTACATGACACATAATAATTTTACTACCACTTAATGTAATTAGATCTATAAGCATACTGACTTACTAACAGGAATATACAAAAGCTACCTAATCAATCACTATGTGACAATGTGTCATCATATGCTGTTTAAATAAACTAAAGTTTCTCTTGTTGATAAAATGGGCATTTTCACTGATGTTACATACCTGTGACTACAGGTGATAAAGAAGCACACCAGATTAATGTATGTGGTTTGTAACAATGAATAGTAGTTGGTCCTGAATACACAATGCCACTTTGAATTTTCTATTAGAAAATATATTATAAAAATAGTAACTGTCACAAATATTGGTAGAGTTAAATTTTACCATGAATGACTGAATTTTAAGTCTAGAATGACATTTTTCTTTCTGTTATTTCCAGATTGACATGTTCTCTCCATATATGTTATGTTGTGCCATTTTATGTTGATAATGATGTTACACTATGCTATCTTATGTTTAGAATGAGGTATTCTGTTATATCCAGAATAATCTGTAAAAGCTAAGTTTGGACTTTAGCATGATATTAATTTTGCTCCATATCCTAATTTTGGACTTCGATACACAAATAATGTTGCTACTTGAGCATAAATAAAACAAATAAAAACTATGCTGCCAAAAAAAATGCAGCCATGAATAAATTGGCCAAAATTTAATAAATACATCTTTAAATTTGCATAATTATACATGCACACCTTTTTTGAAAATAAAGAAAATGGTTTACTTTGCAAAATCATAAGTAAATATCCACATTTTGTATGCATCAATGTAAGTAGTAACACATTTGTGTGTATATGTTCTATATTACATGCATCTAAATGGATAATAGATCAAAGACATACAAATAATCAATCACTTTAGCATGCATCTGACAATGTAAACTGAATACAAATACAAAAATTAAATATGTAAACAAAACTTACACAGATATCTTCCTGTTAGAATATTCTGAATCTTTCTGCCAACGCATACCACTGAGTACAACCAACCTCTCTGACATAGCCAGTAATCTCTCTCAGTAGGATTGTATACAAGTGAAATGCTGATGGAATATGACTATAGGTGTGGCTACAGCAGCAAGTGACATTAATTGACAAGTATTACCCTTGCATAATGCATCTAAAGGCATTAATTTGTTCCTCCCAACAATCAATTCTAAACTTCAAGCACAAGCATGTGGTAAATAACTTGTTCATATAAATGTGTCCAAAAACTCTTGATTTTCTTATTTTTTTGTAATTTCATTAAAATAAGATGAAGTTTGAGAATTTATTTGCCATTTTCTTCAAGGTATTATTTTTTAGCGGAATCTGCCTGAAACAAGAAGCATACTATCAACAGTATCAGCCCATATTTTTTCATTGTAATCAAAGAAGCTAAAATTGTGAGGATCAATTGTGAAATTGATTTAAAACTAATCTTGTTTAAAAGAAGAGATATAGAACAATTAAAATTCTGTTTATCCATAGCCTGGCAAAGTGCAATAAAAATCTTATATTGTAAAACTTGTCATGGAAGACCACTGCTATGAGAAACCAGTGGATTTACATGAATCTGTCACAGGTCAATATTTCAGTGGAATATTTATACAAATCTGTCACAGGTCAATGAATATGTCACAAGTCAATACTTCACAAGAATATTTATATGAATCTGTCACAGGTCAATCTTCAGTGGAATATTCATATGAATCTGTCACAGGTCAATGAATATGTCACAAGTTAATATTTCAGAAGAATCTTTATATGAATCTGTCACAGGTCAATCTTTCAGTGGAATATTCATATGAATAAGTCACAGGTCAATGAATATGTCACAAGTTAATATTTCAGAAGAATATTTATATGAATCTGTCACAGGTCAATATTTCACCTGTCAAAGGTCAATCTTTCTGTGGAATGTTCATGGGAATCAATAACTGTGCAACCTAAATTAAATTCAGGTAGGAAACATTATGAAGAAGAAACAGTGTACTTGAACAAAAACAGTCCATTCTTCTCTTTGATTTTGTTTGGGTTTGGTTTTTTACTGTACATCAACATGAGTAAATTATTTAGGTAAATGGCAACATGACTAAATTATTTAATGCCAAGGCAATTTGAGTAAATTATTGAATGCCAAGGTAACATGAATAAATTATTGAATGCCAAGGTAACTTGAATAAATTATTGAATGCCAAGGTAACATGAATAAATTATTGAATGCCAAGGCAATTTGAATAAATTATTGAATGCCAAGGTAACTTGAATAAATTATTGAATGCCAAGGCAACATGACTAAATTATTTAATGCCAAGGCAACATGACTAAATTATTTAATGCCAAGGCAATTTGAGTAAATTATTGAATGCCAAGGTAACATGAATAAATTATTGAATGCCAAGGTAACTTGAGTAAACTATTTAATGGCAAGGCAACTTGAATAAATTATTTAATGCCAAGGCAACTTGAGTCAAGACGACCTTGTCCTCGGATGCACCATGGTAGCTAACTGTGACAGATCCTATGGTAAGATCTGAACTTAGACCCTACTGATCATAGGTCCATCATGCTGGACACTTAATTACTTTGCCTCCATAGAAAGATGGAAAGATGCAGACAACAAACTCCACAGCTGAAAATATATTGATTAGCCAATATGGTTTACATTATTACAAATCATCGTAAAGACTGATCCACATGAATAAATTAAATTCCACATTTACAGTACATGCATGACAAGAGTCAGTTGAAGATGAAACAATTTCTTCCTTTTAACTGCTGAATTTCAAAATCATCACAGACATTCTTCAGTAAAAACACAATTTTTTAAATTAGCCACTGAGGTACACATACCTGATGTCCAACTGGCACCATTTTCACTAAAGCCAATGTAGACATCATTATAAGTGTTTGGTTACAACTCCATGTCATAATGATCATTCATTCAGGTAGAGTGACAGACAAGGTTTGACAATAATCATGGCAGCCATACTAAATGTATGACTGGCACCATTTTCAGTTAGGATCAACCAGAATGTATGACTGGTACCATTTTCAATTAGGATCAACCAGAATGTATGACTGGTACCATTTTCAATTAGGATCAACCAGAATGTATGACTGGCACCATTTTCAGTTAGGATCAACCAGAATGTATGACTGGCACCATTTTCAATTAGGATCAACCAGAATGTATGACTGGTACCATTTTCAGTTAGGATCAACCAGAATGTATGACTGGTACCATTTTCAGTTAGGATCAACCAGAATGTATGACTGGTACCATTTTCAATTAGGATCAACCAGAATGTATGACTGGCACCATTTTCAATTAGGATCAACCAGAATGTATGACTGGTACCATTTTCAATTAGGATCAACCAGAATGTATGACTGGCACCATTTTCAATTAGGATCAACCAGAATGTATGACTGGTACCATTTTCAATTAGGATCAACCAGAATGTATGACTGGCACCATTTTAAATTAGGATCAACCAGAATGTATGACTGGTACCATTTTCAATTAGGATCAACTAGAATGTATGACTGGCACCATTTTCAATTAGGATCAACTAGAATGTATGACTGGCACCATTTTCAATTAGGATCAACCAGAATGTATGACTGGTACCATTTTCAATTAGGATCAACCAGAATGTATGACTGGCACCATTTTCAGTTAGGATCAACCAGAATGTATGACTGGTACCATTTTCAATTAGGATCAACCAGAATGTATGACTGGTACCATTTTCAATTAGGCTCAACCAGAATGTATGACTGGCACCATTATGTATGACTGGCACCATTTTCAATTAGGATCAACCAGAATGTATGACTGGTACCATTTTCAATTAGGATCAACCAGAATGTATGACTGGCACCATTTTCAATTAGGATCAACCAGAATGCATGACTGGCACCATTTTCAATTAGGATCAACCAGGAATAGTCTGAAGGTGACTAGTTTAAAAGTCAATTTACAGATTAAAAAAATACCTCTTCAGTGGCCTAGTATTTAGAGCATCCACCTCGGATGCAGGAGGTCATGGGTTCAAACTCTGGCATTTATACCAAAAAACAAAAATGGTACTAACAGCTGCCTCGCTTGGAACTCAGCATTAAGAGGTTAGTGTTAGGACCGGTTGGCCTGGTGTCAGGATAATATGACTGGGTGGGACATTATGCTACATGTCTGTTGTATGTAGACCCAGTACTGAACATCACTAAGACTGCCTCACTACAGACATTATAGTGATATGACTGAAAAATTGCTAAAGCTACATTAAACAATCCAAAAATCTCAAATTATGAAGATCAAAATATGTAAATCAGCTGGAATATTATCCTGGCTTTGTCACATGAATGAGTAGTAATAAAATGATTTTCCAGTTGGCTAACTGTGGCAGCCATATTAGATCACAGATCAGCACCATTTTGATTGTGGGCCCTGCAGACATCATAAAAAGTATATTGGTGAAAGCACCATGCCAGTATAACTTTCTTTTCCTGAATGGTGATAAAAGATTTTTGGCTGGCTGCTGTTATAGCCTTATCAGAAGTTAGATTGGTGTTATTTTTTTTATATATTTAGGATCAAGCAGACATCATAAAAAATCTTACATTAAACATGTTTATTTAGGACCAACCAGACATCATAAGAAGTCTTTTGGTGAAAACTACATGTGGATATCACCACCAATTCAGGAAGATTAGTAGAAAAAAGACTTTCAAGATGTCCATGGATGTGTTTATTTTGGATGTGCGAACAGCACCATCTGGGACCAAGTAAACCAATGTTTAGGATAAATTTCTATGTGTAAATTTTCATGGCAATGGTTTAGGAGGAGTAACAATAACAAACTACTGTTAAAACACGGACAATGGACAAAAGACAATCCCTTAAACTCTTCTGGTCAAAGTACAACTACAATAATAATTGTCTTGATCTGTTTAATGTATCCAAAATACTACAATAATAATTGTCTTGATCTGTTTAATGTATCCAAAATACTACAATAATAATTGTCTTGATCTGTTTAATGTATCCAAAATACTACAATAATAATTGTCTTTATCTGTTTAATGTATCCAAAGTACTACTACAATAATAATTGTCTTTGTCTGTTTAATGTATCCAAAGTACCACTACAATAATAATTGGCACTGTTTAATGTATCCAAAATACTACTACAATAATAATTGTCACTGTTTAATGTATCCAAAGTACTACTACAATAATAAATTGTCACTGTTTAATGTATCCAAAGTACTATTACAATAATAATTGTCTCTGTTTAATGTATCAAAAGTACTACTACAATAATAATTGTCTTTGTCTGTATAATGTATCCAAAGTACTAATACAATAATAATTGTCTTTGTCTGAATAATGTATCCAAACTACCACAATAATAATTGTCACTGTTTAATGTATCCAAAGTACTATTACAATAATAATTGTCTCTGTCTGTAAAATGTATCCAAAATACTACTACATTAATAACTGTCATTGTATAATATATCCAAAGTACTACTTCAATAATAATTGTCACTGTTTAATGTATCCAAAGTACTATTACAATAATAATTGTCACTGTTTAATGTATCTAAAGTACTTCTACAATAATAATTGTCTTTGTATAATGTATCCAAAATACTACTACATTAATAACTGTCATTGTATAATGTATCCAAAGTACTACTTCAATAATAATTGTCACTGTTTAATGTATCCAAAGTACTATTACAATAACAATTGACACTGTTTAATGTATCCAAAGTACTAATACAATAATAATTGTCACTGTTTAATGTATCTAAAGTACTTCTACAATAATAATTGTCTTTGTATAATGTATCCAAAGTACTACTACAATAATAATTGTCTTTGTCTGAATAATGTATCCAAACTACTACAATAATAATTGTCACTGTTTAATGTATCCAAAGTACTATTACAATAATAATTGTCTGTCTGTAAAATGTATCCAAAATACTACATTAATAACTGTCATTGTATAATGTATCCAAAGTACTACTTCAATAATAATTGTCACTGTTTAATGTATCCAAAGTACTATTACAATAATAATTGTCACTGTTTAATGTATCTAAAGTACTTCTAAAAAAATAATTGTCTTTGTCTGAATAATGTATCCAAACTACTACAATAATAATTGTCACTGTTTAATGTATCCAAAGTACTATTACAATAATAATTGTCTGTCTGTAAAACGTATCCAAAATACTACTACATTAATAACTGTCATTGTATAATGAATCCAAAGTACTACTTCAATAATAATTGTCACTGTTTAATGTATCCAAAGTGTTAATACAATAATAATTGTCACTGTTTAATGTATCCAAAGTACTATTACAATAATAATTGTCTTTGTCTGTATAATTTATCCAAAGTAAAACTTCAATAATAATTGTCTCTATAATAATAATTGTCTCTATATAGTGTATCCAAAATACTATTACAATAATAATTGTCTGTCTGTAAAACGTATCCAAAATACTACTACATTAATAACTGTCACTGTTTAATGTATCCAAAGTACTATTACAATAATAACTATCTTTGTATAATGTATCCAAAGTAATATTACAATAATAATTGTCATTGTTTACTGTATCCAAAGTACTATTACAATAATAATAGTCTTTGTATAATGTATCCAAATACAACTTCAATAATAATTGTCTCTATATAATGTATCCAAAATACTATTACAATATTAATTGTCTTTGTATAAGTATCCAAATAAAACTTCAATAATAATTGTCTCTATATAATGTATCCAAAGTACTATTACAATACTAATTGTCTCTATATAATGTATCCAAAGTACTATTACAATAATAATTGTCACTGTATAATGTATCTAAAATACAACTTCAATAATAATTGTCTCTATATAATGTATCCAAAGTACTATTACAATAATAATTGTCTCTATATAATGTATCCAAAGTACTATTACAATAATAACTGTCACTGTATAATGTATCTAAAATACTTTTACAATAATAATTGTCTTTGTCTGTATAATGTATCTAAAGTACTACTACAATAATAATTGTCACTGTTTAATGTATCTAAAGTACTTCTACAATAATAATTGTCTTTGTCTGTATAATGTATCCAAAATACTACTACATTAATAACTGTCATTGTATAATGTATCCAAAGTACTACTTCAATAATAATTGTCACTGTTTAATGTATCCAAAATACTTCTACAATAATAATTTTCTTTGTCTGTATAATGTATCCAAAATACTACTATAATAATATTTGTCTCTGTATATTGTATCCAAAGTACTTCTACAATAATAATTAACCAAGGAAATCAAACAGACCCTGATATTCCAGTACATTACACAATGTAAGATCAATGTCTAGGATGCTTGCGCCAGATATATATGGTGTGTGTGATTTGGAAATTTAACATAGCTTTAACAATTTTTCAGTCTTATTGCTACAATGTCTGTAGTGTGACAGTTTATAGTGATGTCTAGCACTGGAGCATCATGCCGCAGACAGGTAGCATCATGTCCCACCAAGTCACATTATCCTGACACCAGGTCAACCAGTCTAACAGTAACCTCTTAATGCTGAGTGCCTAGCAAGGCAACTGTAAGTACCATTTTTGTAAGTCTTTGCTATGACTTAAACATGGTTCAAACCCATGACCAACCCATATCTGAGGCAGATGCTCTAACCACTAGGCCACTGGAGTCGTTGACATATATGATAGTATCAGTTGTATTGACTAACTGAATGTATTCAATTTTTAGCTTCAGTCTGTTAATTAAGTCCTTACAAAAAATACTTTTGATCATGATTTATTTCATTATTATTGATCTGATTATCATAAATAGACCTGACAGAAAAGGGTTTGTTTCCTGTTGTAAGACTTGACACAGCTTGTCATATATTTTCATATAATCTCCAAAAAAAACTAAAATCAAAAACAGACTTTTCATGTTTGCATAACCAAATTCAGCTACCAAATGCTGATGATTCGGTTACCTTTGTGAAAAATTTAAGAATTCTTTACAAAGTATACTTTAGAAATGTTTACAGTAATTTTTTTTAAAGCTGGAATAATTTAAAATATTTTACCCATGTGTCATACACTCACATGTTTTTGACATCAGTCACACGAGGGTTCTATGATAATGATATCTGACACATAACATGGCGTTTGGGTGCATTCTCCGTCATCAGATTAGGCTGGATTGAATATCATAGTTTGTCTGCACTTACGTGTAACAGCACAAAATAACCTTCAATATATTGTAATGCTATAAAATGCCCACCAACAACAACCCATTCTTTTCTACATTTAAAATTATTATTAAAATGTCCATGACATAATTTCATTAATGAATCACAATGTTTCTCCAAGAAACAAATCACAACTAAATTGCTTACTACCACAGTACGATATCTACCATATAATTGTACAAATTATTTATTAAATATAACCAATATGGCACATAATAAATAAATAGGAAGAACCTTTGAGGTTTGCCCTTTGTGACCAAAGTTATGGCTGCTGGGTATTTAAGATATAGTCTTATATATTTCACATCTAGATGTACTTAGATTTTCCAGCACAACTTGTTGAGTTGAATGAGCACTGAAATTGCAGCAATATAGACTGGTTTAAAGATAGTTTCAAGTTTAAATCATATCTTCAATAAGACTTTGAAACCAGTCTAACCTTCCAACCTAACTTTCATGCTGATTCAACGCTAAAATATGCTTACAGTAACATACGAGTTCACTTGCTAGAAAAAAAAAGAAGAATAACTTAATCTTAAATAAGAAGCAATAAAAAGAGGCGCAGGAGACAATTATGGGTAGTAAATATCGAGAAATTTCCTTCTCATGTGGCTACAGGAGACTAATACCTCTTGAAAACAAATATAAATGAAAGCTTTCTATAATTTGTATACATTTTATTATCAATCTTGGTTCTGGTTTTATCAATTGCAGGGCATACCTGATGTAGCCATTATGATTGGACATGAGAATGAAATACCTAGATATTTACTAATCGTAATTGTCACTGTAGCCATTATGATTGGACATGAGAAATGTTTTGAAATACCTTGATATTTACTAATCGTAATTGTCTTTGTAGCCATTATGATTGGACATGAGAATGAAATACCTTGATATTTACTAATCGTAATTGTCTCTGTAGCCATTATGATTGGACATGAGAAATTTTTTGAAATACCTAGATATTTACTAATCGTAGTTGTCTTTGTAGCCATTATGATTGGACATGAGATAGTTTTTTGAAATACCTTGATATTTACTAATCGTAATTGTCTCTGTAGCCATTATGATTGGACATGAGAATGAAATGCCTTGATATTTACTAATCATAATCATCATCATCATCATCAGTCCCTTGACTACAAGAGACTATTATCATTAGGTAATTAGAGAGCAGTCTGATAAAGAATAACAGCAAAAAGGCTTTCGAAATTGTGAAGCTGACAAGAGTCAGTACCATTCAAGATGAAAATGGAAAATGCCCCCATTCTCAAAGAAGAGGTGGAGTCAGCAATAAGAGCACTGAAGAATTGGAAGGCAGCTGGAGTAGACAACATCCCAGCTGAACTTATCAAGAATGGTGGGGAATCAGTGCTAGAGCTACTAACAAAAATCTGCAACAAGATCTTGCAGACAGGTGAATGGCCGACACAGTGGACTCAGTCACTGATTATAACACTCCCCAAAAAAGGCAATCTCCAGTTGTGCCAAAATTACAGAACTATCAGTTTGATGAGCCATGCTAGTAAGGTGATGCTGAAGATCATCTTGAACAGACTGAACCCACAAGCAGAAGAAATAATCACTGAAGAACAGGCAGGGTTCTGGAGTGGAAGAAGCACATCAAAACAAATATTCAATCTTAGGGTTCTGTGTGAAAAGTACTCACAACATCAACAAGACATCTATCATGTGTTCATAGATTTCAAAAAGGCTTTTTACAGAGTGTGGCATGAGGCATTGTGGGCCACAATAAAGTACAACACGGGTCAAAAGTTGACCAATACCATCAAGCAGCTATATGCCAAGACTTCCAGTGCAGTAACTGATCAAGGTTCAGTGGGAACTGCTTCAAGACAACAGTTGGAGTACGGCAAGGCTGTTTCCTGTCACCCACAGTTTTCAACATCTACTTAGAGCACATCATGAGTGAAGCCCTGGAAAACCACTGTGGGACAGTCAGCATTGGAGGGCATAACATCATCAACCTATGTTTTGCAGACAACATTGATGGGTTGGCAGGCAGTGAAAATGAGCTTGTCACCTTACTGAAGAACCTGGATGAAACATCTTCCAGATTTGATATGAGATAAGCACAGAGAAGACAAAGTTGATGACAAATAGTGGCAAACAAATCTCAACCAAGATTAAAGTCAGAGGACAGGAACTTGAAACAGTGGGCCAATTCAAATATCATGGTTTCATAATCACCTAAGAAGGATCAAGAGCAGAAATTTTGTCATGAGCAGCACAAACAATGGCAGCTATGTCAAAGCTAAGACCCATCTAGAGAGACAAGAATATCTGTCTGAAAACTTAAATCAGACTATTAAGAGCACTAGTCATCTCAATCTTTCTGTAATCATGTTAGGCCTGGACCCTGACAGCAGAATTACAACAAAAGTTCCAAACATTTAAAATGAGATGCTATATAACCATCCTTGGCATCTCTTACATGGACCACATTACAAATGAAAAGTGTGTAACACCATCAGGCACAAAGAAGGCCATTATGAAGACCTCCTCACCACTGTCAAAAAGAGAAAGCTGAAATGGTATGGCCATGTCACTAGAGCCAACAGTCTATCCACAATATTACTGCAGGGCATTGTCCAAGGTAGCAGGAGAGGTAGACAGAGAAAAAAGTGGACTGGCAACATCACAGAATGGACCAGGAAAAGTTTTGCTGAGACAAAGGCATTGGCACATGATCAAGACAAGTGGAGGGAACTGGTCAGATGTTCAGCAGAACAGTGCCTCAATGACCACACTAGGTCAAGAGACTGATGATGATGATTACAATTAGTAAATATCAATGTATTTCATTCTCAGGTCCAATCATAATGGCTACAGAGACAATTATGATTAGTAAATATCTAGGTATTTCATTCTCATGTCCAATCATAATGGTTACATGAGGCATGCCCTGCAATTAACAAAACCAATACCAAGATTAATAATAAAATGTATACAAAGTATAGAAAGCTTTCATTATAAATTGTTTTCAAGAGGTTTATATTCATTAATTTTGTAGTAATATGGTTTTGCCCCAAAATTTTCAAATGCCAAATATATGGTCTTGAAAGGAACAAATCAACTACTTTCTGAAAATATGGAGAGCCACTGGCAGTTTTATGAATGAGCAGCATATCACTCTGGCTATATCACAATAAACTCACTCTGGGTACATCACAATAAACTCACTACAGCTATATCACAATAAACTCACACTGGGTACATCACAATAAACTCAGTCTGGCTATATCACAATAAACTCACTCTGGATATATCATGATAAACTCACTCTGGGTACATTACTATAAACAAACTCTGGCTATATCACAATAAACTCATTTTGGGTACTTCACCATAAACTCACTCTGGCTACATCACAATTACCTCACTCTGGGTATATCATCATAAACTCACTCTGGGTATATCACCATAAACTCACTCTGGGTATATCATAAAATCACACAGCTTGTATGCTGAACTAACAAGGTGAACCAATACAAAGTGGCACAATATGCAAGGCAGAAAAGAAAATGGCACTGACCCTGCCCATATGGTACAAATGAATTAAATGACCCTACCCATATGGTATAAATGAATTCACTTACCATGCCCATATGGTATAAATAAATTCACTGACCCTGCCCATATGGTATAAATAAATTCACTTACCCTGCCCATATGGTATAAATGAATTCATTTACCCTGCCCATATGGTATAAATGAATTCACTTACCCTGCCCATAGGGAACCTATCAATGTATACTTACTCTGCTCATATGATATAAAAAGAGTATACAACCTTACTGTAATAACACTTAATAAAGTATAATATACATACAGTACTCCTGAATTATAGAGTATACCACCTTACTGTAATAACACATAATAAAGCATAATATACATACAGTACTCCCGAATTATAGAGTATACCACCTTACTGTAATAACACTTAATAAAGTATATTATACGCACAGTACTCCCGAATTATAGAGTATACCACCTTACTGTAATAACACATAATAAAGTATAATATACATACAGTACTCCCGAATTATAGAGTATACCACCTTAATGTAATAACACATAATAAAGCATAATATACATACAGTACTCCCGAATTATAGAGTATACCACCTTACTGTAATAACACTTAATAAAGTATATTATACGCACAGTACTCCCAAATTATAGAGTATACCACCTTACTGTAATAACACTTAATAAAGTATAATATACATACAGTACTCCCGAATTATAGAGTATACCACCTTACTGTAATAACACTTAATAAAGTATAATATACACACAGTACTCCTGAATTATAGAGTATACCACCTTACTGTAATAACACTTAATAAAGTATAATATACATACAGTACTCCCAAATTATAGAGTATACCACCTTACTGTAATAACACTTAATAAAGTATAATATACAAACAGTACTCACGAATTATAGAGTATACCACCTTACTGTAATAACATTTAATAAAGTATAATATACGCACAGTACTCCCGAATTATAGAGTATACCACCTGACTGTAATAACACTTAATAAAGTATAATATACACACAGTACTCCCAAATTATAGAGTATACCACCTGACTGTAAGACCAATTTATAAAGCACAATATACAGTAGCTGCTCATTATAAGACCATCTAAGGCAGCCATAGAGTATAAAACCACCTAATAAGTACATGAAACATACTGTACTCTCTCATCATAACACTGTATATTACAGCCACAGAGTATACCACCTTATCATAACACTGTATATTACAGCCACAGAGTATACCACCTTACCATAACACTGTATATTACAGCCACAGAGTATACCACCTTATCATAACACTGTATATTACAGCCACAGAGTATACCACCTTATCATAACACTGTATATTACAGTCACAGAGTATACCACCTTATCATAACACCACTTAATAAAGTACATGGTACATACAATATTCCCTCATTATAACAATGTCAATGGCAGCCACGGAGCATACCACCTTATCATAACACTGTATATTACAGTCACAGAGTATACCACCTTATCATAACACCACTTAATAAAGTACATGGTACATACAATATTCCCTCATTATAACAATGTCAATGGCAGCCACGGAGCATACCACCTTATCATAACACTGTATATTACAGTCACAGAGCATACCACCTTATCATAACACCACTTAATAAAGTACATGGTACATACAATATTCCCTCATTATAACAATGTCAATGGCAGCCACAGAGTATACCATCTTACTGTATTATCACTTTCTAATAAAGTACATGACTCCAATTTGGGGGTAGACTTTGTCACTGTGTATCTAGTAAGGAATGACCAGTAACATTGTAACATGTAACATTATCCCAATACACAAGCCAAGACTGAAACATATCATTACTGAGATTATTAGTGTGATGTGCATTCATCAAAGTGTATTAGCCTGTCCTAATTATCTTTCCTAATAGCCTGTCAAGATCACCAAAACTAGCAATATAGCGTTTGAATCACTGCCAAATCACCCTCGTTAAAGATGAAACTGTGAACAAAATGGATATTCTTGTATATTACTCCACACAACATTGGCAAATTTGGAGACAATTTTCTTCTAAGGTAATCAATTTTAGAAGAGCATTTATCTGACGGTAATCAGATTTGGACGAGCATTTATCTGACGGTAATCAGATTTGGACGAGCATTTATCTGGCAGCATTCAATCTTCAGTTTTCTGTTATTTAATATTTGTTGTTAGGCTGACAAAGAGTTTTCATTTGAAGTCACTCACAAGATAATCAGTGGTACTTAGAGAAGAAAATTACTTTTTTGTTCTTCGTGGTATTGTTGACTTACAAATGTATATTACTGTATTGTTGCTGTTGGCTTGCTAATGACATAGCATAGCCTGTGTGGGACCAATCATTTTAATTCAGAGGTGGGAAAACAGTTTCAGATTTTCTTTCCAAACATAATATTTTTTTTCTTTTTTGCAAAGAAAAACAAATTACAGTATCAAAATGTTTAGAAATTAGTTCCTTTCTGTCTCGACAAATCAAAGCAAGGATATCTCTTTGAAGCTATCTGGGGGCCTGTATTTTTGAAGAATCACAGGACCTCTTCTCACCTAACACACATAAAACTATCATTCCCAAAATGAAAAAGATGATATTCTTTCACTCAGATCAATAAGAACTTCAATGTTTAGTTATTCTTTTTATAATATTAAATATTGAAGTTTATATCTTGTATCGCTGTTTACATACCTAAGTTCATGATTTGTGTTACTGTTCCTAATATTACATATTGAAGTTCATGACATTCCTAATGCAGTAAAACTTGTCTTGAAAGACCATCCTCTGCCAAAATATAATGGTCTCTAAAGACATGTGGTCTCTCATGTCAGGTCATAACACAATGTAGCAAATATATATGTGCAAAGAGAAACTGGTTTTCAAGACAGGTATTACTGTATTACAAGTTCAAGTTAATGACTTTGTGTTACTGTTGATAGTATTATTAGATATTCAAGTTCAATTACTAAACTGTGATAATTCTGTCTAATTATGACATCACACTGATGACCATAATTACTAGACTGTGATAATTCTGTCTAATTATGACATCACACTGATGACCATAATTACTAGACTGTGATAATTCTGTCTAATTATGACATCACACTGATGACCATAATTACTAGACTGTGATAATTCTGTCTAATTATGACATCACACTGATGACCATAATTACTAGACTGTGATAATTCTGTCTAATTATGACATCACACTGATGACCATAATTACTAGACTGTGATAATTCTGTCAAATTATGACATCACACTGATGACCATAATTACTAGACTGTGATAATTCTGTCTAATTATGACATCACACTGATGACCATAATTACTAGACTGTGATAATTCTAATTCAAAGTTCAAAGTTTATTACAGGAACAATGCAGATTTGATCTGAACTAAGAAGCATAGGATAAAGAACATAAAATCTTAACCTAGAATCAGATATTAGCAACAGTAAGTGGCAAATTGACATTTAATTATTGGTGCTAAATTTAAAAGACAATTAGATAAAAACTTCAAAAGATCAACACTTTATGAGTACAAATTTGTTGTTAAGATTTTGGTAGGTTTAAGTTTTTCAATGTTGTAAATACAATAATCCATTACTTAAGAAGAGAAAATTCATTGAGTTAAGCCAAGTAGTTGAGTTTTCCTGTACATCTGTACCATTACCTAAGAGAAAATTCACTGGGTTAAGCCAAGTAGTTGAGTTTTTCTGTACATCTGTACCATTACCTAAGAGAAAATTCACTGGGTTAAGCCAAGTAGTTTAGTTTTTCTGTACATCTGTGTCATTACCTAAGAGAAAATTCACTGGGTTAAGCCAAGTAGTTTAGTTTTTCTGTACATCTGTACCATTACCTAAGAGAAAATTCACTGGGTTAAGCCAAGTAGTAGAGTTTTTCTGTACATCTGTGTCATTACCTAAGAGAAAATTCACTGGGTTAAGCCAAGTAGTTGAGTTTTTTTGTACATCTGTGTCATTATCTAAGAGAAAATTCACTGGGATAAGCCAAGTAGTTGAGTTTTTCTGTACATCTGTGTCATTACCTAAGCGAAAATTCACTGGGTTAAGCCAAGTAGTTTAGTTTTTCTGTACATCTGTGTCATTACCTAAGAGAAAATTCACTGGGTTAAGCCAAGTAGTTGAGTTTTTCTGTACATCTGTGTCATTACCTAAGAAAAAATTCACTGGGTTAAGCCAAATAGTTTAGTTTTTCTGTACATCTGTGTCATTACCTAAGAGAAAATTCACTGGGTTTAACCAAGTAGTTGAGTTTTTCTGTACATCTGTGTCATTACCTAAGAGAAAATTCACTGGGTTAAGCCAAGTAGTAGAGTTTTTCTGTACATCTGTGTCATTACCTAAGAGAAAATTCACTGGGTTAAGCCAAGTAGTAGAGTTTTTCTGTACATCTGTGTCATTACCTAAGAGAAAATTCACTGGGTTAAGCCAAATAGTAGAGTTTTTCTGTACATCTGTGTCATTACCTAAGAGAAAATTCACTGGGTTTAGCCAAGTAGTTGAGTTTTTTTGTACATCTGTGTCATTATCTAAGAGAAAATTCACTGGGTTAAGCCAAGTAGTTGAGTTTTTCTGTACATCTGTGTCATTACCTAAGAGAAAATTCACTGGGTTAAGCCAAGTAGTTGAGTTTTTCTGTACATCTGTGTCATTACCTAAGAGAAAATTCACTGGGTTAAGCCAAATAGTTTAGTTTTTCTGTATATCTGTGTCATTACCTAAGAGAAAATTCACTGGGTTAAGCCAAGTAGTTGAGATTTTCTGTACATCTGTGTCATTACCTAAGAGAAAATTCACTAGGTTAAGCCAAGTAGTTGAGTTTTTCTGTACATCTGTGTCATTACCTAAGAGAAAATTCACTGGGTTAAGCCAAGTAGTTTAGTTTTTCTGTACATCTGTGTCATTACCTAAGAGAAAATTCACTGGGTTAAGCCAAGTAGTTGAGTTTTTCTGTACATCTGTGTCATTACCTAAGAAAAAATTCACTGGGTTAAGCCAAATAGTTTAGTTTTTCTGTACATCTGTGTCATTACCTAAGAGAAAATTCACTGGGTTTAACCAAGTAGTTGAGTTTTTCTGTACATCTGTGTCATTACCTAAGAGAAAATTCACTGGGTTAAGCCAAGTAGTAGAGTTTTTCTGTACATCTGTGTCATTACCTAAGAGAAAATTCACTGGGTTAAGCCAAGTAGTAGAGTTTTTCTGTACATCTGTGTCATTACCTAAGAGAAAATTCACTGGGTTAAGCCAAATAGTAGAGTTTTTCTGTACATCTGTGTCATTACCTAAGAGAAAATTCACTGGGTTTAGCCAAGTAGTTGAGTTTTTTTGTACATCTGTGTCATTATCTAAGAGAAAATTCACTGGGTTAAGCCAAGTAGTTGAGTTTTTCTGTACATCTGTGTCATTACCTAAGAGAAAATTCACTGGGTTAAGCCAAATAGTTTAGTTTTTCTGTACATCTGTGTCATTACCTAAGAGAAAATTCACTGGGTTAAGCCAAGTAGTTGAGTTTTTCTGTACATCTGTGCCATTACCTAAGAGAAAATTCACTGGGTTAAGCCAAGTAGTTGAGTTTTTCTGTACATCTGTGTCATTACCTAAGAGAAAATTCACTGGGTTAAGCCAAGTAGTTGAGTTTTTCTGTACATCTGTAATTCACTCCAATTAGTCGTATAAGTGTAGTAGTTTTACTTTCTGCAGTTCTGTGTTATAATGTAATACTATACTTGGCCTTTCACAATTGGCCAGTATGATGTCACTGTCCTTCTAATGGTGGCAAAATATATTGGTGAAGTGAAGGACATTGGGGAGTAAATCAAATAAATTCAAAACATTTTGTATATTAATTAGCACAGTGTCAAAACACTTTTGCATTTGTTAAAGAGTTGAGAGATTTAATTTCTTAAAGACAAAAGCAAGAGGCCCACACCTGAATGAGCTTGCCCACCTATTTGGCATCTGCCAAAAGGTCAAATGCAAGAGGTCAAAATATGTAAGGCAGTCTTTAATAGGACTTTCTGTAAATTCTGTTCATTTTTTTATGTGTCTTGAAAACAACAGTTTCAAGCCTCTAGCAGTGTTTATATTTTCATACCTGTGTATTACTTGTCTGGTAATGAAAGGCCCCTAGTATTTACATTTTTGAGTATCACGTGTCCAATACTGAAGAGCCTATATGCCAGGAAACATTTTGTCAAGGTTGGCTATATTCTGTAAGGTGCAATTTGTTTGAATGTATTATTATTTTTAATAATTATGACCATATATATATATATATATATATATATATATAGAAGCATAATTTCTATAGATTTGAAAAACCTTCAAGCTTCTGTCAAATGGCCAATTTATTTATGTTTTTTTTATTTTTTTTATGGTTTAATGCCATTTTTCAGCACAATATAGGCTATACATGGCGGCCAGTATCAATGGTGGAGAAAGAATCCGGACAATCCCAAGAAATAACCACCGACCCACAAGAAACTACTGGCAAGCTTTCTCACATAACAATACTTGCTGAATTTTAGACTCAAATACACGTAGACAGAGGTGAGATGGCAGTGGTCCGTAACGGACAGTGCTTTAGACCACTCGGCCACTTGGGGCCCCGCCAATTTATTTAAACAAGTGGTCAAATACTATTAATAGCTTTTCGAAGATGTTTTATTACAAATGTCTATTTTTAATTAGCAACAGACATATTTTAATAGTAAATATGCATCATTTGAACAGACTTTAAAACTATTTTAATCAAATTCTTTTCAGAGGTTTTTTAGAAGTCATTGATAGAATTTTCTATTTTTAGCAATGGAAACCATCTTTGAAGTCAAACCAGCATCATTTGTATCTGAAAACCCTTATTGTCAATGTTTCTAATTAAATATGGTTACCTTAAAGATGGATGGCAGAAAGCAAGAAAAAAACAAGACATGTTTTAGTGAAGTGCTGAGGTCAATTTAACAGCTCATACAAATTCCATAAATTTTTCACCTGGAAATTCCTGATCTTGTTGACAACTCAGATTGTTTTAGAACTGAAATTTTTATATTCATTCTAATCCTTGTATCATGAAAGGTTTCTGCATAAGGAAGAAGTAAATAAAATTACTCATTCCTTTTTTAACATCAGTCTTTAGGAATCAATTCTAGATGTATTTCACATAATATTTGATTTGATTTATTTCAATTATTAACTAGGAATTACAAAGTGCTAAATATTTTTTAACTAAATCACTATTTGGGGATTGTTTCAAATCCATTCAATGACATTTTAGATTATCTCATTGCAATATATCAAGACTGTTGGCACATTAGCACATTCAAGATAACTGGCATGTCATCAAATTCAGTATTGTAATTTGTTCAAAACTGGAATTCATTCTAAATATTCTATACTTTTGGACTTGTGATATAACTTTTAGGATTATTTGGGATCTGATTTTCATTACTGTAAGTTCTTTTTAAACATTTCACTTTATATTCAATCGAAATAACTTATTGCTTTTGGCGCTTCTTGTTACTAACTGGTAGTTTAAGACCATAAATGAATAACAACAGGTGGTTAATATTCATATATGTTAAACATACTAATGCTGAGGACAGGCAGATGCTATTTATGTCTGATTAACATTTAACAAGGGTAATGTACTGATGAATTTAGGCAGTTGCTATTTATTTCAGATAAACTTTCAATGGAAATGTACCAATGCTGAGGACAGACAGTTGCTATTCATGTATAATAAACAGTTATCAAGGGAACTATTATAATTAGATATCTTGTAGAGTGAACTGGAAATGGATTTACATGAAGGGGAGGGGCTCATGAATATAAAATACCACTTTGATAAGACTGCTCCAGTGACCTAGTGGATAGATCTTCTGCCTCCGATGCTAAAAGTAATGGGTTCAAACCCCAACCAAGTCATAACAAAGATTTATTAAAAAAATAGTACTAACAGCTGCCTCACCTGGCCCTCAGCATTAAGATGTTAATGTTAGGACTGGTCAGCCAGGTATCATGATGATGTGACTGGGTGGGACGTGATGTTACATGTCTGCAGCATGATGCCCTAGTGCTAGACATCACCATAAACTGTCACACTAATTACACTGTAGCAATTTGACTGAAAAATTGTTAAACCTATGTTAAAAAATCCCAAACACATAAACATACCCATTTAGATACATTGGTCCAGCCATTGATCCAGCCATGTGAGGTAGACAAAAAATGTTCTTGCACTGAACCTTTTTTCCTTACATTGACCTTTTGACCGTGAAATCTATAGGCTTTGTCTAACCAAGATGCAACCTATTTATAGAATCAGGTAAAGTTAGATGAAGGAGAATTTTATTTTGTGTGAAAATAAGACAGGTAAAATAAGACAGGTGAAAGTTTTCAAAACACTATAAATAAGCTACAACCTATGACAGGTGTGTACATTAAATTGTACATTAAAGTGTAATTTACCTGATGCTATTGTCAGAGTAAGAAGATGTGTACATGTTTCAAATAATAGGTGCTAAACAAATCTGCAAGTAGTGTGAGCATAACAAATACGAAACATACATTTCTTATATTGACAGACAAAGAGATTGAGAAAGTAGAAAAAAAGAGAGTATATGAAATTAGAATGATATATGATTGGTCTAAAAGAGTCAAATTTATGTTTCTATGAGAGAGAGAGAGAGAGAGAGAGAGAGAGAGAGAGAGAGAGAGAGAGAGAGAGAGAGTAATAAATTTATGTGACATATGAAGGACAAAAAAAGGAAATGAAACTTACTTTTCTGCCATCTGTATCCACTGACTTAGACCTGTTTTGATATCTTCTATTAAGAAAGCTTAAACAGTCCAAATGTACTAATCAGGAAATATGAAAATATTATACCACTGACAGAGACTGTAACTTTTTGTAAGTTAGCTTAAACTGTTCAAAATATACTACTATATTCCACTACTAAATACCACAGCCAGCAGTACCTTTCACCTGTTGACTAATCAAGCAAATCATAACATGCAGGTATGTGTTTCATTTGTTAATGATTTCCCAAGGTAGAATGTTTCATCTATTTCCTGTCCCAGATATTTCTTTGTACAACTTTAAACCATTATGAGTCAAATTCAATTACTGAAATAAACATAAATATTTTCCTGGACTCTAATATAGACATACACAAGTTGACTTTTATCAGTGCAATTGTCTTATGTTCTTCTCTGTGGTAGTTGTGACTATGAATTTGATACTAAGCACTTAGCCCTATTCAACAACAAAAACACAGCTATGATACTGACAGCTAAGAGAGTATCTCTGTATCCATTGTTAATCATCCTTCAAGGAAATTTAATACACAGTGCCACTAGGATGGGCCAACTTGTGCAACTGAGCATAACAAATGTACATTTCTCACAATGAGACATTTTGACTGCAAAAAGTAATCACTTTGGTAAAGTTACTATAAACCATCTCTTACTGAAAGTATTAACTGTATTTCCCAAATGAATGTACACATTACTTTTAACAGTAATAACTGTGACAGTACTACCCACATGAATGTACACATTACCTTAACAGTAATAACTGTGACAGTACTACCCACATGAATGTACACATTACCTTAACACATTAACCCCTAGCGACGACTTTACGAGGTATGAGGTAGTAGCCTACGTCCATGGTCTGTAGCGTAAAGGTCATACATGATACACTAAAGTGGGTGGTATCATTGAAAAGTAGACAGATGTAGCTTTACAATGATAGCAAGTAATCTGGACATTTTAATTGCATTACAAAACACAGAGGGAAAAACCGAAGTTTTTGGACCCGTTTTTTTTTCATCCAAATATCGCCCATGGTCGGATTCCGAATTTGTGTCCAGATTTTAGACTTTATGACCTCAGATCTACGGAAGACCGGTCTGAGACGCACACAGATAGGTGAACCTGTGCAAAAAGTAGGATAAGGTGGACATTTTGATTAAAGAGTCTTCTACATACGAAAATTATAGGTCCGTTAAGCAAAAAAAAAAAAAAAAAAAAAAAAAAAAGGAGTCCAATTTTTGCCTTTCTGCTCATGCGCCAGCAAACTAACTAATGAAAAACATGTTCTGTATCATTAGTAACCATTTTTCTAGCGAATTATTGTTTGGAAATCGATGTATTACGATGTATTCAGAAATAGTCCCCAAATTGTGTTTCCTACTCGCATTTCATGCGAAAACAGCAAAAACCTCCAGGGGTTAATGTGTTAACAGTAATAACTGTGACAATACTACCCACATGAATGTACACATTACCTTAACAGTAATAACTGTGACAGTACTACCCACATGAATGTACACACTACCTTAACAGTAATAACTGTGACAGTACTACCCACATGAATGTACACATTACTTTTAACAGTAATAACTGTGACAGTACTACCCACATGAATGTACACATTACCTTAACAGTAATAACTGTGACAGTACTACCCAAATGAATGTACACATTACTTTAACAGTAATAACTGTGACAGTACTACAAACATGAAAGTACACATTACCTTGAAAGAATTGTACTTCCTATAGCACTCTCTCATTGCACCAACTTGTCATGAACATATGCAAGGCTGAATATCTTGAGCTAAGACGCATCAGTTCCATTCGCAAATATCTTTCAGTTGATGTCATGAAAACGCTTGTGTGTTCTAGTACTTTCAAGAATGTGACTATTGTAACTCAATTCTGTCTCGTTCATCTCAATATCTACTCCAGAAACCTTAAAAAGTTAAAAACACAGCTGCTCGGATCATCCTTAGAGTACCATGATCAGAGCATACCTTCCCCTACTCTGTATCCTCCACTGGTTATATATTCGATCCAGAATCAAATAAAATTTGGTCTCTGTGCTATGTTTCACTGATGGGCTCCATCCAGTCCAACATACCTATCCAACCTCACCCATGTGTATACACCAGCAAGATAATTATGTTCATCTTCTGACAATTGTATACTCATTATTCCCACTATGAAAATGAAGTCATATGGAAAACATTCTTTTGCATACTGAGCAATGTGGATCAAAGTTCCAACTGAACTTGTAAACAAAGACACAGTCATCTCATTCAAGAGGGCTCTTAAAACTCACCTATTTCAATTACAAGAACAATCTTAAAGACCTAAAAATGTTTCCTTACCTTAAATATTTTCAGCATGTTTTAATTTCATGTTCTTTTTTTGTTTTTTTTGTAATCATGTCCTTATATGTTGTCCAATGCTGTAAAGCTCTTAGAATTTCTAAAGTTTAGACGCTATACAAAGTCCTCATTATTATTATTATTATTAATGTATGCATTACCTTCAAAATATCAACTATACTACCGACATGAATGTATCCATTACCTTCATGGTACTAATTGTACAACCCACATGAATGTACACATTACCTTAAAGTATTAATTGTACTACCTGCATGAATGTACACATTTACCTTCATAGTATTAATTGTACTACTGACATGAATGTACGCATTTACATTCATAGTATTAATTGTACTACCCACATAAATGTATGCATGACTTTCAAAGTAATAATTGAACTACATACATGAATGTACACATTTACCTTCATAGTATTAATTGTACTACTGACATGAATGTACGCATTTACCTTCAAAATATTAACTGTACTAGCCGCATAAATGTATGCATTACCTTCAAAATATTAACTGTACTACCCACATAAATGTATGCATAACCTTCAAAATATTAACTGTACTACTCACATAAATGTATGCATAACCTTCAAAATATTAACTGTACTACTCACATAAATGTATGCATAACCTTCAAAATATTAACTGTACTACCCACATGAATGTATGCATAACCTTTAAAATATTAACTGTACTACTCACATAAATGTATGCATAACCTTCAAAATATTAACTGTACTACCCACATGAATGTATGCATAACCTTCAAAATATTAACTGTACTACCCACATGAATGTATGCATAACCTTCAAAATATTAACTGTACTACCCACATGAATGTATGCATAACCTTCAAAATATTAACTGTACTACCCACATGAATGTATGCATAACCTTCAAAATATTAACTGTACTACCCACATGAATGTACCCATTACTTTCAATACACCTACAAATATTGTGTTACAATGCAACATGAGATGCAAATATCTTTTTGTAGAAATCATGATCATGTTAAATATTATAAGCCTCTCACTGACAACAGACATACTAAGAACAGTACAAATCACACTGACAGTCATCCTGACACCCCTCTCAAAAGTACAAATCACTCTAATAAGCATGCTGAACATAAAAGGCCACCCCAGTGGCTTAATGGTTAGAGCATCTGTATTGGAAGTGGGAGGTTGTGGGTTTGAACCCTGGCCAAGTCATATTAAAGACTAACAGAAATGATACTAACAGCTGCCTCACTTGGCAGTCAGCATTAATAAGTTTGTGTTAGGACTGGTTGGCCTGGTATCAGTATAATGTGACTGGGTGGGACATCATTCTACATGTCAGCGGCATGATGCCCCAATGCTAGACATCACTATATAAACTGCCTCACTACAGACATCATTGCAATTTGTCTGAAACAATTGTTAAAGCTACATTAAAAACCATAATCACACACACACACATACACACACACACACACACACACTCTGAAAAAATAGCAGATTTAACTCTGCCAGTATTCTATTAGTGACAATGTTCTTGTATGCATTGCTATTAGTGACCTGGACCCTGTGTGCATTGCTATTAGTGACTAAGACCCTGTCTGCATTGCAATTAGTGACTAAGACCCTGTTTTCATTGCTATTGGTGACTAAGACCCTGTATGCATTGCTGTTTGTGATCTGGACCCTGTATGCATTGCCATTAGTGACTAAGACCCTGTCTGCATTGCTATTAGTGACTAAGACCCTGTATGCATTGCTATTAGTGACTAAGACCCTGTCTACATTGCTATTAGTGACTAAGACCCTGTATGCATTGTTGGGTTTCTGGTAAGTGTTTAACAGTAACAATAAAACAGCTGTTTTTCGCCCAAAATCAAAAAACAGTAAACAGCTGTTTTCTTTCTAGCTGTTTTACTGTTTCTAACGGAATTTTTAAACAAAAAGATACTACAACTGATGCTCCAATGTTCATTATGGATATGAAATATGTAACGGAAAACAAATTTTTAAAATTTCTTTTGAATGTGTTAGTGATTTGTTATGATGATTTTATCAAACTGGCCAAAAACTAAAATAAAAGAGAAACTTTTCTTAATTAGGTAAGATATTATAAAATTGATCTTGTGGCATCAACAAATATTGATGTTCTTTTCGGCCATGTCTTCAGTTTGGGATTATGCCGCAAAACAAAAGAATCCAATTACAAAAAAGCTAGAAAATCAATGTGGACGATGCAATAAAATCATCAAATGTTCTGGAAATTCCACGACAACGTTGAAGAATCATCTGGAAAGACATGGAATTGGTTTTGATAAACCTGCTGGAGGGTGTACATCCAAGGAAAAGCCCGTGAACAATAAGAGAACAAAAACAATTGCTGATTTCCTGGGGCGAAAGAGTCTGAAGGAGATTGTCACCGATCTGGCTACTGATGGAATATCGATTAGAGCTATCGCTAGAAACAAGTATATACAGCAATCAATATCACGGGATGAATTCAAACTTCCAATGAACGAAAGCGATGTGATGAAGCTGGTGCATGATGATTACGAAGAAAAGAGAAACAAAATGATTGCCAACATCAAGGAAAAACGAGAGAGAGAGGAGTAATGTTTAGCATGACTGTGGATGAATACACAACTGTGAGAGGACGTCGATTCTTCTGAGTCAACATTCATGATAGCGGCGATAAAACAACAATCAAGACGGGTCTTGTTCTCATATTTGGTTTGTGCACTGCTCTCGATATGGTCTAATCACTGAAACAGCATTTGAATGTTTTTGGAATAACAATGGAGAGGGATTTGGTGGGATCTACTCAGGACGGTGCTGCAGTAAATAAGAAATGCATTAGCCACATCGATGTCATCGGGCAGCTCTGCTTGAACCATGGTCTGCACCTTGGAGTATGTGACACATTGTACAAGAAGAAGAGTACTGAGATGGACAATTTAAACCTGGATAGTGACCATATTGATGAAATGGACAATTTTGAAGCAGGTACGGACTTGGAAGTGATCAGCGATGATACATTAGACGGAGATGTCGATTACCACGATTTGATCAAGAAATCACGCGAGCTTGTCAAATTCATCAAAAAATCAACTGTTCGAAATAATGTCTTTCAATCTAAAGTAAAAGCTGTGTTCAGACGCAAGATTGAACTGCATCTTGATGTGAAGACGTGCTGGAACTCCATCCCAACAATGTTAGAGCCGCTAGTAAAAACAGATAGTCACTATCTGCGAGACACTAACTGAATTCAAGGCGCTGGAAATGATTGAAACATTGGATTTTGATGCTCTCAACTCTTCTGAAGGCAATGGAACCTGTGAAACTTGCTGTTGTGAATCTAAGTCGAGATGACGCGACGTTGATGAGTGCTGACACAATTTTAGAATTAAATGTTCAACAAGCTCTCTAACCTGAATAATGACATTAGTACCAAGCTCATGAAAAATTTGAAGTGTCGCATTGAAGAGCGATTGAACAAGGATGTCATGAACCTCTTGTGCAGTCTCAAAGATTCATCTGTCACTCCATCAAAAAACCATGCTAAATTTTGCAGGAGGGGCCCCGAGTGGCCGAGTGGTCTAAAGCGCTGTCCGTTACGGACCACTGCCATCTCACCTCTGTCTGCGTGGGTTCGAGTCTAAGATTCGGCTAATGTAGTTAAGTGAGAAAGCTTGCCAGTAGCTTCTCGTAGGTCGGTGGTTCTTTCCGGGGTTTTTCCGGTTTCTTCCTCCACCACTAATACTGGCCGCCATGTATAGCCTATATATTGTGCTGAAAAATGGCGTTAAACCATAAAAACAAACAAACAAATTTTGCAGGAAATCTAGCGTCTCGTCGATTTGGAGACAACGATATCGAAGATGTCGTCAAACAGTCGTCAAATGATGCTGAAACATGAACTTGTCTCTTCAAGATGAATTGAATTTGTTGCTTCAAAAAGATGGATCATCAGTTGCAGTTGGAGGGCAAGACAGTTTCAAATGACTCAAGTCCGAATTCACGCTGTTCAGAAACTCTGACCAGTGCACTGAAAATTTCCAGAAAATTGTACAACACAATTCTATCCATTAAACTGACATTAACGGATGCTGAAAGAGTTTTTTTTCGGTCTGTACGCATTTCTGTACAAAATTAAGATCGCGTCTCTCTAACAAGTCACTTAATGCACTTGTATTCTTGAAATATTATAAGAAGTAAAAATGTATTGATTTAGAAAGGTATATAATAAAACGGTGTTCATCACAAAATTAAGCTACTGACTGTAAAATTAGTGAAAAAATAGAAAAAACAGTAAAAACAGCCGTTAACAGCTGCTTTTTGAAAATTGAAAACAGTAAACAGCTGTTTTTAAAAAATGACAGTTTTTCAGAAACCCTAATGCATTGCTATTAGTGACTAAGACCCTGTCTGCATTGCTATTAGTGACCTGGACCCTGTCTGCATTGCTATTAATGACTAAGACCCTGTCTGCATTGCTATTAGTGACTAAGACCCTGTCTACATTGCTATTAGTGACTAAGACTCTGTCTGCATTGCTATTAGTGATCTGGACCCTGTTTGCATTGCTATTAGTGACTAAGACCCTGTATGCATTGCTATTAGTGACCTGGACCCTGTCTGCATTGCTATTAGTGACCTGGACCCTGTATGCATTGCTATTAGTGACCTGGACCCTGTCTGCATTGCCATTAGTGACTAAGACCCTGTCTGCATTGCTATTAGTGACTAAGACCCTGTCTGCATTGCTATTAGTGATCTGGACCCTGTTTGCATTGCTATTAGTGACTAAGACCCTGTATGCATTGCTATTAGTGACCTGGACCCTGTATGCATTGCTATTAGTGACCTGGACCCTGTCTGCATTGCTATTAGTGACTAAGATCCTGTATGCATTACAATATAAAACATTATTTTCACAAAATTAAAGTGAATAACATACACAGTACTATACAACTTTCTATATTCCTTATATCACTTCTATTCTTGATGATGGTACACTTATTTGGGGACATAGCTCAAAGGAACTATCTCATCACATCACAAAAATGGTACACTTACCGGTATTTGGGTCATTGCTCAAAGGAAATATCTCATCACATGACAAAAATAGTACACTTTTTTGGGTCACTGCTCAAAGGTATTAGCATATCACCTCACAAAGATGGTATATTTATATGGGGACATAGCACAAAGTATTTACTACATAACATCACAAAGATGGTACACTTATTTGGGGACACTGGTCAAAGGAAGTAGTGCATCACATCACAAAGATGGTACACTTATTTGGGGACATTGCTCAAACAATCTAGTGCATCACATCACAAAGATGGTACACTTATTTGGGGACATTGCTCAAATAATCTAGTGCATCACATCACAAAGATGGTACACTTATTTGGGGACACTGGTCAAACAATCTAGTGCATCACATCACAAAGATGGCACACTTATTTGGGGACACTGGTCAAAGGAAGTAGTGCATCACAACACAAAGATGGTACACCTTTTTGGGGACATTGCTCAAACAATCTAGTGCATCACATCACAAAGATGGTACACTTATTTGGGGACACTGGTCAAACAATCTAGTGCATCACATCACAAAGACTACAAGGCAAATACTGAAAAGAGTGTTTAATAACTCAATATGACAGCTAGCAAAAACAGGTATTGGACATGTTAACTTCTGAATGTTGAATTAAATATTGCATTATGATTAAGGGCAAGAATACATCAAATCTTTAGTAAAATCTAAATCTCTCACCTGACAGTATGAAGTCCTACTCAATGGAAAAACCCAATCTCTCAAAAGCTGAATTCAGAACTTATTCAGTTACTCTCAGGTGTCCAAATATGGAATGCCACAATATACAACAAATTATATAAATGCCAAGTATAGTATTTTTCAAGTCAAATTTAAGTTAATTTCAAACAACAACATATTTAAACAGTGATCTGTAATTCAAACATAGCTTTTCAAGTTGGCTCCTACTGCATAAATCAGCTATGGTGGCCTAGTGGTTAGAGTGTCTGCGTCAGAAGTGGGAGGTCATGGGATCCAACCCCAGCCAAGTCATACCAAAGGCTTACAAAAATGGTATTAACAGCTGCCTTACCAGGCACTCAGCATTCAGAGGTTATTGCTGAAGACTGGTCAGGCTGGTGTCTGAATAATGTGACTGGGAGTGGTCATACTGCTGCATGTCTGTGGCATGAGGCCCCAGTGGTAGACATCTCTATCAACTGCCACACTGTAGACATCATAGCAATATGACTGAAATTTTGTTAAAGCTACATTAAAAATCCTAATCACACACACACACACACACACACACACACACACACACACATGATTATTTAATAACTTTGAATAAAGTAGTGGTGTCCTAAAGTGTTTATATGATTTTTATTAACTTTAGATGAAGTAGTGATGTCATAAAGTATTTATACCATTTTTTTAAAATAACTTAAGATGAAGTAGTGATGTCATAAAGTATTTATACCATTTTTTAAAATAACTTTAGACAAATTAGTGATGTCATAAAGTATTTATATGATTATTTAATAACTTTGGATAAAGTAGTGGTGTCCTAAAGTGTTTATATGATTTTTATTAACTTTAGATGAAGTAGTAATGTCATGAAGTATTTATACCATTTTTTAAAATAACATTAGATGAAGTACCAGTAGTGATGTCATAAAGTATTTATACCATTTTTTAAAATAACTTTAGATGAAGTAGTGATGTCATAAAGTATTTATACCATTTTTTAAAATAACTTTAGACGAAGTAGTGATGTCATAAAGTATTTATACCATTTTTAAAAATAACTTTAGATGAAGTAGTGATGTCATAAAGTATTTATACCATTTTTTTAAATAACTTTAGACGAAGTAGTGATGTCATAAAGTATTTATACTATTTTTTAAAATAACTTTAGACGAAGTAGTGATGTCATAAAGTATTAATACCATTTTTTAAAATAACTTTAGATGAAGTAGTGATGTCATAAAGTATTTATACCATTTTTAAAAATAACTTTAGATGAAGTAGTGATGTCATAAAGTATTTATACCATTTTTTTAAATAACTTTAGACGAAGTAGTGATGTCATAAAGTATTTATATGATCATTTAATAACTTTGGATAAAGTAGTGATGTCCTAAAGTGTTTATATGATTTTAATTAACTTTAGATGAAGTAGTGATGTACTAAAGTGTTTACACTAATTTTTTAAAAGTTTTGATGAAGTAGTAATGTCCAAAAGTCTTTATACCATTTTTATTTCTGGATGTCTGGAAGATTTCAACATGGGAATCAAATATGTGAATGATAGTGAATGTGAAATGATGTCAGAAAGATTTTCGAACATGGGAATCAAATATGTGAATGATAGTGAATGTGAAATGATGTCAGAAAGATTTTCCAACATGGGAATCAAATATATGTATGATAGTGAATGTGCAATGATATTTGGAAGATTTCAGTAGACGTGTTCAACTCTTGGAAACTGGACTTGCAACTAAATAATGAATAATTCCTTAATCCAGGATGTGTAGAAAACTTCAGTATTGTCATCAAATTGATTAAGGTTTTCATTATTCAATCGGAAGAAACATATTTTCTTTCTATTTAATCCTAAATTGAGTTGGCAAGCTAATGTATCTTGCAGGCCTTTGAAATTCTATCACTGTAATAAGAATTGTCAGACTATTGGAGAAAATAAAATGAAAAGACAATATCCTATACTGATATACATAATAGGCAAGTGTAACAACATAGAAGGGTGGGGGTGAAATATAAATATTTGTCTATCTTTATACCATTTATAATATTTTACAAATCATACCTTGCCTCAAAGGATGAATGCTAATTATGTGTCCACTATGGTAGGATGACTGTTAACAATACTAATTCCAAAGTAATCCAGAAACAAGTCATTGTGACCAGTCCTAACACTCTTAATGCTATGCGTAAAGCAGCTGCTACCAGTTTTATTAGTCTTTGGTATGACTTGCATGGGGTTCGAACCCGCAACTTCCCATATTTGAGGTGGATGCTCTAACCAGTTAGGTTACATGATTGGTCTATTATAATCTGAAAGTAGTATATTACTCAGGCATATCAGCTGTTTATCATTCTGTAGTGTTCTGTATCTATTTGCATAGTTGTTGTTGTTGTTGTTGTTGTTGTTGTAGGGTTTAATGCCATTTTTTTCAGCACACAAAAGGCTATACATGGCACCAGTATTACTGATGGAGAAAGAACCCGGGAAAACCCCGGAAAGAACCACTGACCCACGTGAAGCTACTGGCAAGCTTTCTCACATAACTACATTAGCCGAATCTTAGACTCAAACCTACGCAAACAGAGGTGAGATGACAGTGATCCGTAACGGGGAACACTTTAGCCCACTCGGCCACTCGGGGTCCCTATTTGCATAGTCAGTATGAGTAAAATAATTCTTTCTCAATTTGAATGACATAGCATTCACTTAAAATGTACACTGGCACAGTAAAGCTGAGAAACACTGTATCACAGGTAGACATTGTTTCTAGTTTAGTATAGTGATTTATACGGTGGAAGATACTGTTTATTTTCTTATGCTATGGCTATCTATTGAAACAAAATGCTAGACTGTTCAAGTAAAATTGAATTATAAATTTTCCTCTTCTTGGGAAGTACAAAATTCATAGACTAAATTCTAATTGTTTCCATACCATTTTGTAAAACTATTATAATCCAAAATATGAGACAGACAAAAGTCACATTGCAAATATTCTTAGCTAATTGCAACCATGGTGACAATGTACCATGTCTACAGCATTATGCACCATGTCTACAGCATTACATACCATATCAACAGCATTATGTACCATGTCTACAGCATTATGTACCATACCAACAGCATTCTGTACCATGTCTACAGCATTCTGTACCATGTCTACAGCATTATGTACCATGTCTACAGCATTATGTACCATGTCTACAGCAATATGTACCATGTCTACAGCATTACGTACAATGTCTACAGCATTACGTACCATGTCTACAGCATTATGTACCATGTATACAGCAATATGTACCATGTTTACAGCATTACGTACCATATCAACAGCATTAAGTACCATTATGTACCATGTTTACAGCATTACTACCATATCAATAGCATTAAGTAACATGTCTACATAAATATGTACCATGACTACAGCATTATGTACCATGTCTGCATCATCATGAATTGACAATTATGTACCATGTCACAGCTATATATGTACCATATCTACAGCTATATGTACCACATCTACAGCTATATGTACCATATCTACAGCATTTTATACCATATAATAAGATATTTATTCTTGTACTATTAACTTACCCATTGTTTGTTTTATAAATAACTCAAAAGAAAAAAGAAATAGCAAGAAAATAAAAGAGAATGTGGGCTTTAATGAACATCTCTGATTTTATCTCAGTAAACAGTACATCAAACAATCCATATAGATTAATAATTTCAAAGAAAAAGGACAACACTATAAAAAAATATCAATGCGGCATGGATTAAGGAAATTATTGTCCTGCAGCTAATCAACTATCTCATTTGATTTACAAGCAGCAACACACACACACAAAATGTGAAAAAGAAAAGTACATTAAAACTAACAAGTCACATTTATTAAAAGAATACAAAGATCTTAATGACACAGACTCATGTATTGCTACTTGTTTGTGGTCACTACTGGTCATTACTGGTCTTGAATACCATTATAAAGGAGGGGCTCATGTTTCTAAAGAGTTACTGTCATCTGCATACATGTATTTTCACTCTTGAATACCAATCAAGGCTGTTATAAAGAAGGGGCTCATGTTTCTAAAGAGCTACTGACATCTATGTACATGTATTTTCACTCTTGCAAGCAAAATTTCATATATTTTTCTGCCAAAAATGTCTTAAGAATCATAAATCCAAAATCTTTAATATAGTTTGTATTATTATTTTCTTCACAAGGAAATAATGCATGCATACATGTGTGAGGTAGATCATAAGAATCACTATCTAGCAGAGGATTAAACAGTGGATAATCAGAGATTAACCTACATCACAGTTCTCCTGGAAAATGCACTAAAATCATAGCTATAATAAACATATGGCTGCATTTGCCAGTGGATGTGTGTGTATCAAATGGAAAAAAAATCAGCAAGTGATTTATGCTGTTTAATTATATTATTATCCTACAAGACAGAAAAAGTCTTGTTTTACTTCATGACAGCTCACCATTATAGGTAAAAGAGATTTGTCATCCTGTTTTTTTTATATTAAATACCAAATTATATAACACTGAAAAAAATTTCAGTTTGCAAAAAGAATTTTTTATTGGCTGTCCAAAAACAGGCAGAAAATACATTGAAATGAGTTTTGTAAGTATGAATGTCCATTAATTTTATTAGTCATGGATATTTTACTTTTAGTGTAAATGTTTAGAAATGTTTGTTTCCACATTTTCTCCTGAAGCAAATAAGGAATATTTGCATCAATTAAATATGTAACCCTCATTCAATAAAGTTATTATTATCTAATTGCTAAACAGCAAATTAACTTCATTAATTTCCTTTGGACATCAATTCAATTATTATGTATAATTCACTAAAACATGCTTTTATTTCATTATATAATATAAAAATTTATAAATAATAAAATTTATTCCCTTATGCTGATACATTTCAATGCTGCTAAAAGTTAAGTAACAAAAGGAAATAGAGTTATCACAATTAGTGCTGTAAATGTTGTCTGTTTCTTGTGACTAAAATTTCAAATGAATTCTATGAATATACAACATTCATTTACTGTAAAGCTGTCAATGTAAGCTACACAGTGTACCACCTTACAGTGAGGCTGCCCTACTGTGACATACACAATACAGTACTTTCACTGTAACAATGACAAAAGGAGTCACACAGTATAACACTTTATAGTAAGGTTGCCTTTTAATGAAGTATATGAACTGTACTTCCTACATGCAACTTTGTAAATGGACGCCACACAACATACTACCTTAAATTGGGACTGCCTTTAATGAAGTACACAATTGCAATAATCCCTCATTGCAACATTGCCCATGAGAGCCAAACAGTACTGCCTTATAATAAGACTGCCTTTTAATGAAGTACCGGTACATCATACAGCATTCCAACTGTCAATGGGAGTCATACAGTACACCACTTTACAGTAAGACTACTTTATACAGAAATGCATTTCCTCATTATAACACCATCATAGGAAAGCCACAGAGTATACTGTCTTATAATGAGATTGCCTTATAATATATGACTTAATAATGAAATGGGACTATGAACATGCCTGTCTTATTAAAGAAACTGTGTTATACTGAATGAAATGGGACCTGGAACATGCATGTGTTATTTGAAGGAACTGTGTTATACTGAATGAAGTGGGACCATGAACATGCATGACTTATTTAAAGGAACTGTGTTATACTGAATGAAATGGGACCTGAAACATGCATGTGTTATTTGAAGGAACTGTGTTATACTGAATGAACACTGGGACCATGAACATGCCTGTCTTATTAAAAGGAACTGTGCTAAATTGAAGTGCCTTATGTTCAGAAATACATGTATAAATAAAAGGTACATAAAGTGGGGGAAAATATTTTCCTTTTTTGGTATTAAAAAATTATTTAAAAAGAGTACAAGGGATATTAAAATTACAAAATGACAAAAAACAAATATATACAAAAAAACAAATATATGTTCTGCTGTTAGAAACCAAATAAACGTGTAGTAACACTTATGTTTGAATGTGACACACATTCAGCATCTTTAAATTAATGTTTAAGGTAATTACATCATGCCTGCATATTCAGCATCTTTAAATTAATGTTTAGGGTAATTACATCGTGCCTGTATATTCAGCATCTTTAAATTAATGTTTAGGGTAATTACATTGTGCCTGCATATTCAGCATCTTTAAATTATTGTTTAGGGTAATTACATCATGCCTACATATTCAGCATCTTTAAATTAATGTTTAGGGTAATTACATCGTGCCTGCATATTCAGCATCTTTAAATTAATGTTTAGGGTAATTACATTGTGCCTGCATATTCAGCATCTTTAAATTAATGTTTAGGGTAATTACATCGTACCTGCATATTCAGCATCTTTAAATTAATGTTTAGGGTAATTACATTGTGCCTGCATATTCAGCATCTTTAAATTAATGTTTATGGTAATTACATCATGCCTGCATATTCAGCATCTTTAAATTAATGTTTAGGGTAATTACATCATGCCTGCATATTCAGCATCTTTAAATTAATGTTTAGGGTAATTACATCGTGCCTGCATATTCAGCATCTTTAAATTAATGTTTAGGGTAATTACATTGTGCCTGCATATTCAGCATCTTTAAATTAATGTTTAGGGTAATTACATCATGCCTGCATATTCAGCATCTTTAAATTAATGTTTAGGGTAATTACATTGTGCCTGCATATTCAGCATCTTTAAATTAATGTTTAGGGTAATTACATCATGCCTGCATATTCAGCATCTTTAAATTAATGTTTAGGGTAATTACATCGTGCCTGCATATTCAGCATCTTTAAATTAATGTTTAGGGTAATTACATTGTGCCTGCATATTCAGCATCTTTAAATTAATGTTTAGGGTAATTACATCGTACCTGCATATTCAGCATCTTTAAATTAATGTTTAGGGTAATTACATTGTGCCTGCATATTCAGCATCTTTAAATTAATGTTTATGGTAATTACATTATGCCTGCATATTCAGCATCTTTAAATTAATGTTTAGGGTAATTACATTGTGCTTGCATATTCAGCATGTTAAGAACTACCTTAACTTCCAATCAAATGAAACAAACATGACAAAATATCCCACTAATAACACTCATAATTTTCCAAAGGGAAATCTGCAGAAAAGAATATTGCTAAAATATATTGTTTAAAAATTCCCAATATTATAAGGTTAAAACATATTCTTACATTTCAAGTAAATCTGCTCCTTGTGAATCAGACATTAAGTGTTGACCATTGCAAACCACTTCCTGTGAACTGGACATTAAATACTGACCACTGCAACATTCAATACTGACTATTCCAAGGTCATGTGAATGGGATTTATAATGTAATGTTCCTGCAAATTTCTGTAACTGAAGAAAAAACCCAAATCCTCAAGGAATTCAGTGAACTTGACATTTTCAATGATGAATTTCTTCAAGGTAAAACTACAATGTTATCAAACAATAACCTTGATGAGAACTGTCCAAAATTCATAGTAAAAGCTGATTATTATCTTTTATTTCCTTAAACACTTTCTACATCTATTCATATGGGCCAAAATAAGAGTTTTGTGTCTTATTATTCCAGTTCTAAGATGCAAAGAATAATTCTCAATAATGCAACATTTCCAGCAAAACTGAACAGAAAGCTCATTAAAGAATCACAATCTCTGTGAGACACTTTTTCAAATGAAAAGTTTCTAATTTCCTAAAACACAAAGTTCTCTATACTTCAATTCATGCATACAGAACAAATCATTCCACTTTGTTTCAAACCAGCAGGTGGTAGCGATGAAATATAGCTTTAGAATAATGGCATATCCATGATGTTAATCTGATCTTTAACATCCAATCAGACTTCTTTTCCCCCTGCAAATAGGAAATTAGATTGATCCCATATCTCCTTTATTCTTGTACAAATAATGGCTGCTGATATACCTTTCACAAAACACAATTGGAAAGAGTTAAAGCTTGTTCAAGCAATTTCTACAAGATTACCAAATTATGCAGATACATGGCAAGTTGACTTCTATCTGCAAATATCGGTAATGCCAACACACTCTCACTTTGGCATTGTTGAGCTTTCAACAGTTTTAACTTGAAATCCATTAAGCTCATTAAAAATTTATCAATTAAGAAAGGAAAGTTATTGATCCAAATATGCTAGTGGTCCATGCCATTCCACAACAGGCAAGTAGCAACATTCAATGGAAAAAAGCCAACTTGTTCGCAAATGATGAACATATATCAAATTAATAATGCCATAAGCTCCTACGCGTACATGATGATGGTAATTTGTCTTTGAATCTTCACACGGAACATGTCTGTAACAAAACAGTCTCCGAAATAACAGTCTACAAAGACTAAAGTTATATTGACCAATGCATGCAAGGAATTATTTCTATTCATACATACATATTGTCTATTATGGAACAATGTTACACAAAAATTAACATTAATCATAAAATACATTTTCAAAAGCATGCAACCAGAACTATTCTAGATGTTGATCCAATGGTGCCATGAGCTGACATGTTTACGTCTTTTAAACTAGCTAACTTTTGACAGATGAATTTCATATCATTGGTATATTTTGGTCTATAAATTCCTTCATAATAAAATGCATGTACCACTTTACCAGAATGATATCCCTGCCAAAGCCAGCAATGCTGCCTCTGTGTACAATTAAAGATTGCCACCAAAGCTGTCTATAAAAAACCAAGGCAACAAACTAATGCATTAGAAAGATATTTATATTATACAGATATAGGACCACTAAACATTTTCAAGCAAAAGAACCAGTCTACTGGTGGGGGAAAAAAAAATGTACTAAATATTTACAGAGGCACCCACTGACATAAAAATGTTGTTTCTTTCCATTTTAAAATTAAAAATATTCAATTTATATACTAAATTTGACAACAAAATATTTAGTTTTATTTTGATATCCTCTATTTAATTTTCTACAGGCAAAATACCATATGGACTCATATTGCAAGGCTATATTGTAAGGTGCCAACCAGGGAGTCCGGGGCCTCGAGTGGCCAAGTGGTCTAAAGCGCTCTTTGTTTACAAATCACTGCCATCTCACCTCTGTCTGCATGGGTTCAAGTCTCAGATTCAGCCAAGGTGGGTATATGAGAAAGCTTGCCAGTAGCTTCTCATGGGTCGGTGGTTCTTTCCAGGGGTTTTCCCGGGTACTTCCTCCACCAGTAATACTGGCCATGATATATAGCCTATCGTTTGCTAAAAATTAGTGTTAAACCCTACAACAAACAAACAAGGGAGTCCCTTGCATAGCAACATGAGGTGCAATGATGCAAACCACTAGTTTTTATAGGCAACAAAAATTCTTTCACTTTAATGAATGGAAACACGTCTTTTCAAAGCCAATCTAAAGAACAAATTCATTTAGTGTTTTGTATATTAACATTAAATTCTATGGGAAATAAATTAGTAGTCTGATCCCTATGAGGGTGGAGATGGTGGGTTTCCATGGCAACTGTGTGCATTTCTGCATTTCTTTCAGTGTCATTTTTTGATTCATGAGAATTTAGAATACAATAAATCAGTTCTTGAGTAATTTTGAGCAGGCATAGGTAAAACTGTATGTAATTAAGGAAATAAGCCTTATGAATCTTTACAGCTGCCAGTAACTACTACTATCTGAATCAATTGTCAAATTTTACATCCATGTGAGATTAAAGTATAGCTTCAACTTGACCCTCCAGTGACCATGATATTTCATCACCAGTATCCATTTGAACTGTTCTATTTGCACTACAGGCTAAGTTAACAACTTCTGACATATAGAAAATTGACCATAGGGGCACCAAAATGAATTGCCTTCTTTTTAGCTAAATTTCCTACCTGAGTGTAACAATGTAGAGTTATTGGGTGAAATGGAATTTGCCCAAATCCTAAACTCATTACGTTATTCCACATATCATATTAAAATGTCAATAATATTTTCTGTATCACATTTGCAAGAAATTGTTGTTGTTGTTGTTGATTTTAATTTTTGACTAATTATACATTTGCAACAAATTTACTTTTCTTCTTCATTCCAGATCATTGCTATATCTTTCCTGTGTATCACATGACCTGACATAAAAGTTATGGCTATATTATCATTTATGTCACACAGGATCTAACATTTCTCATATTTAATACTGCATAGTATTTTTAATGGCTTTTATGTCACACAGGATCTAACATTTCTCATATTTAATACTGTATATTATTTTAATGGCTTTTATGTCACACAGGATCTAACATTTCTCATATTTAATACTGCATAGTATTTTTAATGGCTTTTATGTCACACAGGATCTAACATTTCTCATATTTAATACTGCATATTATTTTAATGGCTTTTATGTCACACAGGATCTAACATTTCTCATATTTAATACTGCATAGTATTTTTAATGGCTTTTATGTCACACAGGATCTAACATTTCTCATATTTAATACTGCATAGTATTTTTAATGGCTTTTATGTCACACAGGATCTAACAATTCTCATATTTAATACTGCATATTATTTTTAATGGCTTTTATGTCACACAGGATCTAACATTTCTCATATTTAATACTGCATATTATTTTAATGGCTTTTATGTCACACAGGATCTAACATTTCTCATATTTAATACTGCATAGTATTTTTAATGGCTTTTATGTCACACAGGATCTAACATTTCTCATATTTAATACTGCATATTATTTTAATGGCTTTTATGTCACACAGGATCTAACATTTCTCATATTTAATACTGCATAGTATTTTTAATGGCTTTTATGTCACACAGGATCTAAAATTTCTCATATTTAATACTGCATAGTATTTTTAATGGCTTTTATGTCACACAGGATCTAACATTTCTCATATTTAATACTGCATATTATTTTAATGGCTTTTATGTCACACAGGATCTAACATTTCTCATATTTAATACTGCATATTATTTTTAATGGCTTTTATGTCACACAGGATCTAACATTTCTCATATTTAATACTGCATATTATTTTTAATGGCTTTTATGTCACACAGGATCTAACATTTCTCATATTTAACACTGCATATTATTTTTAATGGCTTTTATGTCACACAGGATCTAACATTTCTCATATTTAATACTGCATAGTATTTTTTAATTGCTTTTATGCAATGTCTTGTTAGTTGTATCTTGGATGGTATTGAATATTTTCTTGTTTTTAAACATTTGTTTGGGTTTGTTGTTGTTGTTGTTGTTGTTTTTAATTTTTGACTAATTATACTTTCCTTCATGAATCAGTACATCCAGACTGAATGGAAATTTGTTATTAGATGATTGAATAATGACTAATTTCCATTTAACTCCTTTGCTTGGAGTCCCCCTGAATGCAAATTAACTTGGTGTTCATCAACCTTAGGAACTTATATTGCATAATAAACGTGTAAGTAACATGGACTAAACCTGTTTTATGTTTAACAAGATTGTACTTTCCCTCCAAAGGTCTTTCATAATGTGCTTTTGTGATTGCCTTATCTCCATATTTCTCACTCATTACACACTTGTTATGATAAATATTTCCTGGTTGGAAATGAAAGTGTCTCCGATATACTTTTGGGTTTTCCTCCTTGCTTTTGTCATTTCTGACATTGTGATATAATTTTGGCTAATAATAATAATAATAAAAATAATAATAATAATAATAATAATAATAATAAATTAAGAGAAGGTAACTCAAATGAATTGCCCATTGAAATTAGACACAAAGACACAGTGATCCCTTTCAAGAGTGCTCTTCAAAACTCCCCTATTGCGACTACAAGAACAAACTTAAAGACCTAATACTGTTTCCTACCTTACATATTTTCATAATCATTTTTTTAAAAACTCTTTTTTTCCTTTTTTTCTTTCTAATTTCATGGTAGTGTTTTTTGGTGGGGGGGGGGGGGTTTGTAGTCATTGTAAAGCACATAGAGCTTCTAAAGATTAGGCGCTATACAAAGTCCTGATTATTATTATTATTATTATTATTATTATTATTATTATTATTATATTAATAATTTAAAGAACTAATGTACCTTGTGGCCTTCTATCTGTTATGTACAATATATACAGTATATACAACATGACTTATCTGGCTTGACAATAGATAATTAAGTGCTTTTAAAAATCAAATTATTAAGCCTGAAACATTTGCACAGACATCTGTGAACACATAAACATATGAAATATCATAAATAATTCAACTGTGAAAATGATACAAAATTACAGAAAACCAGGCGGTATTTAGGATTTGAGTTTTAAAGTATATTGGTAATGTCTATTTTGTACCATTACAATATAGTTTGCACCATTTCTATTAATTCTTTGACAATTATTATCCGCTGATGGATCTGACATCTATTTTTGGCCTCTGTTGGCAGACCTCTACAATCGTGTGATTAGTGTTGCAAGGTAAAAAACCTTTTGGATGCCATAAATACTTTTAAATATATGATTCAAGAAACAATTTATTTTAATAAAAATATTTTAGGTATCTAAAAATATTGCCTATGCACCAGAAACTGATGAAAGCAGGGTATGGATATCTCTTATTACATAATGTCCTTTGATGAGATATCTCTTATTACCTAATGCCCTTTGATGAGATATCTCTTATTACCTAATGCCCTTTGATGAGATATCTCTTTATACATAATGCTCTTTGATGAGATATCTCTTATTACATAATGTCCTTTGATGAGATATCTCTTATTACCTAATGCCCTTTGATGAGATATCTCTTATTACCTAATGCTCTTTGATGAGATATCTCTTATTACCTAATGCCCTTTGATGAGATATCTCTTTATACATAATGCTCTTTGATGAGATATCTCTTATTACCTAATGCTCTTTGATGAGATATCTCTTATTACCTAATGCCCTTTGATGAGATATCTCTTATTACCTAATGCTCTTTGATGAGATATCTCTTATTACATAATACCCTTTGATGAGATATCTCTTACTACATAATGCCCTTTGATGAGATATCTTATTACATAATGCCCTTTGATGAGATATCTCTTATTACATAATACCCTTTGATGAGATATCTCTTACTACATAATGCCCTTTGATGAGATATCTTTTTACATAATGCCCTTTGATGAGATATCTCTTATTACATAATACCCTTTGATGAGATATCTCTTATTACCTAATGCCCTTTGATGAGATATCTCTTATTACATAATGCCCTTTGATGTATATTTCATGCATGTACACAAGTATGGCAGATACAATAAGAATTATGAAACACATGAGATTATATCACTGTTCTTATTCAGTAATATAATAATAATAATAATAATAATAATACATGTAATAATAACAATAATAATAATAATAATAATGCTTTATTTATAGAGGGTGACTCATTAGTCAAGGACTATTCTCCCTTCAGGCCCTCTTTAGGAGAGTATAACATCTATAATGTAGGTATATTGTCAGTATCAGATAAATGTTGACTTATTTTCATGTGTTTAAATACTGCCAGAATTAGTGTGGTGCATACATGGTGTCTGTAAATGTACAAAATTGATGTTTGCAACAAGACGTTCTGAATCCAATCAGTGACGGCAATAATTATAGCAAGCTGACACTCCTGCCTTATTCAACTCAGAGAGAAATTACAGGCACCAAAACATATAAGGTCTCTCACCAAGTCTTCCAAAAGTGTCTCCTTTGGTTTTTGGCATCTACTAAGTCCATGTTATGCTGAAACACAGCATTCCCAAAAGACCTTTCCTTATAATATGATCGCTGTTGGAACACTGGTATGGTCATGAATTCCATTTCATCATAGCAAGATTGCTTTTGGAAGGCTGATACATTTATAGATTATTGTATCAATTACTTTAATGTAGGGAATACTGTATCAATTATTGTAAATTAGGGAATGCTGTATCAATTACTTTAAATTAGTTTTTTTGTTTGTTTGATTAGGATTTTTAACATAGCTTTAACAATTTTTCAGTCATATCGCTACAGTTTATTTAGACAGTTTATAGTGATGTCTAGCACTGGGACATCATGCCGCAGACATGTAGCATGATGTTCCACCCAGTCACATTATCCTGACACCACTGCAGGCCTACCAGTCCTAACAATAACCTCTTAATGCTGAGCATCAAGCATGGCAGTTGTTAGTACCTTTTTTGTAAGTCTTTGGTATGACTCGGCCAGGGATCAAACCCACGACCTCCCGCTTCCATGGTGGACGTTATAACCACTAGGCCACTGGAGTGAAATTAGAGAATATTGTATCAATTACTTTAATTTAGGGAATATTGTATCAATTATTGTAAATTAGGGAATAATGTATCAATTATCGTAAATTAGGGAATAATGTATCAATTATTGTAAATTAGGGAATATTGTATCAATTATTGTAAATTAGGGAATATTGTATCAATTATTTTAAATTAAGGAATATTGTATCAATTACTTTAATTTAGAAAATATTGTTTCATAAATTGTAAATTAGGGAATATTTTTGTATCAATTATTGTAAATTAGGGAATATTGTATCAATTATTTTAAATTAAGGAATATTGTATCAATTACTTTAATTTAGGGAATATTGTATCAATTATTTAATTTAGAAAATATTGTTTCATAAATTGTAAATTAGGGAATATTGTATCAATTATTGTAAATTAAGGAATATTGTATCAATTATTTTAAATTAAGGAATATTGTATCAATTACTTTAATTTAGGGAATATTGTATCAATTACTTTAATTTAGAAAATATTGTTTCATAAATTGTAAATTAGGGAATATTGTATCAATTATTGTAAATTAGGGAATATTGTATCAATTATTTTAAATTAAGGAATATTGTATCAATTACTTTAATTTAGAAAATATTGTTTCATAAATTGTAAATTAGGGAATATTGTATCAATGACTTTAAATTAGGGAATAACATATCAAGTACTTTATTATATGTCAATCTCATTATAAGGTGGTATAGTCTATGACTTCCATAGATGTAATGTGGAAATGATGTATACAGAATGCTGATTCTGCATGAATAATTAAGATATATTCTGAACTCTAAATGGTTTCCATGGTTGCATTATAATTACAAATAATCAAAAATGTACTTTTTCATTATTATTAAATTTATTCCAGCAGTTAAACTACTAAAAATCATCAACTAAGAACTGTTCATCACACCTCTTTCTCTGTCACTGCTCCAAATGGCATTTACCATCCGAACCTTAAGGCTAATATACAGATATAATTAAAATATCAAAGCATAAATTAAGATATCATTCCTTTTGTTATTGAATATGATCCTAGTTTGCCTAATGTAGGTAAGATTATCAATAAATATTGGGATTTATTAAAAATACCAAGTGTTAAAAATCGCTACATGAAAGTAAACCCACTTGTTTATAAAAGGAAAAAAAATCTTAAAGATTTCCTAATTAATTCTTAACTAGAAAAGACATCCTATAAAAAGAGATCATCAACTAAATGTAATAGGCTTATTTTTGGCACTGTTCTTTTATTAATGAAAATACTTCTTTCAAAAGTAATAATATGAAAGAAACATCTAATATACATTGTGATACTAATTGTGCCACATCAAATGTTATTTATTTGATCACATGAAAGAAATGTGGCAAGCAATATATTGGAGAAACCACTCAATGCCTAATTGTTTTTAAAATGTATAATATCGCAAGTAATATGCAAATCATTATTTTTATTATATAATTTGAGTTCTGATGGAATAGTGAACAATCTTTAATATCATATCAAGGTATAATATATTAAAATAATACATTATACATATTAAAAAATATAAAACTGTTTATCTCGTTTTATTCATTAAGTTCTTACACACACACACACACACACACACACACACACACACACACACACACACACACACACACACACACGGTTTCAGATACTATTTAAGGCCCTACATGAGGCAATAGCCTTATATTAAGCTTGTATACAAATTTAGTATGTAAAATATAGTTTCCACTGTTAGACATTAAAAACAGATTTTATCTTCATCCTCCAAAGTGTAATAGTCAAAATGTTTTTAAATTGCCACAACTCTTGTTGAGTTTGTAATTCACTGTCAGACTGTGTCCCAGTTGATTGAAATATAGAACCAGTCACCTGCAGGTTACTGTACGAAAGAAAGTAATTATTTATTAATAATAACACCAGCAGATCTGGCAAGAGGAGATATAATTTATTTAATCTAATTGTTCATGGATGCCAGTTCAGCCAAGAACCAGACCATGTGGATACCATCAAAACAGCAAAATATTCGGCTTCAGCATAAATTTCCATGGTCAGGGTAGTAATCAGGTAAACAGTTTGTACAGCTGTTAACTTGGAAGACATCTTGTTTTAATAAATGAGAGATCTGAAGTGGCCAAACATCAACTTATATTTCCAGAAGCAACACATGAATGCAGTTCAGTCTAAAGAGCACATGAATGAAATGTAAACATATGCATGTAATGAAAGATATTAAATTATACAGCAAACTATCCCACAGCTGATACAAGGCACATATGCTGATAAAGTCTTTTATTTACAGGGCTCTTCTCTTCTATGTATAATATTTATTACTTCTATATCAAGGATACATGTTTATGAAGGACAAATTTTGTGATGCTTTGAGTGTCTCCAATTGATAGGCTTGACTGTATATAAAAAGTATGTTTCATGAGTCATACATTTGACATTGTCAAGCAGAACCTGTATACTTGGAACTGTCTCAAAGGGAGAGTAACAGGAATGGAAAGTTCATGCAAATAAAACATTCCCATGATTTGCCTTTGCAAATTGTGGTGCTATTTTATTCTGCTATTGGCATGTTTGAATCCATCTATGCGTCCTTGAAAAAGGGACTCAAATCCCAGATCCTCTGCATCATACAGACAATAATGCGACATAGTGCTTTTAAAACCAACAAAACAAAATGTTCAAATGCTAGCACTCAACAAATAACCAACATAAACCAAACAATGCTCAAAAGCCAACACCCAACAAAAAAAATCACAAGAACAAAACAAGGCTCAAATGCAAACACCCAACAAAAAAAATCACAAGAATAATACAAGACTCGAATGCAAGCACCCAACAGAAAAACAGTGAAAAAGGTTATGAGAAATGCTGTATTTGAATTGGAACATGTCATATTCAGGAAAAAGTGAGAAAAAGCGCTACAGTTATCAGTCTAGTTTTAATGGTCATAACTTTATGATCATCGGCAGGAAAAGATTAAAATTACTGCAAACTATCGGAGCACCAGACCATGAAATTTGACAAAATATTCATTGATTGAATTCTGTAAGATCCTATTTTTTCTATCTCATCTATGTGCACTGATGCAAAATGCAAACCAATTAACTTTTGACTTTTACCAGTGTTGTAAGCTGCAGATTGTTTGACATCTGCTGAATATCTACACATCCAGTGAGTATATTTATGTATATATACATATATAATCATAAGGTTTACTTAATCAGTTCCATGCTGAACCTGATAAACTCAGTCGGCACATCCCTGGAGAGTGTTGTGGGTCAGCACTGAATTTCTCTTTAAAAATGATCCCCACCTGATGATAGAACTGACTGCAGTGCAAAACTGTATTCATTACATACAGGACTCAGACATTACATTTAACTCCTTTTCCACAATAATACAAGGAAACAATCTTTGCTTAAATGATAAATCACTTGTTCTGCAAAAAATTGATGAGACTGTGAGATAGTTCCAGATACTGCGAGATATGCAAACATGCATGTCTGCTCAACGATTATTCAAGAGTTTAACCAAGCTGAATTGTGAAAACTACATATGAATATTACATCTAATTACAAGCATAATTATGGAAGGTAAATTTGGCCAATTAGACCATGACATCTTCTTACCATCTGAAAGTATTTATCTAATTTCCAGGGTTTAATTATAAAATAATCAATTATAACTTTCATAGTAATGTCAAACAAGCTTAAATGAGTCAAACAAACTTAAATGTGTCAAACATAAATAAGTCAAACAAACTTATATGTGTCAAACAACTTAAATGAGTCAAAGAAACTTAAATGAGTCAAACAACTTAAATCTGTCAAACAAACTTAATGAGTAAAACTTAGATAAGTCAAAGAAACTTAAATGAGTCAAACAACTTAAATGAGTCAAACTTAAATGAGTCGAACTTAAATAGGTCAAATTAACTTAAATGAGTCAAATAAACTTAAATGAGTCAAATAAACTTAAATGTGTCAAACAACTTTTAAATGAGTCGAAGAAACTTAAATGAGTCAAACAATTTAAATGTGTCAAACAAACTAAAATGAGTCAAATAAACTTAAATAAGTCAAATAAACTTAAATGAGTCAAACAAACTAAAATAAGTCAAATAAACTTAAATGTGTCAAACAACTTAAATGAGTCAAACTTAAATGTGTCAAACAACTTAAATGAGTCAAAGAAACTTAAATGAGTCAAACAACTGAAATGAGTCAAACAAACTTAAATAAGTCAAATAAACTTAAATAAGTCAAATAAACTTAAATGAGTCAAACAAACTTAAATGTATCAAACAACTTAAATGAGTCAAAGAAACTTAAATGATTCCAACAAACTTAAATAAGTCAAATAAACTTAAATTTGTCAAACAAACTTAAATGTGTCAAACAGACTTAAATAAGTCAAACAAACTAAAATGTATAAATATATGCATGGTTCATTCTTCTGACAGAAGTTAAACTGAACTGCCAAGATGAAATGTATACACCTAATTCCCTGAATGTAATAGCTCTGAGGAAATTAATTAACAGGGCAAGGAGATTTTCTTTTTAGAATAATCTTAATGACATAATTCTAACAGTAATACTGTAGGATTATCAGCAGTAATTGACAAAACTGATTAATCCAACATGTCTGCTAAATAATTCTACAAACTGAACCAAGTTTTTTTTAAAAACAAATATTTACTTAATCCTCAACATATAATGGAATCAACAGAAAAATAGGGAAAGAATCATGCTTATCTAGTTTTCTCACATCTAGTATATTACAAATACTACTAGAGTATATATTGGATGCAAGTGTGGAGTCATTTTTATATAGAGTTACCTAGTAATCATACAAAGTCTTTCAGTGAAAATCCTATGTCAATATGACTTTTTATCCAAGAAGTGTAGCAACAGCAAAATGTTAAGCTGGCTGCAATGATCACCATATTGGATGTCAGATCAGGACCAGTATTATTTGGAACCAAGCAGACATTACTAAGACATCCATTTCAGATGTCTGAGCAGCACCATTTTCATTTGGGACCACAAGGGATTAATGTATGCTTAAAGTTTCATAGATTTTAGGACCATGAGGTAGCAGTGGTTCAAATGCTAAAGGCTTGAATTTGAATGGATGACATGTTTATCTCAGTAAGGGACTGATAAGCTATCGTAATACCATAGTTATGATAATCCATATCAAAATGATGGAAGCTGAAATAACAGCTGAGCCCTTAAATGGGAGGAAAAGATGCTTCCTATTCTTTCTTCTCCTTCTAGAAATTGCCAACAAAAAACATTGTCCTAAGTGCTGGATGAAAGAGAATAAATGACTGAGATAACAGAGATTAGGGATCTCAATGATGAGTGAAGCAACTGAAAGAAGCTGGTTTTCAGCTAAAAACCTGGTTGGAAAATAAGAGAAACTGACCCAATGAACCTCATTGAGCCTCACTCAATGAATAGGTCAAAAAGCTTGTCTCAGGGATAATAAAGAGTAAATAGTCTTGAACCTTAAAGTAAGCATCATAGGGTTGTATGAGGTGTACTGGGAGGGGGTAACACCTCTGACTGGCTAAGCAGTCATGTAACTCCTTTGGGGGTAGCTTGCCCACCTTTGGTCCCTACTAGTTCTCACCTGTGGCTGCAAAAAACTGTGGCTTGCACAGTGGCCACATTCTAGAAAATGGCCTCAACTGGCTAGCTAAAAATCAGGCTGAGGGCAACCAACGAGTCTTAAACCCTTGATGAATTAGGCTTTGTCTACATAGCATGTGAAGACTGGGTTCAGCAGCCTGAGCAGAGGAACCACCAGATGGTCAATAGGCAGAAAGGTGATTCCCAGCAAAGTGCTGTGGAGCACTAGGAACACAATGAGACACATAAGATGTCCTCGTCATCCACTGCACTCAACTCTGTCTCCACCTGTCTCGACATTGTCATGCTGCTGGATCCAGATGGTTTTGGTTGAGAGAGTGAGGTTGACAACTGCGCAACTCTTCCTCACTTAAAACAAGTCACTGTGCAAGTCATACTTATCATCCACCCATCCCATTTCTCACCCACTAAAGTCATGTGGCAACAGGCAAGCAAAGAAGTGGCAGGTGTGGGTACAACAGGCAAGCAAAGAAGTGGCAGGTGTGGGTACACTGGCAGCCATAGCCGCAAACCTGCACACAGTGGCTCAGGCCATAAGGGTTGTTCACCACTGACATGAAGCAGAAGTGAAGTCCAGCAGCCCCCTGAGTGACTGAGCAGCCCTTTTCAGCAATGCACTGCTCACCTCTCTGGCATGAGGAAGAGGATAGAAAAGATGCCCAAAACATTGCTCTAAACTTCCCTAGCCAGTATACCTTGACTGATAGGGACCCTACTCCAGCAGTCAAAACTACAAAAAAGAAATTAAGGATTGTTCTTCTCACAATTGATGCATGGAATGTGTGAACCTTACTGGACAGAGACAATGCAGAAAGACCCCAGAGGAGAACTGCCCTTATAGGAAAGGAACTCACCAGATACATGGATATTGCTGTCTTGAGCGAGACCCGGCTTGGAGGAGAAGGCAAACTCTGTGACCAGATACACTATCTTTTGGAGCGGCCGAGGAAGTGAAGAGCGCTGTGAGGCTAGTGACTGCTTTGCACTGATTGGCAAATTGGCTGGACCTCCCAAGGGAATAAATGACAGACTCATGATAATGAAACTTACTCTATTGTCCAGAAGAAAGCACCTTACTATCATCAGCTGCTATGCTCCAACTATGACCAACCCAGATGAAGTGAAGGTCAAGTTTTATGAGGATCTTCATTTAGCCATTGCTGACATTCCAATGGCAGATAAGCTCATCATTCTTGGCAATTTCAAAGCAAGAGTAAGCTGTGATCATATTGCCTGGAATTGAGTGCTAAGAAAGAATGGATTGGTTCACTGTAACAACAACAGTCTCCTTTTGCTCCAGATTTGCACCGAGCATGAACTGCTGATCAACTATTCAGTTTTTCGCCTCCGTAACCGCACATCATGAATGCACCCATGCTCCAAGTACTGGCACCTCATCAACTATGTCACTATCAGGAAGAGGGACAAGCAGGATGTGCAAGTGACCAAGTGCCTGTGCAGCACTGACTGCTGGAAATACCAAGCCTAAAAGACCCCCACAGGTACAGAAGGGTCCCAAACAAATGAACATCACCATGCTGCAATGTACCAGTACCAAACAGTCTCTCGTGGATGCCCTGTAAAAATGTCTGAAATCCACCCATCTTGACAATCAGAATGTAGAGACCGACTATGCAGCATTCAGAGAGCTGGTCTACAGCACAGCTTCGGAAATCCTAATACCCTCAACCAGAAAGCATCAAGACTGGTTTAAAGTGAACTGTGACAACATGCTCAATGAGAAACACTATTTCACTTCTAAGACAGATGTGTACAACATGTGCAGAACTGTACAGCAGAAGCTTCATCAGATGCGAGACACATGGCTGAGCAACAAAGCCGATGAGATCCAGTGCAATGCAGACTAGCATGACATGAAAAACTTCTACAATGCCCTGAAAGAAGTGTATGGACCTAAATCCTCTGGATCATCCCACCTTCTTAGCGCAGACGAGAACACACTAATTACTAACAAAGAGAAGATTATTCAATGATGGGCTGAACACTTTGACAACATCCTGAATTGCCCTTCATCCATCAATGATGAAGCCATCAGTCATCTCCCGCAATTACTAATCAAAGAAACACTGGATGACTTTCAACCTTGCTGGAGACACAGAAAGCGATTTGTCTGCTCCCTAGTGGCAAGGCTCCTGGTTCAGACTCCATTTCAGCTGAAGTCTGCAAGGAAGGAGGTACAGCCCTGATAGAAAGGCTCCACCAATATTTTTACTGATGTAGCAGTAAGAGACGATCGACCAGAAATTTAAAGATGCTTCCATAATCCACCTGTATAAGCACAATTGGAAATGCCAGGCCTGCAACAACCACTAGGGTTTATCCTTACTTCCAATTGCAGGAAAGATACTTGCTAGAACCCTACTGAACCACCTCACCATGCATCTTGACCAGGAACTACTGCCAGAAAGCCAGTGTGGATTCTGAAAATAACATGAGACCATCAATATTGTGTTGCTGTGAGGCAGCTACAAAAGAAATGTCAAGAGCAAAACACTGACCTTTTCTCCATCTACATCGATTCGACAAAGACCTTTGATACTGTCAGCAGAGAAGGCTTTTGGAAGGTAATGGCCAAGTACAGGTGCCATAGAAAATTTATATCCATGGTGCAGCATTTCCATGATGGCATGCAGGCACAAGTCTAAGACAATATGCAGACACCTGAGCCATTCCCATTAACCAATGGCATCAAGCAGGGCTGTGTTCTGGCAATGACACTGTTCAGTCATTTGTAATCTCTCATGCTAATACTTTTAGAGACAGAGAGGTTAGAGTTGGCATCAGGTACAGTACAGAAGGAAAACTATTTGATCCCCAGGAGGCTTCAAGTGAAAACCAAGGTCATGACAGACACCATCAGGGAATTCTTATTTGCTGATGAATGCACCCACAATGATGGCTCTGAAGCCAACCTGCAATGCAGTGTTGACAAGTTCTCTAGCTCCTGCACATGCTTTGGTCTCACCATCAGTACGAAGAAGACTAAAGTCCTGCATCAGCTGGCCCCTGGAAAGCCCAACATCACAATAAATGGACAAAAACTCAATGTAGTGAACCACTGCACTTACCTTGGCAGTAGAGAATCATTATTGGTGATGAGGTGAACCTTCACATTGCCAGAGCCAGTGCAACTTTCAGTAGATAATATTCCAACGTCTGGAATAGAAAAGGCATCAGCATCCAGACCAAACTAAAGATCTGCAGGGCAGTTATGCTCCTCACACTACTTTATGCATCATGCAAAACGTGGACAGTGTACCAATGCCATGCCAGGAAGCTGAACCACTTTCACACCACACGTCTCAGGAAAATCCTCAACATTAAGAGGCATAACAAGGTTCAAAACACTGAGGTACTTGCCCAAGCAGGCCTCCCCAGCATCCACACCATCCAGTGCCAGCTTTGTTGGGCAGGACATGTACGCATGTTAGACCATCTGCTGCCTAAGAGACTATGCTGTGGCGAGCTACAGCAAGGACTGCAATCCCATAGAGGTCACAAGAAATGCTTCAAGGCAATCTGAAAGCTGTATTGAAAATGTTCAACATAAACCCTGATTCCTGGGACCAAATAGCAAGTGATCAAGTCACTTGACGTTCCTCTGTGCACAATGGTACCAAGTTGTGCAAATCTAGCAGGACAGCAGCTGCAGAGTTGAAGACACAAGCCAGAAAAGCACGTGCCATCAACACTCCTGGTGATGTCCCACTCATCCCTTGTTCCATATGCAAATGAACATTCGATGCAAGGGTTGGCCTCATCAGCCAAATGCACACGCACCCTTCCAACCCTCGAATGACTAGAAAGGTCCTCGTCGATGGACAAACAACAACTACAACAAGTGTTATAAACAGTTTTCTATGGTGTTTTACCTAGAGACCACATGACATGAAAAATGAGAGATTCTATCTAGGAATTAGTGAGAAACTAGTCTGTGCAGCTCAAAATACCTCATGTGAAAGTCTGCAGCTATGAACAGGCCTTTTGAAAATGTTGGTGTGTTGGACAGCTTGTAAATGTAGAAGCTGTGTATTGTCTCTCATAAAACTGGGGCAAAGGCAGCCAGCCACTGCATCCAGAGGAACAGATGGGATTGACACATCGACTGCACCAATCATAAAAGATTTTCCACTTGGCTGTGTTGACTTTTGACACGAATCATATTCTGGACTGAATGATATGCCTGATGGCTTTCATTGAAAAACTTGTTCTGATAGAGAGATCATTCTGGACTGAATGATGTGCCTGGTGGCTTTCATTGAAAACTTGTTCTCATAGAGAGATCATTCTGGAGTGAATGATGCGCCTGGTGGCTTTCATTGAAAACTTGTTCTGGTAGAGAGACCATCCTAGACTAAATGATACGCCTGATAGCTTTCATTGAAAACTTGTTCTGGTAGAGAGATCATTCTGGATTGAATGATGCACTTGGTGGCTTTCATTGAAAACTTGTTCTGAATGATGCGCCTGGTGGCTTTCATTGAAAACTTGTTTTGATAGAGAGATCATTCTGGACTGAATGATGTGCCTGGTGCCTTTCATTGAAAACTTGTTCTGGAGGAGAGAGCATTACAGATGAGCCAAACATAACAGCTTTAAATCTGCAGACTATTGTATAAGAGAGTCCTTCCACTGCAACAGAAAATCCCTCCTCTGGAGTAATGTCCAGGGATTGTCCATCATCAGGTTAAAAAGATGTTTGAACCATGATCACTGAGACCAGCAAGAGGCTGAGCGCAGAATTCCTTCATCATCTTGAAGTATGTGATGGTGTTAAGAAAGACAATCTCACTTCAGGCTGAAAATGTCCACTACCCAGACCTTTGGTCGGGGAGTGGAGAAATGTAAAATGAGAGTTGTTGTTTAGCCTTGTCATGAATAAGTCCACCATCAGTGTCCCCTAAGTCTATACTATGAATCAGCTATGTATTGAGACAGAGACTATTCCATGAAGACTATCTTTCCATTTTGGAAAGACTGTCAGCCCAAAATATTCATTTTGCCAGAAATGTGGTGAACTCAAAGGTTTCTGAGTCTGCCCAGTAAAGAAGGTTCTGAACATCCATGAACAGAAAAGTCCTTGTCACTTGAGGTATTCGCAAGATCTACTACTGACATGTTTTCAGAGGAGACCATGACACAGTGACCTCTCATTTTGTCAGTGCACCACAAAAAGGCTATGAACAATGTCTTCATTTCCAAAATGTTGATCTGCATGGTAGATTCAAGACAGGACCACAATGTTGTGATGTATGGCTGAAGGCAAATTTGACTTTAAAATATTTTAGACAGCAGAAATGCCAACTGGAAAAAGAGAAACTGATACCATGCATGGCCACAATAGCTATAGGTAGAGTAATGGAAGGTTCTGAAGTACAGAACAGTTTGGAATTACAATATGGGAGGATAAATTCTCATTATACAGTCAAGGGTATTTTCCATCCAGATATGAGCAAGCTATGCAACAGCAAAGAGATTATGTATTGTTGATACTAAACTTGAATTTCAATGGACTGATTGCAATAATCAAGAACAGTACACTTAATTTCCACCTGAAGATCAATCGGTTTTTTCAAAAATCATTTGGAGGAATTCATTAACAAACTCAGAAAAGATTTATCAAATATTAGCCTCAATGCCGATCAATGTTGCTTAGCAGCATAAGCCACTTAACTAAATAATCTCGAAACAAAACAGGTATAATTATAAGCATTGCTATTTCTCTCAGGTCTTCTGTTTGTATGTTCAAAGATTTAAGATTCATGCAAAATCTTTATTATAAGGTGAACTGCATTCAGATGACTACCTGGTCAATTTTTAGGACCTACATGTAGCTTTTGTTATTTCATAATACATGTTTTTTATATAAAAGTTGGGGTGGGGGCAAGGGGAGGTGGGCTACATAGAGGATGACATAATTGGACTATATTATAAAACAGTTCATTTACTTGCTTTATCCAACCACATCAAACAGATCCCATATTATTACCTTTTATGCCTATAATTGACCCTAAAACTAAACATATTTCAACTGAATTGATTTATTACTTCTGACACTTAAACTATTAAATACAAAAGCCCCCAAAAGTCTCAAATTTATTTAACAGGCAGCTGCTTTTATAACATCTATCTAATAATTTGTTTGAAAGTTACATACACTAAAAACAAACAATGGGTTATTACAAATTCTAAGTCATCAGATATTCTCTACTCCCCCAGAAATCCTCTTGATTCTCTTTTTTCATAAATTCTGTACTCCCCAGAAATCTTTTTGGGACTCATTTTTTTTGACTCAATGATATTGTAGAGAATACAGAATCATCAATTAGACTCTTTGCTGATGATGTAGAATTATAGCCGATAATCAGACTGTAGCTAGGAAAATCTTTAAGTCTGAAAAGATATATGAATATTCCAGGTGTTGGCTTGTTAGATTTAATCTGGATAGAACTGAATAATATCAAGAAAAGGCAACTATAAAACCAGCCTTCATTATATATGGCCCCAAGCATGATGTCCAATGTGCTTAAATGTACTGATGATCGCTGCAATCTCACTGCTGTTAAATATTGGTCTAAGTCTCTGGCTAGGCTAATATGGGTATTTGAGAAAGCTTGCCAGTAGCTTCCTGTGTGTCAGGTTTTAACTGAGGTTTCTTGGTTTATCTCTCCACCAGTTATACTTTGTTGCAATGTATAGCCTATCATATTTAGAAAATAGCATTAAACCTACAGCAACAATAACAACAACAAATACAGAAAGTACACGAACTTACCCAGCACAAAAATACGGGAATTAGCTTAACCAGTGTTGCTGACACTCATTATATGCATATTAGATATATTTCTGATAAAGCTTGGAGAAGTTAAAATGTTTAAAATGTTTTTAATATTTTTTTTTAAAAAAATGGATTGTCTTATGTTATAGCAATGTCTGATTACACTGATCACATTATGGACAACTGCATAACACATAAAAAAAACTCCTGAATAAAAAAATTAAAAAAAATAAAAAAAAAAAAAAACCCTGAAAGAAAACAAATGTGATGATGAGAATAATGATAAATGCATTCCCATCACAAATGTTTTGTGAAACAAATTTGGATAGCCTAAGCTCACATTACAAGGATAATTGTATTCAATAATTTAAAATTTGGATATCCTAAGCTCACATTACAAGGAAATTTAAAAAAAAAATTATCATGGATTAACTATTATATATCTGTCATTTTTTTATACAACATGAAATCTACTCCACTGAATCAACAAGTATTATTCAGTCTCCAATACATAAGACAACATTGTTCCATAATTCATTTTTACCGCTATTATTCCAAAACAGCACTTGTTACCCCCGGAAGTAAGAATCAATCCTTCATTGTCCGATTTCAAGCCTACTTGAATCATGAAAAAGAAATTGCTTGACGTTATTATCATGTCAGTAATAAAATGTCACAGGTTATGCACACTAGAAAGAGAACAAAGTCAAGCAGGTTAAATTGTGTTTTATATTCAAATCATGTATCTAACAAGGAGTATTGCTTCTGCTGTCAAATAGAAATTGCAAAACACTTTCTTGAAGACTGGTCAAATTACTCTGATTTTTAAGAGATCATATCTTATACACACTATTTTACTCTCACAAATCAACCTTACTCGTTTGGTAACACTATGTTCTCTACATTAATTAAATAACATGCCTATGTTTCTGTCTGTGCAATATTATTCTAGGATGGCTAAAGGATTTAATTGATTTAAATCACAACATTTCATAATTTTTATTTAAGTCTTCTTCTTTGAGTTTTTTTATGTACATACATGTATTTGTATATCTCTGGCATAAGCATTTATGATATTATATTTTTTGTTTTTGGCAGGACCGTGTTCTAATAGGATTCTGAATTTTACAGAATCCTCAAATACATTGCTTTGCAAATGAATCTGATAAATTTTCTGAAAATAAACATGGTTCAAAAGAAAACTTTCGTAAATTTTGTATTATGCTACCACCACCACCACCATGCAGTTAAATATGGACATAACATATAACTTGTCCAAAATCTCTCTCTGTGAGAAAAGCCAAAATGTATCAATATCTCTGATAGTCACTCATCTGAAATGAGCCATGTATCAACATCTCTGATAGTCACTCACCTGAAATGAGCCACGTATCAACATCTCTGATAGTTGCTCACCTGAAATGAGCCACGTATCAACATCTCTGATAGTCGCTCACCTGAAATGAGTCATCCATCAACATCTCTGATAGTGGCTCACCTGAAATGAGTCATCCATAAACATCTCTGATAGAGGCTCACCTGAAATGAGCAATGTATCAGCATCTCTGATAGTCACTCACCTGAAATGAGTCATCCATCAACATCTCTGATAGTGACTCACCTGAAATGAGTCATCCATCAACACCTCTGATAGTGGCTCACCTGAGATGAGCCATGTGTCAACATCTCTGATAGTCACTCACCTGAAATGAGCCATGTGTCAACATCTCTGATAGTCACTCACCTGAAATGAGCCACATCAACATCTCTGATAGTGATTTACCTGAAATGAGCCACATGTCAACATCTCTGATAGTGACTTACCTGAAATGAGCTATGTATCAACATCTCTGATAGTCACTCACCTGAAATGAGCCATGTGTCAACATCTCTGATAGTGACTTACCTGAAATGAGCCACGTGTCAACATCTCTGATAGTGACTTACCTGAAATGAGCTATGTATCAACATCTCTGATAGTCACTCACCTGAAATGAGTCGTACATCAACATCTCTTATTGTGACTCAACTGAAATCAGAGCCACTTGTTTAAATACTCAACAAGAATGCTACTGAGCTCCTTGATATAATTTGCTTCCAGAAAATGATACCAATAAAAATGTGAGAAATGGACAGAATATTGATTCTTGATACAATACTGCTGAACCAATTTGCTCCATGTATATCCACTTCTTGGGACAGATAATACCATTTGAATGGTCTAACTTCATTTAAACGTATCGTATTGTCTCCCTAAATAATTTCATCAAATATTTAATCTCACAAGGCAAGCAAATTCAATGGTAACACAATTCAAGCTTACACAGTAAACATGTTTACCACGAATATGAATAAACTGAATGTAAGTAGTCTTTCGTCTTGTCCCTAGACAACATGGTCAAGGAAATATGCTGTCTGTCTGTCTGTCAAGGCATTTTAAATCCATTATAGTCTCTTGTGAAGGAAATGGCAATCAAAACACTTAAATTTCTATAACCTGATAATCTGCAAGAACTTGGGATAAATTTTATGATAACCACTAATCAAAATACCTATCTCAATATATAACCACCAATCAATATACCTATCTCAATAACCACCAATAAATATACCTATCTCAATAACCATCAATCAATATACCAATCTCAATAACCACCAATCAATATACCTATCTCAATAACCACCAATCAATATACCTATCTCAATAACCACCAATCAATATACCTATCTCAATAACCACAAATCAATATACCAATCTCAATAACCACCAATCAAAATACCTATCTCAATAACCACCAATCAATATACCTATCTCAATAACCATCAATCAATATACATATCTCAATAACCACCAATCAATATACCTATCTCAATAACCACCAATCAATATACCTATCTCAATAACCACTAATCAATATACCTATCTCAATAACCACCAATCAATATACCTATCTCAATAACCACCAATCAATATACCTATCTCAATAACCACAAATCAATATACCTATCTCAATAACCACCAATCAATATACCTATCTCAACATTCTAACACAAATAAGCATATACACCACATTGTCCTTATCTCAAGATTGACACAATCTGCATATATTCTCTGTCTAAAAAGACTGACACAGTCTGTATATATATATATATATATATATATATATATATATATATATATATATATATATATATATATATATATATATATATATATATATATATATCACTATTTGTATAAAAAGACTGACACAATATGTATATACACCACTCTGGTATAAAAAGACTAACACAATGTGTATATACATCACTCTGGTATAAAAAGACTGACACAATATGTATATACACCACTCTGATTTAATGTCGGCGCCTTTATCCCTTTCTGCTCGTAATAAATACCGGTACAGTCGTAAATGCCACATCGTAATCTTTTTTGCGTAACAGAGGCTAAATAGCAACTGCTATAAAACTATGTGTATTTACTGGTTTCTGCTGATTTCCGGCTAGAATACATGCATACCAGTATAGGGATGCTAATATCGTGGGTTTGTTTTCCAAACCAATTATCGTTTGTAGAAATCCAATTTTAAACCAATTAATGGTTTTTGTCCTACATAGAAATTACAAGAAATATATTCTTATAATGCAAGTTAGTGCATGCTTCATGCAAATAAAAGATATTCATTACATACCATAATGTACAGACACACAAGTGGCACAACATGGTGTCAACTTCGAATTGTTTATTTTCTACTTAAAGATTTGACTATACCTCATGTATACTGTATGTGTATGAAAGAAATCTTTTATTAATTGCCACCGGCTTATAAAGGTGGTTGCTCGAAATTCATCAATGTGCTTTTGGCTGTAAAAAAAACTCTGGGATAACTCGCTTACACATATACCGTGCCGGGGGGTTGTGCTGACTTTAAAAACACATATAACGCGCACATTATATGCGTGAAAATGTTATATATACACCGGTCTCAGGGTAAAAAGACTGATACAACCTGTATATACACCACTCTGGTCTAAAAAGACTGATCAATCTAAATATAAACCACTCTCTTTCTAAAAGGATTGACACAATCTCTCTCTCTCTCTCTCTCTCTCTCTCTCTCTCTCTCTCTCTCTCTCTCTCTCTCTCTCTCCTGACATATTCTGTATATACACCACTCTATATCTAAAATGACTGACACAATATTTATATGCACCACTCTCTTCCTTAATGACATCATTCTGCCCCAGAGTGTTTCTTGAGCAGCAGAGGGGGTGAACCCTACAAAGTTGTAGAGGCATCGATTCGGCAAACTGAGGCTTTCTCGAAAATCCTTTATAGAAGTGTCTATTGGCAAAATAGCAGAGGGGGTGAACCCTACAAAGCGCGTAAAAAAAAGCGTCGATTCGGCAAACTGAGGCTTCCTCAAAAAGCGTAAAAAAAACATCGATTTGGCTAACCAACGCTTCCTCGAAGACGCCAACATCGTTGTCACTCACCTCCTCTGCTGCTATGGGGTTAACCAAATATTTTATCAAGTCCGACACAATATCGCATCCGAGGATCTGATAAATTGATCGTCACAAATCTGTGTGGGATTGACTGAGCATGACTAAGGAAATTTCTAAATCGATTATAATCCATATCACCGCCGCACCAAGTTTGCCAAATATTTTGTAGCGTATGAGTATCAACTCCGTTAAACACACACAATAAATTGCAATTATCTCTGATCACTTTTGGTATTTGAGTGTATCATTGAGTGACATATATCACATCAGTATTTTTATGTCTGCCTCTTTAAAATATCCTGGCAGGTTTTTTTTTATTGTCTAACATCACATCATCATATACAACTAAGTTGTTAATACTTCCATCGATATCATCAATGCTTGGTGCTTCTTCGATATTGGTTATAAATTCAATAGAGCCTTCGCCATTGATTTCTATTGCTCTCTAGTTGTAATCCTTTAATACTTTGTAACATCGCTGATTGTCTACACTAGGAGCAATCAAATACAATTTATCCCATTTCATCCATCTCGTTAATAAATTAAGTAGCAGTTGTGTCTTGCCACTTCCAGATGGTCCGATTATAATCACGCGAATAGAATTCAGCAACATCGCATGGTGTTTAATAGGTTCTCATCGTCGGGTAGCTGAATAATCAATTACAGTCATATCCATATAACATAAATATATTATGGATCTATACTGTGTGAAATGTAAGAAGCGTCTAGCACAAACGACTTGACTACAATTACAACTAAAAAAAAACAATCAGCACTTTCTGGTAAGTGTGTACAATGTAGTACAAAGAAATTTAGATTTGTTTCCAAGGATTTAAAAAAAAAAAACGAGGAGGTTATGTTGCAGCCAAGTTAGTAAAACTCCCAGGAACACCATGAGCGAAGTATCCAGGAGAAAAACATCTTCCAGGATATAGTTATTGTGGACCTGGGACCAGACTCGATATCAGACTCGATGATCAAAACCAACCTCGACCTGGTGAATGTCCAATAAACGCCATTGATAAGGCGTGTCATGCTAATGATGTTGCTTATAAAAGCAGCAACCTGCAACATAGACATCTCGCAGATGTGAAATTAATTCATGCGTTGGATTCTATCACTGATAAATCCTTCAAATAAAAGTTGGCTTCATGGTTAGTAAAATCCGCTATGAAAGGTAAATTGATGTTAGGTGCCGGTAATTAATAATAACATGGAATCTATTTATTATTCTCCAAAAGGATACTGGAGGGGTAAGGCAGCAATCAGTAAACTCACTAGCGCAGCAAAAGTGAAAAATACCACTGCAGCGGATTGGTTATCCAAACAGGCAATATGGCAAATTTATCTACCGCCGCCTAAACAAATTAACTACTCGCATTTTGATGTGACCGTTCCTAATGAAGTTCATCAAGCTGATATATTATTTCTGCCGCATGATGGTGGTTACAAATACGCGCTAACTGTAGTTGATGTTGCGAGTCGATACAAACAAGCAGAGCCATTAAAAACAAAATCATTAACTGAAGTGGCTTCTGCATTTGAAAGGATTTATTGGCGAGGTCCTCTGCGTTGGCCAAATCTATTACAAGTTGATCCTGGCAAGGAATTTCAAGGTGTGGTTCTATCAACAATGAAGAATCATAATACCGCGTTACGATGAGGGCATACTGCACTACATCGCGATCAGGCAATTGTTGAATGATTTAATCGTACACTTGCTGAGCGGTTATTTGGATATCAGTATGCGAAGGAATTTATTCAGGATAAACGATCTTGTGAATGGGTCAAGAGATTACCAGGTGTAATTATGGCGCTGAATAATGAGATTACTTGAGCAATCAACATGAAACCTAACAACGCCATTAAAAGTAAGTCTATACCAGTACAACCACAAAAAGATTTTTCAAAACAACCAATACTCGGTAATCTCACTGTTAGGTATTTATATGAACCAGGAGAGCTTGACAGTGGGACAAAAAGAGCTACTGATCCTATTTGGAGTGTCACCGCGCATAAAATATCTAACATAACACGATCCACGGGTAGACCAGCAATCTATAGACTGGATTCAATTGCTCCTCAGCGAGGATTTACTCGTGAACAACTACAAGTGATACCCGAGGATACTCAATTACCACCGAGTGGTCTTAAATAGCACCTCTTCGTCTGTTGCACTGACCAATACTGCTATTTTTTCTGTCTACAGTAAATTGTTGAAAGTCCTTATCCGACCAACTCCAACTCATTATACAATTGCAACTCGTGCAGTGATTATTCTGTTGTTGTTTCAGTGTAATTATTAATTCAGTATCAATATCAAATTCTCTGTTGTTATTTTTTTTATCCTGTTGTTTATAACCAGATAGTTTTTTTCTGATTATATCATCGCTGACAATATCATTGATTGTAGTGTCATTATCATTTAAAACAACTCTTCGAAGCTGATTTATTCTTCATACTCTGGACACCGCGAGATAAACTAAATTTGACCATTTGATGTGATTATCTACCATCCAAACAATCGTATCTGATATAGTCAATCCCTGTGAAGAATGTATCGTCGCTGCGTAACCTAGCGTCCATGGGGATTATTAGCGCGCATGGCATCTTCGACGACGCTGATATCAACCAGCATAATATCATTTAACACTAAATTATGCTTTTCACGCTGTCCTGGAATATCAACTTCAATATTCTGTTTTCTTGTATCCTTGGGTCTATAACAGAGCGGTGTTGGAAGTGTTGCAAATTTTTCTTTATGTAATTCAAATAACTTCATCTTAAGTGTATCTCTGACTATTTTCTACTTGCTACTATAAAATCGTTTGGTCTCCACGCTTCCCAAAAATCTTTTAATGGTGTTTCCGAAATTATTTCACGTGCTATTTCACATTGGATTCTAACCGGTTGTAATCTGATTAGTTTCTTGAACTCGCGTAATTGTTCATCAAGTGCTCTATGATCAGTACTAATTTCTTCATAGTAGTCTACAAAATTCTTCAGCCAATTATGTGGGGATATACCGACAAATGGTGGCGGTTGGCCATGATCGCCGCACATTACAACTTTTTGTATTCGCTAACAATAACCACTCGAGAAACTTTTGTAATACATCTAATGACACTGTGCATATCTCATTCCAAATTATGACTTCAGGAATAAATTTCTCACCCATTTGTTCATGAGTCCATTCGTCACCTTTCCATCAAAAGAAACTGTGATAAGTACAAGCAATAATTCCTCGTTGTTTCATCTCTCTGGCAAGTCTATGGGTCGGTGTTAGTACAATTATGTTTGATTTGGAAACGCTAGCGTTTCTACAAAATAATTCAATCGCACGAGTCGTCTTTCCTGACCCACCACAACTGTTTAAATAAACTGTTTTATATCTACATATTGGATCAGATATCTGCGGTGTGTTAGATAGTTCTGATATCTGATTATTTTGCAAATACTTATCTTCATTCGTAACATCTGCTAATTTGGAATAATCACACAGTATTTCCCGCTTAATTCTCCATGATCCCCAACTCTCGTCAGAATTAGTGAATTTGGCCACTACGTTGCTGTGCTTTGCATCTATATAAAATGAATCAGTGGCGACTCTAACTGCGGTGTCAGGAAATCTATTTATCATCGCAAATAAATTGATAGAAGCATAAGCCAGCATAGATGCCCTCAAATGTGTATACTGAAGACTGTATCCATCGTTGTAAGTAACAATTGTACCCAATTTGGTTCCATTGGACAAGAAAGCGTCTTTATGATTTACATATATACCCTTAGACGTTACATCCGCGATTATAAAGTCATATTCAACACTATCTATAATCAACCGTGAAGAATATCTGTTATTGTCGCATTTTCCACCTTGAGTGAATTTACCACTTATTCTTCTACCAAGATCTTTTGCGTCTTGTTTTCTAATTTCAAATAGCTGTTTGGACCATTTCACGAAATATTCTTCGTCGAAATCAGGGAATTGTTTTCTATTATCGCTGATTATACTATCTAGACTATCAGGTTGTGGTAACCAGACTTCAGTCTGCGCGTGATATAATATAATCGCTTCACTGACAATCAGCAATATCAGCATTTTAGAATCAATCATATACCGTAATAACACTATTGGCATCCAGTGTTTTTCAGATATATGTCTACCAATCCAAACATAACAGCATGGATGAAGTCCTGTGTCTAGTTCAAATGATACCACACGAGTGAATCCGGTTAAATCAAAATCAGGCAGCGGCCCATTAATCGCAACATGGGTCATCTCATGTGTGGGGTGTCCAAATCGTTTGAAGTATTCAGCGCATTCTCCGTACCCGAGAAAACTCCTGGGATAACACGTGACTATATCAACCGAAATAATAGTTTTAGGGTCGTATTTTGTATTCCATAATCTGCCATGACCATATTCCACGCAGCTTAATTTGATGTCTGTGAGAAATTCAGCCCTTGTTGGTTTCCACTTGTTTTTCTTTCTCGCGAAGTGAGCTGCAACAGACGGAATTGTAAAACAGTTTGTTAATAATTGTTCGTCATCGAAACTCTTCAAGTTCACTGTTGAAAAACTACTAGCTAGTTTTTTCATCGCATCATGGAGGGCTTCAGTGCGGTATAATTTGCCGTTTGGTCTTACAAATTGATTGAATTTGTCTACTTCGTGCTCAAAACTATGAAGTAACCACACTGACACATGATCGTTTTTACTCAACTGGTAAATAAAATCAAATAATTTTTTCTCAGAGAATTCTGGAGAGAACTCCCCGGAAAACTCCACGGGTATATATTTTATTGTTCTATTCCGCGGAAATATTTTTTTACTGCAGATGTCCACGTGTGTTCGTTATGATCAATAATTTTGATTGCAGCTCCATTTGATTTATGTTTAGGTTCATATAATATCTCGCTGGTTATCATCGCTACGGTTATTGGGAATCTTAATGATGTTTCTAATTTGGCTATATCCTGAATTGTTGCTCCACTCTCCTTCACTGTTAGCCCCCAGTCATTTATTTTTTTGTGTCTTAGATCAGTCAATTTGTTTCCACACAACGCATTTGTGAAGTGTTCTATTATTCGTTCTGCTACACAATTCAACTATGACAGTTTCATGGGTTTTAATTTTTCAATACTTGGTTTATCATTTAACGGATAGATTCCATAAACAATTGCTGTTACAGGATAAGATCTCTCGTAGTACGGTTTGTCAATTCCAGTCAGAATTCCTGGTTTGGAATCTCAACTCACAACGACGGTTCTTTTATCCTTCAAGATTGGTTCAAATTTATCTCTGATAATCCAATCTCCCATGTCTGAACGGATAATGAATTCACTCTAAAAAAAATACTTTTATCGCCCAAGATGTGAGATTATCAAAGGAGTTCTGTGGATATCATATGCAAAGCGTTCATAACGGAAGTCTTGGCCCGGTCACTTGCATAAGATGTGGGGTAGGAGTGAGAGGAAAATCACAGTTGTGTCTCGGTTGTGGTGGAAAACGATACAGAGAGTTGAAGCGTTATTATGATAAGAGAGCTAAAAACTCCATTAATAACTCTGAACCTGACTATGTCAGCATCCTTGACAGAGTTATAAGAACTCCTCAAGACTACATTAATAGATTCTCAAGTAATATCATACTTCAACCAAATAATGAATTAGACAAATAATAGTATAGCATATAAATGAACAAAGAATTCCGACCACACCCTGTGATCACAAACTATGAGGCGTCCCATGATGGTATTATCAGAACCCGTAGACTGAAGAAGCCAGTCGGTTTTGTGAATAATATGGGGTATTTGATGTTTACTGCTGAAGGGAAAATATGTCTTAATCACAGAATAGTATACGTGTGTTTTCATGGATTGATCGAAGATGGTTTTGTTATCGATCACATAAATGGTATTAAGACTGATAATTCTTTATCAAATCTAAGAGCTGTTATGCCGAGTGAAAATAATGCATTTGGGAAAGCTGGAAAATTCTTGAAAAATGCGAGACCTGTAAAATCTTATAATACAACAACTAACGAACAAATTGTATTCCAATCTATGTCCGAAGCTGGTAGATATTTTTATATTTGTAGAGCCGACGTACATTATGTTGCAGAGGGAATAACCTAATCAGCGATTTCCCCAAAAAACGGACAAAGAATTCAATTTTCATATGTCCAACTAGATTTCATTTTGTACTATTAATGGAAATAACTCGTGCGGGTATATGTTATGGCTTATGAAAGAGTTACAGATCTCAATAGATTGTGTCATCTGATTTCTGATTGGTTGATTTTTAACTACCACAATAATCTATTTTGTGAGGAAACGAATTAAATACTCAGTGTTTACAAACAATTGTATTCATTTTTTTAGTGCTTTTTACTAGTATTCGGTTCTGTTTCAGTGTTGTCATAGTACACGAAAGGTATGTGGATTCATTCATTATACTGTGCTGTCCTATTATAATTCATTCATTGTGTATAAATACCGCCGCTGACATCATTCATTGTACACACACCTGTTTGCTATTGACTGTATTGACTCATCTATATATTATATTCAAGCATGTACATCTGTAACAAGAACAGCGCATTCGTAACACATTGGATTCTCGTCTGGGAGTCCATGGTTCTAATCCCATAATAGATATATTATCTACGGTACCGATGGATGGTTTTTTCTATATAATTGAGGGCGTCAGCCCAAAGGTACTTTGTGAACACCTCCCGTCACGTTAAATACGTGACGGTGTAATATTGCACCCCTGGGAAATTAATTTCTCAGGGAGAGGTGTATAACAACAAAGACGCCCTCAAAATAAACAGTAACCATGGATGAAATTAGCTCTCTGTCATATTAGGTAACCCCATAGGATAATTTAGAATAAATTATTGGCTAAAAGAAACAGTCAAAGAGATAGAAAATCTCAAAGAGAGGGAGAGAAATCTCAAAAAGAAAAAATCTCTAATTACAGAGAAAAATACTCTCAATGAAAGGCCCTATGAAGGACACAAAAGCCTAATAAGGGACCTAATGATTAACCGCTCATCATAGGTTGCTGTTTATTTTTGTATTAGAAATATATTTTTTATTATGTATAATATGAATTATAATGATATTAATGAAATTATAACTGAAATTTCAAAACTGAAAAGTCTAGGATTTCAATTATCAGATGGTCTGTGATCAAATTACTTCCGACTTTGAAAATATTGAATATAGTGCAATAAAAAACAAATACGTGTTGCTGAAAGAATCCAGAATTCCATTCGTGAATCCCTTGTTTTCTGTTGCGATGTCAGTAAATTCGTCCTGTTATTCACTGTTGTAGAATGGATCAGTAAACATTTGGGGCAACAATATGAATTGAAACGAGACGTCAATTCAAAAATTAAAAGTATAAGAACGATGATCAGTCAAATCGAAAACTCTCCCTCGGCCGAGTAAAAAATTCCCACTGAAAAACACTTTCTACATTCGCCATTTAGCCATGTCTAATCCGACTAGCGTGTATACAAGTATACAATTAATACAAGCACTACATTGATATGTATAATGCCTGTCGAACAGATGTTACGAGTATAACAATGAACAGGTAAGTCAATAATGACTGTGAAATACTATACTGAGGAGTTTTATCAATGAATGTGTACTATCGACTTTTACCTGCCTGAGTTGGGTCAATGGTCGATTTCTCACTACTATATATTAATTGGAAATTGCTTTACTGTTTTAATAATGGTAAATGAAGCATTAACAAGTAGATTGGTTCATGAGAGATTGTCTGCAATTAGAAAGTATATACCTGTGCGCAATTCTGTCAGGAATAAATTACAAACCAGACAGAGTCTTCAGACTGATTTTTCTGATGATACGGAACAATTGTTTAGACCTATTATTACGGCAATGAAAGGGGTAATATCAGCCACTGAGCGAGCTATAAACAGAGATATCCCAAAGGAAGGATCAAGAAAAGAAGCTCCTGTACTTCCTGTACTTGAAAAAATAGCAGAAAGATCTAAACAAACGGTTGTTTCAAGGTGGTATCATGGATATTAAAACATATCGAGATTTCATTGATGAGTTAGTGGAGAATCCTACGAATTTTTCCCATCATGGTTATCACAGTGATTAATCTGATGACGAAGTCATTGCATTAGATAAATAACAATTAAATAAGAATGATCATGCACTACAACCATGATAAACCAACCAGTGTCTATGTAGTAAACTCGCGGTTTCCAGTTTATAGAGCTTACTATGGTGATGGTCTCGGTGATACCATTGCAGGTTTTTTTGCAAGAATGGCTCCAAAAGTAGCGCCACTAGCAAAACAATTATCAATGAACGCCATTGATGTTATTCGTGATAAGGGTATTAGCGCTGTTGGAGATCTTGCCGGGAAAGCGTTTTCAGCTGTGAAGGATAAACTAACAGCACTAGTTCGATGGCGAAGAAAACCACCAGTGCAAAAACCCCTTGGATTTTTAGGGCCACTACCATCTACAACAATGATGCCTGCAAGTGTTAGTAAAAAAATAAATAACGCAGTAGATAAAAAATTAGCATCATTGACGACTCCATCATTGACAGCAAGTGACCAAGATAATATTACCGCAAATATGATAGCAGGAAGTGGCTTACAACGAAGCCGTCATCGACGAAAACTATGATTTAGATCAACGAATATATAATAAAATGTTCAAATGGTCACCTGATCCAGCCTTTGATATGGACGCCCCAGTGCGTAAAGATGATTCTGTACGCGATTATCAATTTTTTTTCCTATCATGCAGTTCAAACGGATCTTCGAGGAAGAATCGAACTTCAAGTCCAAGATACCAGTAAAGACTTTTTGCCTTGTGAAGCATTTATCGAAGTGGCAGGAAAACTTGTAACAAATGTTGCAGCTAATACACCATATGGCAATAACCCAACTATCCGAGTTGGTTTTGTTAATAATGGTATCATGGCATTATTCGAAAGTGCTAGATATATGATTGATGGAAGAGAAATTGAATCTACAGAGCATGATGTTGATGTTGCCACAACAATAATAGGGTTAGCAAGATATTCTCATGATTATACAAGATCGGCAGGTCCATCTATGATGTTCGCAAAAGATGTCAATGATTTCCCTGAGCACATCCAGCATTCTAGAGTAAAGGCAACACAAGCTACTGCAGTTGATCCAGCACCAGACGGATATGTAAGACCAGCTGTTACTTTTGATGTCATAAATAATATTCCTAATTACAACCTAGGGTTTGCAACATGCGTAGCAACGTTACAAGGACAGCATTGACAATTTTCATGCGCGATTCCACTGCATCATATTTTCAGATTCTGTAGAAACGTTAGAAAAGTTATCTATGGACCGAAAGATACAGTAGCCCTCGTGCGAAAGGGTAATGATAATGATGCAATCTGGCGTGATGCTGGTGCTCCCGAGGGTAAAGTTATTTTAACAAAACTATCATTGTGGATGCCAGTGTTAACTCCATCAATCACCACAGAGGAGCGATTACTATCATTTATGGATACAGGAGGAAAATCATTACTGAGCTGGCTAACAACAACAATGGATATTAAATATGATGACATTGATGATATATTTACATGGCACCTGGCATCAAAACAAGGTGTTTCAGCTCCACGTCATATATTTATTGCTCTACAGAATAGAGATCGAGTTGGTAATCAAGAACGAAGTCATATGATATTTGATCAGATAGGTGTTAATGAAGTCTCGCTGAGAATAACGGACAGCAGGAACCATCCGAGGATATACAACTTAATTACACCACTAACCATATTGCTCGCGTGTATCATCGTCTATTATCATTTATGGCACGCATTCAAAATGTCGATACTGGTCTGCAAATATCACAGTTGGAATTTAAAAATCAATATCCGATCTATTACTTTTCGCTGGAACATCTTGATTTAACAAGACAATCTGTTGTTGATATACACTTTAGAGCTCGTGTAGCCCGTCCTGGTGGTATTGCTAATTACAGAGCAATTGCTGTCATTCTCAGCGATAAATCAATGCTACTCGAAGGTGTTGGTGGAAGAATGAGAGTGGTATATGCACCAGTAGAAAATCTGTAACAATTAGATCAATCTGTTATTGTATAATGAAATACAGTCATATTAGTGTTGTGTTAACCACCGGTCAGATTAGAAAATTGCAATCTGAATCAGCTAAAAAAACGTGGAACCACAATAACACTGAAACCCAATCTGATTCTGGCGGGACGAATAAATTATCGTTGACAACTCGTCAAGTAAAACAATTCAATGATGTTTTTAAAGATAAAAAAGGTGTTCAGATCACACTCTCTGCAGCCGCGATCAGCGACATGAAAAAATCAGGTGGTATATTCCCGTTGTTAGCTGCGATTCCAGCATTGATTGCGGCAGCAGCCCCAGCGGTGGCTAAAGTGGCGGCGTTAGGAGCCGTTGGTACCGCTGCAGGGATGGCACTAAAGAAAGCAACTGGGAAGGGATATAAAAAAAAGAAGGGAAAGGGTCTAAGACTACCAGGAACTCCACACACGTGGTACAAGGGAAGCGGCCTGAGAATACCGGGAACGATTTACTAGTTCGAGAACCTTTGATTGTAGAATCTTCGATTTAATTGATGCTGCTAAAAGATTGGCCATAAAAAAGTTCAGAGGTGTCTTTATGAAAGATCAGTTGCCGGCACAACCAAACAGCGTAGAAACCGGTATCATTAATCTCGATAATAGCACCGGACCCGGAACCCACTGGGTTGCATACGCGATTGATCTGCGTGTAATTGTTTATTTCGATTCATATGGATTAGCGCCGCCTAAAGAATTCATGCGTTATATAAACCGCTTAAAAACTCCTCGTTGGTATTCAACGCTACCAACACAACAAATGAATGACCCACCAATATGTGGCAGCGAAGTATTAAATGTCCTTGATGCTATTTCAACATCTGGAAAACCACCACATGTTGTCGTAAACGAATACACTAGTAATCGCTGGAAATCGAAGAGATTTTAGAAAAATAATCAGTTTTACAATAACATGATTGATATTTGGGGGAGATCTTTATCAGCGCTGAAGAAACCAACCGAGGAAATATCTGCAACCGGTGATATAAAAAAAATAATCGAAGATGAAATTGCTGAGATGTTGAACTTAGCAAGTGTTGATCCCAATGAAATAGTTGTATTTCAAGATCATCAGGGTAAATTGAAAACTAGTAATGTTTCCCTGGATGATATTTTAGTTAAACAACGCAGTAGAAGATACTATCGCGCTGTTTTCTGATCAGGGTAAACTCAAACCAGGTGTACTTGTTTTGACGATTACAGATAAATTAAGATCTCTCGATGGAAAACAATTAAATTTAGAACAATCTATTATAAAATTTTTGCCGATCCACCGGTAACATCACCAAAACTTTTATCGACAAAAACCGCCATGGACGATTTAATACTGCCTGATAACGAACATGAAAATCACGTAAAACAATATACTGCGCTTCAAAGAAACATCATCGTGGCTTTCTTTGGAACTCTGCTGACCGTCACAACATCACTCGCGGATATTAAAAAAATCTCTCGATGAAATACCCACGATTAATCGGCAAATAGAAACTATCAACACCGATATTAAAACGACCAATGATATTATCAAGGATGATATGCTGAAAATAAAAATACTTGAAAAAACAAATATTCCTCATGAGAGAACCATCAACATAGTATACACAATTCAACACGGATCATTTGCGTGGACACCATCTACTAACATATTAAATATCACCACAGCCGTCAAAGGTATTTATTGATTAACACTAGTGATGCCAACTCAATTTAATATTTCATCACCGAGTTCATCTGGGGTCAATAATACGATATCAATGATCATCGACAAGAATACAACTGAACAATTCATGATAACATCTACTGATAAAAATTTGGCTAGGGTTTCAGTAACATGGTATGTGGAATTCGTAGCGAATTTGAGCAAATAATTAAATCGCTAGCGGTTTCAATTGAAATCTGTTATAATAAATAAAATGTCATCACTGTTGACTTCATCATCAACAATATCTTCAGTATCTCAATATCGCTATGATCAGGTCAGAGAGTTTCAAACTAAGCTCAAAACACTCACTGAGGAGTATCAAACAAAAATAAAAAAATACCAACGAAGAATCACCGCAGTTGATATTACCGTGTACTCTGTGGACGGTGTAATTGCTGGAGCTGGTATAATACTCTCCTTGGTAACAATGATTGCCCCGATAGCTGTTCCAATTTGTATATCAGCAGCGACAACAATTGCAGGAATTTTTTAAATAATAACAAAAAAAAATATCATCATGCAGCCAGCTTAAACTGCAAGATTACGTAGTTAGATTTCATATTGTGTCCACTGCGTACTCGCAATTATCCTCGATGATATCATCATCACTCGATAACACATTTATATCAGATAGTGAGTTTTCAGCGATGGTACGCATTTATGATTCTGCGATATCGAATTCAGTGTGAATTTTCCTACTCCGATTCCCGTGAAAGAAATAGCACTAGCAAAACTACGAGTATACCATAGTTGTCCTATTATGGTCGGTGGCATTTGGTCGTGAACAACGGAATAATTCCTTGGTGTTTGCGAGTAAGAATCGTGAAGACGGGACTCCAGACTGGAACGTTGTTTCGCTGCCATCTGGGTCCTACCAAATTGAACAAATCAATGCCGAATTACAACGCAGAATAAAATCCATTACTGGAAAAGAATCGAAAATCGCTGTAACGGTCCACAAGCCAACACTATCATCTGCGATCGAGATAAACTCGCGAGATAAACTCGCCTAGTTATGTCGTAGATATCTATCAGAGTTCTATAAAAACTATACTGGGATGGCCTGAAATCCCACCTAGACAGGAACTAGTTAATCCTGAACCACAAAAATTAGATTATGTTACCAACAGGATAAAACCCGATAATTCAGGAAAAAGCTATAACGAATACACCAAGTTGAATTTTTTCACTGGAATGATAGACTACCGCAACCGAAGATATTACACAGCTCAACAGGATAAAATCACTGAAAATTTCACAGCGATGAATAATGATATTTCGCCATTGTTAATATCTCTTAAATACTCTCATACAAGATGAATTTATCAGCGTTGTAGAAACATGTAACAAAATCATCAATGACATCGAAACATTTCATTCGCAAATTATTCAAGAGATATTAGGTGACAGTAATCCTAAAACGAGAATGGAGTTTGCGATAGTGTATAATATACGCATAGAAGATTTTCCCATGCTCAAACTACACGGATATAATATCTTAGAACTACAAAAATCTCTCAATGATGCCATCAATGAAGGTTTCAAAAAAATCCATGACGCATGGAAAAAAACAACACCACAACCACAAACAACAATTCTCAAATATAATAATGACCCAGACGGAGGCGGGCGGCATATCGCGCCGCTAAATGTAAATATATCCTCAGTGATTGCATTGAATTTAGTATGTGATGTTATCAAAGGAAGCTATCAAATAAATCAAATAAATCTCAAGCGATCAAATCAAGCTCAGCAGGGATATATTTTATATTCATTTGCACCAACAGCTCCTCCAGGATTTCTAATTATTGAGGATCCAACTAATCCTGTCTATATGCGATATCATAATAATTCGTTAACGAGAATTAATTTCAAACTAACTGATCAGTTCAATAATCTAATTAATTTATGAGGTGAGGTTTTACAAATTAGTCTGTTTGTAAAGTCCTAAATGATTTTCATTGTTAACCCATAGCAGCAGAGGGGGTGAGTGACAACGACATTTGCGTCTTCCAGGAAGCGTTGGTTAGCCGAATCGATGCTTTTTTATGCTTTTCGAGGAAGCCTCAGTTTGCCGAATCGACACTTTTTTTTAACGATTTTCGAAGAAGCCTCAGTGTGCCAAATTGACGCCTCTAAAGCTTCGTAGGGTTCACCTCCTCTGCTATTTTGTCAATAGACACTTCTATAAAGCATTTTTGAGGAAGCTTCAGTTTGCCGAATCAACGCCTCTACAGCTTTGTAGGGTTCACCTCCTCTGCTGCTTCTTGACTTTTCAAACGCTTTTGCCATTGTAAATCACACACAAAAAAAACATGCTAGAAAAGCTCAGCAATTATCAAATTAACCATGAAAGATTAATATGGTTTTGATCCTATCTTAAATGAAGACAACAAAAGTTTTTATTTTAAATAAGCATTCAGATAAAAAACTAATAAAGTCAGGTGTTACACAAGGATCAGTTCTTGGACCATTACTCTTTCTGCTGTACATCAATAATTTACCATATCACATAGAGCCATCCACCACCAACATGTTCGCAGATGACATGACATTATATAAACTGGAACAACAGGACATGCAATTAGCACTAAATTAAATAAAGATTTGGTAAAAATAAATAACTGGTATGAAGATAAATGCAGCTAAATCAAAGCCATGATCATAGGTTAGTAGAATAAGAGTAAAAACTGAGAAAAATTATTTCAAAGCAATGATAAAAGGAATGGATATTTATAATAGTCAGAAAATGAACCAGATCTTTTGCTGGAAATAAAAAGTTCATATGGTCATTAAAGAAATTAATTCACTGCTTTATCTCTTGAACAGAATAAACTTTTATCTCCCTCAAGAACAGAGAAACAATGAATATATCATGCCACACCTAGAATATTGTTGTTCTATCTGGGTTAATAATGGTACAGAGAATCAGGAATGATTACTTAAATATATTTTAAAAAGCAGTGAGAGTTATTCTTGATGCTGATTTGAATACACCATCAACAAATCTTTATAAAACCCTGAAATGGATTCCAATTCAGCAGAGAACTCAAGTCAGAAGGGTTTGCAAGTCTTTAAATCCTTTTGTCTCCAGATTATCACAAATGTAATTTTAAAGTTGTTAATAACATATGTATCTTGAACTAAAATCCATTTCAAACAACAAGTTATATTTACCTTAACCAAATTCAGAGTTTTGCTTTTTCTGGCACCAAATTATGGAATTCCATACCACCAGTTTTGAAAAAGCTTCTTAGCAAAAAACAACTGAAACAATTATATGTATGATTTTGTTTAATTCAATATTACTACTTTTTACAGTATTGTCATCATGAACTCACCTATAATGTTTTACGAATGCTCACTACATGTATACTATTTGTATGAATCCAGTACTCATCCTTGAAGCCTAGTACATATTTTATTGTAGCAGTAGTTTAATTGTAGAGTTTTTAACAGCATTTGTTGTCTAAAGATAACTTATTTTGTAAAAATTGTGCATTATATATGTGTCCCTCATGGAAGATTGGTCCGTTGACCAAATGAGCTCCTTCTTTAAAAAAGTCAGTATTATTATTTATAATATTATTATTATTATTATTATTATTATTATTATTATTATTATTATTATTATTATTATTGTATAATGAAGCAATTACTTTGATAACCAGGAACATTCTGAAAAGCAATTTCTTTGATAAACAGGACCAGTAAGAACCACTGCTAAAAGAGACCACCGTAAATATTGGAGAAGCTTTGGCTTTCCACCAGACTCACTACACATAAGCAAATCGATAAAGCTGCTAAGAAGAACATTACAAATAGTCCATGCATCCAAATTATCCCACTACATTACTAAGATCATGGAAAGTTCCAGCTGCAAGGAGCTCTACGAGATTACTAACAAACTAATGTAAAGGAACAAATGTACACCACTTCCAACTACCTTCTCTCCAGTAGATCTTCTGAACCTGTTTGCAACTTTCTTCTGTGACAAGGTACAAACCATTAGAGATAATGCTGCCAACACAATTTCAATTGACTAGTCATCACCATACCGTTGCAATACAGAATTTCTTTGACAACTGTTAGCAGCATTTGAACCTGTCTCTATGGATGATCATGATAAAGTGTGCACCAAAGTCATGTGAACTTGATCCAATTACAAAATCACTACTGCTTGAGTGCTTAATATTTCCTTCACTAACTGATGTTATTAAAAAACTCTCTCTCATCCAGGGAATTCCCATCATTTTTCAAAACTGCCATTGTAATGCCTCTGATGAAGAAACCAACACTTGACCATAACGGTTTAAAGAACTACCACTCAGTTTCTAATCTCCCATTCATATAAAAAGTCTTAGAAAAAGTAGTTCTAACTCAAATTGTATCTCATTTGAATTCAAATAATCTTTTTAGCAATGTACAGTCTGTGTGGAAAGATTAACCTCACCCTCCTTGATTTGTCTGCAGCATTTGACACAATAGACCATGATATATTACTTCACAGTCTCCAGCATGTATTTGGCATACACAATACAGCCTTACAAGTTCTACTTAGTCAACAGGACACAAATTGTGTCTGCAAATGGAATTTACTCCAGTCCAACTTGGTGTTGGTTCTTGAGCATATTCTCTTCATTATATACACTCAGCTGCTCTCAAGTGTCATAGATCATCATCCAGTGTCTCACCAATATACATATCTAGCCACCCAACTATTGTTGATGCTACCATCCAAGAAGTTGAGAGGTGCATTTCGGATCTGAAATCATGGATGACGTGTAACAAGCTGCAGATGAATGATGATAAACCAAAGGCCATTATGATCACAACACAAAGACTTTCTCATTTACATCCTTTACCTCAAACAATAAATATCAGCAACACCAACATTAAATTCAGTCAGTATGAAAGCTAGGTGTTACTGCAGACAGTACTCTCACATTGCACCAACATGGCAAGGCTGCATATCTTGAGCTGAAATGCATCAGCTCTATTCACAAATATCTTTCAGTTGATGCTACTAAAACACTTGTGTGATCATTAGTACTTTCAAGGCTGGGCTATTGTAAATCAATTCTGTCTGGTTCATCACAATATTTACTCCAGAAACATCAAAAGTTCAAAACACAGCTGCTCGGATCATTCTAATAGTACCATGATCAGAGCACACCTCACCACTGATCTCTATACCCTAAACTAGCTATCCATTCGATCCAGAATCAAACAAAACAATTTGTTCTCTGTACCACGTTTCATTGATGGACTCCAGCCTAACATACCTATCTGGCTTCACCCATGTATGCAGACTAGGAAGATACTTATGCTCCTCTTCTGAAAATCATATACTCAGTGTTTCCACTATGAAAATGACATCATATGGACAATGTTCTTTTGCATATCAGGCCACAGCAATGTGGATCAAATTGAATATTGAAATTAGACACAAAGACAGTGATCCCTTGATAGTGCTCTTAATACTTACATTTTTCAATGGCAAGAACAAACTTAAAGACCTAATCATGTTTTCTACCTTAAATATTTCAGCATGCTTTTATGTTTTCTAATTTCATGGTGTTTTTGTTATTTGTACTCATATCATTATAGATGTTGTGAAGTACTTAGAACTTCTAAAGATTAGGCACTATCCAAAGTCCTTATCATTATTATAATGGAAAGCTACTGGCAGCTTTTCACATACTTGAAATTGGCCAAGTCCCAGACTCAACCCATGTAGACAGGTTCAAGTCCCTGATTCGGCCAATCTGAGCATGTGAGAAAGCTTGCCAGCAGTTTCTTGTGGGTCGGTGGTTCTTTCCAGGGGGGGTTTCCCGGGTTCTTCCTCCGCCATTAATGTCATTTTTTAGCACAAGATAAGCTATACATGGCAGCCAGTATGGTGGAGGAAGAACCTGGGATCCATAACAGAGAGCGCTTTAGACCGCTCAGCCACTCTGGGACCTTGTACTGACATTGTCTCTGGTATTGTTCAGGAAAAATATTTTATTACATGTTCAAGATAAATTTCATTGTCATGGCCTTTGACAATGAAGTGGGTATAGTGGAAAGAAAACAATTCAACTTGCCTCAAAAAATATCAAAACATGTATAAACATATGAGCAAAGTTGGGCTAAATTTACCAATAATATGGCTTTGAAAAATAAGGTTATTAATGTGAAATAATTCAAGTTATTTGTCAGATAGATTCTGTAACTTGATTTCATTTTTAAAAAATCAATTCATTAATTGTTTCTGTCGTCATGCTTGCAAACCTGTATCAAGACTCTTTTAATGACAGAGTGCTATTAACTTGTTCATTAGAATGGAACGAAAAAGTCTGGTCAATTCACTTGTATATATACACACCACTGTTTCCAAAGCTCAGTGAAGAGCATCATAGAAACAATGACTGTGTATGTACATTAATTACAACTGAGCATTGATGTTCACATTTCACTAATTTTCAGACAAAACCAATGAATCAATATTCTGTCCATCATGAGGCAACTAACATAAAAAGGATATTTTGTAAGTTTAACATCAAAACTATATACCAGAAGGAAGCCATTACAGGGGTACTTGAGTGAAAGGCATTTGTGCCAACTTGGACCGGCTGAAGAAAATGGACTTCTTTAGCACTGCATTTAAGTTGTGTGCTCTCCATGTCTTAATAATGTAGGAACAGTGTAAAACCTATATGAACAATTTCAGTTTGATTGGTAGCAGTAGCCACCACATCCAATAATATTCACAAACCCCAAGCACAAAAATATCTGCTTGATATGCTAAGGTGTAGATAGGGTTATCACATTGGAACTTTGGTTACTGAAGATGAGTTGTCAGTGAATGAAGGATAATATACAGTGAATAATGCAAGATGAGACCTCAAGGCCAGGTCAGATGAAAATCACGAATGATAAAGTATTTGTTGCCTTGATCTCACCCTGCACACTTTGAAACAAAGTTTGTCCATACATGTAAAACAGTAAATTACCCTCTTAAAGCACTGACTGATACAGTTACAAACTACCCTCTTTAAGTCACAGACATACAGTCAAAAATTATCCTCCTTTAGACACTGACTGATACAGTTACAAATTACCCTCTTTAAGTCACAGACATACAGTTATAAATTATCCTCTTTTAGTCACTGACTGATACAGTTACAAATTACCCTCTTTAAGTCACAGACATACAGTTATAAATTATCCTCCTTTAGTCACTGACTGATACAGTTACAAATTACCCTCATTAAGTCACTGACTGATATAGTTACAAACTGAGCCACACATATAAATAACATTTCATGGGAATAGGTTGTTACATTCAAAGAAAAAATAGTGAAACAATAATTTAAAGTTGTGAACATAGATTGGGAAATTGCTTTGTCTCTAATGAACAATACGTGTGTGTGTGTGTGTGTGTGTGTCAGAGAGATTTGGATTTGTAATGTAACTTTGACAATTTTTCAGTCATACCTCTCCAATGTCTGCAGTGTGGCAGTTTATAGTGATGCCTAGCACTGGTGCATCATGTCACAGACATGTTGCATGATGTCCCACCCAGTCACATTATCCTGACACCAGGTCAACCAGTCCTAACACTAGCTTCTTAATGATGATCACCAAGCAAGACAGTTGTTAGCACCATTTTAGTAAGTCTTTGGTATGAGTCCTGAGCAAAATGTGAAATTAATCTTATGATCATCAATTCATTGGCATTTTCCACATGCCCTGTCAAATAAATTCAGGTACTGTTTGTTACTATATAGACATCAAAAGCATTTTACAGTGGAAATAAAGATTAAACTAAGAGTTAATAAAAAATGTTTAAAAAAACAAATAATTTATTCCAATTTTTAATACAAGTTTAAGTACTTTCTTTAAACTTTTTCACTTGAATATATTTTAAATACCAATAAAAAGGAATTACTGCCCATGATCCCAGATTTCAAGAAAACTGTTTAATCCAAACATCGATATCATCTGCAAATAACTTTGTAAATAAAAAGTCATCCACAATATAATTTTGTATGCTAGTTAACTTACACATAATTGTATGACAAAAATATTTTTTAAGTTGTATCACAATTTTTCGATGTTAATATCTGCATTCAGCTGATTTGTTAATGTTATAATTATTATCTTACACTTTGACAAGTTTCAATAAAGAGATTTTATACTGCTGTAGTTTTTCAACCTCAATAATGGCTGCATAGAAAAATTGCAGACAATCCAATCATCTTCAAGTGATTCTATCTGTGGCATACAGACTGGTTTCCTGCCCAAATTGCAAGACATTTTGTTTACATGTCACAACCTTACAGGCAAAAATCAATCACTATTCTATGAAGCTCTTCACTTGAGAGATTGTGGAAAGCACCCTACTGGCCAAATAGGAGGACAGAAAGTAATTTCCGCCATGAAATGAGAGAACAATTGCTTAAAGTCAATGTGGATATAAATGTTGCCAACTTCATAACTGCAACAATTATCTTAATGATTGATGACACACAGAAGATGTCAGGATAATCGCCTATTATATGTTTAAATCAACTGGGATCTCTACTGTATTACATCAAAGTGGGCTAAATGACAGAAAAATTCCCCATAGTCTGAACTGCAGTGAATTAAATATCTAGTGCAAATGTTAATCCCAATTAGGATATTTGGTAGCAGCATACAAGTCCTTGAATAATTACTATATTTTTTTTAAAAACTATTAAACAAGAATTAAATACTAGTAATTAATAAGAAAATGTAAAAGTTATTAAATAATATTAGTCACAAGAACACATGCTACCAATGCTGTGCAGTAGACTGAAACTTTAAGAGGATACAACAAGCAATAGCATAATGTCTCTTCAGGGTTTCTCCAGAAAAATGTTTAAATGCAATTTTATTATTGTACAATTAACACTGATGATGATGATGATGATGATGATGATGGTGGTGGTGATGGTGATGTTTGTAGTAGCTTGATTTTAATTGTGATGATCATGGTGGCAGATGGTGGTGGTAATGGTGATTGTAGCACTGTTGATGGTAATGGTCTTGGTGATTATGGTTGTTGTGATAATGATGGTGGTGGCAATTATAGTTGGAAGATGATGGCAATGGTGGTTTTGATGATGATAATGATGGCAGTGGTGGTGGTAATCATGATGGTGATGGTTGTGGTGGCTTGATTATAGTTATGATGATGGTGGTGGCAGATGGTGGAAGTAATGGTATTGATAGTACTGATGGTGGTAATGGTGGTGGTAATTATGGCTGTGGTGATGATGATGATGGTGGTGGTGGCAGTGGTGATGATTATAGTTGTGATGATGATGGCAATGGTGGTTTTGATGATGATGATAATAATGGCAGTGGTGGTGATGATGGCAATTATATTCATGATGGATCTTAAAGCATGGTTTATCTCCAATGATACTTTGTTTGTTTGTTTGTTTGTTTGATTAGGATTTTTAATGTAGCTTTAACAATTTTTTAGTCATATCGCTACGATGTCTGCATTGAGGCAGTTTATAGTGATGTCTAGCACTGAGACATCATACCGCAGACATGTAGCATGATGTCTCACCCAGTCACATTATCCTGACACCAGGTCGACCAGTCCTAACACTAACCTCTTAGTGCTGAGCGTCAAGCGAGGCAGCTGTTAGTACCATTTTTGTAAGTCTTTGGTATGACTCGGCCGGGGATCGAACCGACGACCTCCCGCTTCCGGGGCGGACGCTCTAACCACTAGGCCACCGGAGCGGTTCCCAATGATACTGAAAATCACTATTTGTTCTTTGACCAGACCAGCAGACCAGTGTAAAAAGTGTCAAAAAATCTACTACAGTATTTGTCCTTTGACTGACCAGCAGGCCAGTGTAATAAATATGTCAACAATCCTAATACAGTACTTTTCCTTTCACCTGACCAACATGCCAGTGTAATATATGTCAATAATCCTAGTACAGTAATTTACCTTTGGCTTGACCAGCAGGCCAGTATAATAAATATGTCAACAATCCTGGTACAATAATTTTCCTTGACCAACATGCCAGTGTAATAAATGTCACAAACTATATTACAATATTTTTCCTTTCATTTGACCCAGTGTAATAAATGTCACAAAATCTAGTACAGTATTTTCCTTTGACTTGACCAATATGCCAGTGTAATAAATGTCACAAAATCTAGTACAGTATTTTTCCTTTGACATGACCAATATGTCAGTGTAATAAATGTAAAAAAATCTACTACAGTATTTTTCCTTTCACTTGACCAACATGTCAGTGTAATAAATGTCACAAAATCTAGTACAGTATTTTTCCTTTGACATGACAAATATGTCAGTGTAATAAATGTCACAAAATCTAGTACAGTATTTTTCCTTTGACATGACCAATATGTCAGTGTAATAAATGTCAAAAAATCTACTACAGTATTTTTCCTTTCACTTGACCAACATGCCAGTGTAATAAATGTCAAAAAATCTAGTACAGTATTTTTCCTTTGACATGACCAATATGTCAGTGTAATAAATGTCAAAAAATCTACTACAGTATTTTTCCTTTCACTTGACCAACATGTCAGTGTAATAAATGTCACAAAATCTAGCACAGTATTTTTCTTTAGACTTGACCAACATGTCAGTGTAATAAATGTCACAAAATCTAGTACAGTATTTTTCCTTTGACTTGACCAGCATGTCAGTGTAATAAATGTCACAAAATCTAGTACAGTATTTTTCCTTTGACTTGACCAACATGCCAGTGTAATAAATGTCACAAAATCTAGTACAGTATTTTTCCTTTGACTTGACCAACATGTCAGTGTAATAAATGTCACAAAATCTAGTACAGTATTTTTCCTTTGACTTGACCAACATGCCAGTGTAATAAATGTCACAAAATCTAGTACAGTATTTTTCCTTTGACTTGACCAACATGCCAGTGTAATAAATGTCCAAATATCTGGGATGGGCTGATTTTCATTAGATACATAAAAAACTAGAAGGGTTGAACCGCTAACCCAGTGACACATCCTTACTTTTCCATTTCTTACATACAAGCAAAATTATCTCCTAGGACAATTACCTTATAAATAATCTCATTCAAGCTAACTTTGATTTTAAGGAAGTGGTACCCAATAAAAAAACTCACAATTTTAGTTATTACAATAAAAAAAATCACAAAATTCAGTAATTAAAATAAAAAAAAACTCACAAAATTTAGTAATTACAATAAAAAAACACAAAATTTAGTAATTACAATAAAAAAAACTCACAAAATTTAGTAATTACACTCATTGCTTTATCATCAAAAAGGATTCTACTGAACACTGCTTCTACCCTTGCATTATCCCAATAGTAAATTGCTATAGTCTTAACAGTAAGTCACTGAGATGATGAATATTCTGAACATATATCCATGTACATCTATCACATTTCATAATCATACACACAAAAGTGTCCAAGAACTGTGCCAAATACAAAAACTTAATGTAAACAATGGTAGATGACAAATAGTCACTGTGCTCTAGTTTTGTCCAGGGTGTAAAGTACCTTACAAGATGAATACACCAATTAAATGTCAAGAGTACATGCAAGAATATATTCCAAAACAACAGAATCGATGGAGCATAAAAATTGCTGTGAGTACTTTGCTGTATAATGAATATTCTCAATGTTTCATGATGCAATACACAACAATGAAGCTTCACATGGACTCTAACAACAAATAATGACATAACAAATGTTATCCCTGTCTTTGCCAAGATTCACAGAGGAGACAGAATACTGTAATATTCCATGAACACTTACTGAAAAGGCATATAGTTTGCTTGTAGTTGATACTATATTCTGTCCAAAATGAAACAATGTTTGCTCATTATAAATAATGAAGTTTCTAATTCTGCATTTAAATGATTCAAGCAAGTCTATCTAATGAACTAAATCAAAGGTCTGTCTAATGAACTAAATCAATAGTCTGTCTAATGAACTAAATCAAAAGTATGTCTAATGAACTAAAGTCAATAGTCTGTCTAATGAACAAAAGTCAATAGCATGTCTAATGAACTAAAGTCAATAGTCTGTCTAATGAACTCAATCAAATCAATAGTATGTCTAATGAACAAAAGTCAATAGCATGTCTAATGAATTAAAGTCAATAGTCTGTCTAATGAACAAAGGTCAATAGCATATCTAATGAACTCAAGTCAATAGCATGTCTAATGAACCAGAGTCAATAGCATGTCTAATGAACTCAAGTCAATAGTCTGTCTAATGAACTCAAGTCAATAGTCTGTCTAATTGTGTAATGAACCAAAGTCAAAAGTCTGTGTAATGAACTCAAGTCAATAGTCTGTCTAATGAACAAAAGTCAGTAGCATGTCTAATGAACTCAAGTCAATAGTATGTCTAATGAACAAAAGTCAATAGCATGTCTAATGAACTCAAGTCAATAGTATGTCTAATTAACCAAAGTCAATAGTCTGTCTAATGAACTAAAGTCAATAGCATGTCTAATGAACTAAGTCAATAGTATGTCTAATGAACTCAAGTAAATAGTATGTCTAATGAACCAAAGTCAATAGTCTGTCTAATGAACTAAGTTAATAGCATGTCTAATGAACTCAAGTCAATAGTATGTCTAATGAACAAAAGTCAATAGCATGTCTAATGAACTCTAGTCAATAGTATGTCTAATAAACCTTAATATATTTCTAAATGTTTTTACATGAACCTAGCAGGCAGTCTGTTGAATGACCCAAACTATCTATATTTCTAATTGTATTTAAACGAATCTAGCAACAAGTCTGTCTAATTAACCAAACTGTCTATATTTCTAAATGTATTTAAATAAATCTAGCATTAAGAATGTCGTGTGAACCAAGCCATCAATATTATAGTTGTATTTAAATGAATCTAGCATTAAGAATGTCGAATGAACCAAGCCATCAATATTTCTAATTGTATATAAATTAACCTAGCAACCAGTCTGTCTCATAAACCAAACCAAACTGTTTATATTTCTAATTGTATTTAAATGAATCTAGCAACCAGTCTGTCTAATGAACTGTTTATATTTCTAATTGTATTGGGAGTTATTATATACTTTTGAGAGAGTGACAGATGTAAGGCAAAGTTGTTTGTATTTAAAGCATGCACAGTGGAGAGAATGTTGGCATAACTCTATGCTACTTTAATGTAATGTGGCTGACATGTGTGCCATTGCAAACTTGTGTCTATCCTGATCTGCAATTTGTGCCAATGCAGGCTTGTGTCTATGCTGATTTGTAATTTATGCCAATGCAGGCTTGTGTCTATGCTGTTCTGCAATTTGTGCCAATGCAGGCCTGTGTCTACGCTGGTAGCTGTTGGCTATAGTAGAATGTAACTATTTATTGGGTAAATAATCTCTCTACAAGAAGTTCTATTTTGTAACTATTTATTGGGTAAATAATCTCTCTACAAGAAGCTCTTTTTTGTAACTATTTATTGGGTAAATAATCTCTCTACAAGAAGCTCTTTTTTGTAACTATTTATTGGGTAAATAATCTCTCTACAAGAAGCTCTTTTTTGTAACTATTTATTGGGTAAATAATCTCTCTACAAGAAGCTCTTTTTTGTAACTATTTATTGGATAAATAATCTCTCTACAAGAAGCTCTTTTTTGAAACTATTTATTGGGTAAATAATCTCTCTACAAGAAACTCTTTTTTGTCAAGCCTGCCTTTTATTTACCCTATATACTTACACACAAGAAACCTTAACTATATTTACCATAATCTAGAAACCTTTTAATATTTACAATAATCTAGAAACCTTTAATATTTAGCGAAGTATAGAAACCTTTAGAATTTACCCTAATCCGAACACTTTTAATATTTACCTTAATCCAAAACCCTTTAATATTTACCCTAATCTAGAACCCTTTAATATTTATCCTAATCTATAACCCTTTAATATTTACCTGAATATAGAAACCTTTAATATTTACCCTAATCTAAATACTTTATAATTTACCATAATCAAGACACCTTAATATTGACCATTATCTGAACACCTTTAATATTACCCTAATCTAGGACATATATATATATATATATATATATATATATATATATATATATATATATATATATAAATATATACAGACAGATAGACAGACATCCACACAGACAGACATCCACACAGACACCTAACATAATCAAAATATTGACAAAAGCAGATTAAAAAATACATGTTTCTAATAGGCGTGTCTGCTTGCTGTATGAGCTTCCAAATTTTCATCATCACAAACAAGTGGCTTTTCAAACCTTTCAAAGTTTTCTAAAAATATTGACACCTTATGTATAGCAGTATGATAATTTATTACCTGTCTCCCTTGTTTCATTGAATAATCAATACTTGGAGCTTTTAGAAAAAGAGAAAATTTGGTAAATTGATGTGTGGTGAAAATTGAGAACCATTTTTTTTAAAAATTATTATTTCTAGAATTCCAAGTTGAAATAAAACAAATGAGTTTTTAGCATTATACATGTATTATGAACAAAAAGTTTCTGTCTGTCAAAACTCCATAATAAACCTGATGCCAAAAATACCAGCCATAAATTTGAGGAGCAAAACAACACCAGTAAATCAATAAGAATAAAACCCCATCACTCAAATCAATCTTCATGCCATAGTTAGGCAATAATAACTAATTAAATTATTTCATTGCAATCAGATTTATTAGCTTTCTAGTGAACTATTGATAATATGGGAGATTCTGCCAGTTATTGAAAGATATCAACTCCATTCCTTTACTTAATGGTTGAACAAAACTCTTCAGTCATGAAGAGTCCCTGCCACCAAGCTCTCCTCAGCCATGAAGAGTCCCTGTCATCAATCTCTCATTCAATGTACATGTATTATGCTACATATCTTCATAAAACTGTGCAATGGAGCCTTCTCTGTGTTCAGTGGAAATATATATAATACTGATGAAACACTGAAATATGCAATGGAGCCTTCTGTGTGTTCAGTGGAAATATAAGTATTACTGATGAAGTATTGAAATATATGATGCAGCTTTCTGACTATTCAGCTGATAGATCATTGATGATAGACAGGCAATGAAATGTCAAATAAAAACAGTCATCCCTCTGTCATTAGCTTCAGAAAAAAGGAATAATATTCAACCCTTTAATCTCAGACTCCTATTTTGTTATTTCTGATGAGAATCACTAATCGTAAAGATATGGTATTTTTGTTTCTTATGATGCAAAGTTATCTTGTATAAGCTAGAATAAGATACAGAGTATAGGTATTTTAAATACCATATCTACTCACTTATAAATCAAGTCAAACTGCAGACAACATTGACACTGATCCATCATTTCATAATGTGCAGCATATCAGGTTCTATGCTATTTGTTCTATCAATTACTCTTAAAAAATGACACATAACCAGATCTGTGAGAGCATAATATGCAAACAGATCATGGTCTTAATTATCTGATCTATTAGTTATCTGATCTATTACTCTAACAAAACTACATAGACCCAGATATACCAATGCATACTGCTTGTAAATATTGCAAAATTCATCAAATTTAACTGATATCAATTTTCAAATTCATTGTTTTGAAAAAATACTTCATTTTACCGGTAAATCAACCCTTGCTAGGGGCAGGGATGACAACAGGAGATTCTCCCAAACAATGCATTATGTTGTACCTATTGACAAACTACCATCAGTGGACATTGTTACTAAGCAATATACACAAGGATATACTCAATGGTAAGCACGTTAATCTTGCCCTACTGCTGATACTGGGAATGTACTCTAGCCCAGAGAAACAAAATTATCAACCCCAACCCACCCACCCCCTTTGGCCGGCACACTATTTTTGAATTTCGTAAGGCCTTCTCTACACAAAAAACATTCTCTGTGCGGTCCATCTATTTAGGAGGCCTGAATTAGACTCTTATGCTGACTTTATTGATGTATCAGAAATATAGTGGTACTAGTTTTTATGAGTATCATAATTTTTTTTATCGCAAGGCCTCCCAGTATTTGATAGTTGATGCAACACAATATTGTTGTAGATTCGTCTTCCTGGGATACTGACTTGTTTCTAGCAATTTTCTGTGGCAGATAAATATAGGTTTCCTTTCATTGCAACCGTACTCTACACTCAAGTGGCTTCTGTCCAGTTAACCTCAAAATGCCTTTTAATACTCAACAATCTAAGAAAATAACAAATATTTGAACTATAACTCAGCCAGTCATACTTCAATGGATTGGCATGGCCATCCAGTATTTCTGTTCAAAGGGAAACAAACATGCAACAACTTCAATGAGACCAATGGTAGCATGACCAAGTGCAATTTATTACATATATGTAAACTGTGCAAGAATGACCACCCTCAGGCCGATTGCAGCATGCCCAAGGACTACTGTGATCAGAGAGCCAAGACTGACAGCCTCAGGCCAATTGGGATCAGAGAGCCAGGAATTGGAACCACATTAAAACTCTTAAGTCATACTAGAGAAAAAAATAAGAAGGACTGACTCTGTTCTGTTCCTGGAATGGCACAAGTCAAGATCCAATGAAACGTTGTTCCTTCTGTAACTACAATTGCCACTACCCCTATAAATGTTGACCTACTTCTTCTCAAGCTCTGCTCTCATCTTGATATTTATTTTGTAGTAGATTTAATCAATGGTTCTCATGACGCTTTTCAGAGAGAACCTTCGGCAGCCTTTGAATTTAAAAACTTATTGTCTGCTAGATCCCAGCCACACATTGGGCAAGATATTTTACAACAGGAGAAACAGAAAGGATTTCTGAAAGGACCCCTTACCCCATTTGCCAGGTAAATCCTTTAGGCATCTTTAAGGGTAAATACTGTTGTTTTCTAAACATAAAGACATTTAGAAAGGCAGTTACAGGGACGTGGTTTTATAAATTTAACAATTGTGATGCATTTAAACTCATCCCTATCCACCCTAGTCTGTGGTTTAATCAGTAACAATCAGTATTATTTCTATGTCTTGTGTTTGGTCTTCATCAAAGATTTTCACCAAACTGTCAGAAACTATATGTTGGATTGCAGCGAATAATTATGGCATTGACAATCTGCTACACATGTTAGATTGCAGTGAATAATTATGGCATTGTGAATCTGCTATACATGCTGGATGACTTCCTTACCATTGATCACCCTCACCATATGGCTGATATAACCATAGCCATCATGACAATTTAGGACAACTGTGGGAGTCAGACAGGGCTGCTTGCTTTCACCTACACCCTTCAACATCTTCCTTGAAAGAATCATGACAGATGCACTGGAAGACCATGAAGGAACTGTCAGTATTGGAGGCAGAATAATAACGAATCTGTGCTTTGCTGATGACATCGATGGCCTTGCAGAAAATGAGGAGGAGCTAGCTCAGTTGGTGGAAAAGATGGACAGGACAGCTACTGCTTTTGGTATGGAAATCAGTGCAGAGAAGACCAAATTGATGACCAACAACACCAGTGGCATCAGCACTGACATCATGATTAGAGGCCAAAAACTTGAAACAGTTAATAGATTCAGGTACTTAGGAGCCATCGTGGCAGATGAGGGATCGAAATCAGAAATATTGTCCAGGATTGCACTGACAATAACAGAAATGGCAAGGCTGAAGACAGTTTGGAAAGACAGAAACACCTCAGTCAGCTCAAAAATCAGACTGATGCGCTCCTTGGTTGCATCTGTATTCCTATATGCCTGTGAGTCATGGACCCTCACAACAGATCTCGAAAGGAGGATACAAGCTGTTGAAATGAGATGCTTTCAAAGGTTGCTTGGCATTACATATAGAGATCATGTCACGAATAAGGAAGTGGGAAACAGAATTAAGCAAGCCATTGGGCCCTATGAAGAGCTATTGACCATTGTGAAAAAGCACAAAATGAAATGGTATGGACATGTTACACGATCAACAGGGCTTGCTAAGTCAATCATGCAAGGTACTGTGCAGGGAGGGTGAAGGAGAGGGAGACAGAGGAAAAGATGGGAGGATAGCATCTCAGAGTGGACAGGACTGAAGCTGAGTGACACAGTGAGAGTAGGAGAGAACAGATTGGAATGGAGGTAGCTGGTTGTCAGGTCATCAGTGGTGCCCCAACAGTGGGCAAGACGGATGGATGGATGGATGGATGGATGGATGGATGGATGGATGGATGGGTGGGTGGGTGGGTGGGTAGGTAGGTAGGTAGGTAGGTAGGTAGGTAGGTAGGTAGATCATGACAATGCTTTTGGCTTGTTTGGAAATTCTGCTTGCTTTTCGTAGAACTCTTGGTTCTACGACATGTTTGGAATATTTAGAAGTGCTTCTGGATACATTAACCATGCAAGCAAAACTACCAGAGGACAAGATAGACAGAATTATAAACCTTCTGATTCAATATCTCACAACAAAAGCAGTAACTAAACGTGAAGTCTTACATCTCCTGGGGCATTTAAATTTTGCCTGTCATGTACATATCCCAGGCAGGACATTTGTCTCCTATTTATTGCAAGTATCAATGTCCATTAGGAAGCTACATCATCACCTACATGTTTTCAGTGAATGCAGAAAAGATTTACAAATGTAGAATGGTTTCCTCAATCAGTGGAATGGGATTTCTCTATTTTATGATGATGATTTCTCTGATTCTGCAGATATGGAATTTTACACTGATGCATCAGGGTCTGTTGGTCTTGGGGGTTATTTTAGAGGTCATTGGTCTGCTTTGCAAATTCATGGCCAGATAAGTTGTATCCTGTGGTGGACCATAAACAGTTTATAGCTTTCTGTGAATTGTATCCCATAGTGGTGGCTGCAGCGTTGCTGGGTCAGGAATGGCAGCAAAATAAATATTCTTCCACTGTCACAATGAGGCAATGGTTGCAATAAAAAAAGGCTGATCTAAGAGTCTGGACATTATGAAGCTAATGTACTGACTGAATTTGACAACTGCTACTAATAGCATTGTCATATATGCATAACATATTCCAGGCAAGAAAAACGCTAAACCAATGCTTGATCACATGCTCCAACTCAGTCATCTAATTGGTTTAACATGTCAACATATCAAAATTTAGTTACTAGCTTATTAACATATACTGCCTGCAATGACATCATGTCCAGGCAGATAAACCCTGGTAGACAAAAAGGGGCCAGAAAAGGATGCACTCTGTATTACTCAAACTATATTTAATCAGTTAAATTACAGTTTAAATAACACATAATGTACAGGTTCAAAAGACACTTTATTGTACATATAAAATAATCTTTGGCATAATAGGGGCAAGTCCTGTCACAGCACATTGCACCAGCCCAGCTCTGAATCTGTTCAATTGGAATCCTTCAAGAACAGAGACCTGGGGGAGTTTGTAGGGTTGTGAAGAGTTTCTGACACCTGTGTCTGGAGCCACAAGAGCCTGGTACAAAGTATATAGCGACAATGATAACTGAAACTTGACAGTTCCGATCGTGAAGATTATATGATAACAAACATCAGCCGATACTCAATACATGTACCATAGGAAGCAGGTATGAATTATATGGGCATAATAGTTGAGTACATTTAAGTACTGACACAAATTGGGGTTCAAAAGCAAAGTTGTGAAAACATGAACCTCAATAACCTTGTTGACTGTCAGAACAAATTGTGAGACCAGTTTTACTCCCCTGGGGGTGGAGCAGAATTAAAAGCTGCCACTTCATGTTTATACTGTAAAAAGTTTGCAGTTGTTTTGAGAGTTCCTTCTCAATTTAAAGCCCACCATGAAAAAGAAAATCGACATTGTTGAATTCAGACAGCTGAAGCTAAATGAAAGTAATACTCCTTGGAATCCTAACATGCCAAAGAAATAGACCCAGCTAATGGATAGGCTACTGGATCAATATTAACAAGCCTTCCTTCATTACCCTAAAGTCTTTCATAAGGTTACTACACCATAAAACTGTATTGACTTGGACTTATCTATGAAATTAGTGCTGCCTTTTTAAGTCTGTAATCAATCTAACTAAAGCAGAAAAAAAACTGTAATTAATGAATAAAGACAAAAAAATGGGACTCTCATACGTAAAGAACTTAACCGTGTTGGACCATGAAATCTTTTGCTGTAAAAAAAAGACTGATCCCTCTCAAGCTTCTGTTATTGGTATGTAGGTCCAAGAAACATTTGCGGTAATAACTAACCATTCCCTCTCATGTTTCTGTTATTGATGTATGGGATCATGAAATCTTTGCCATTTAAACTGACCAATCTTCTCTACAACTCTTTGAAGTAATATAAGGTTTATCACATCTGTTCATACATACAACATAGCAATCAAAAAGGACATTGTGCAGACTGAGATACATTGCATAATTCATGCCAATACATCAAGGTCTATCACAATAAAACACCTCAGCACAGCAAGGTTTTTCATATAACATGATCTTGGTATAGCATGGTTTAGCATATACAATGATCTCAATATATCCTGATTTTTCATATGACATGATTTCAGTATAACATGATTTCTCATATAACATGATTTCTCATATAACATGATCTCAGTATAACATGGTTTCTCAAATAACATGATCTCAGTATCACATGATTTTTCATATAACATGATCATAGATTCTATCTGAAGGATGACTGTATCTATGATAATGAATATATCTCAGTAAAGCAGTCTCTAATATCATATAGGCATGATCATAGATTCTATTGCAATGATGACTGTATCTATGATAATGAATATACCTCAGTAAAGCAGTCTCTAATATCATAAAGGCATGATCATTGATTATATTGTAAGGATGACTGTATCTATGATAATGAATATACCTCAATAAAGCAGTCTCTAATATGATATTTGCATGATCATGGATTCTATTGTAAGGATGACTGCATCTATGATAATGAATATACCTCAGCAAAGCAGTCTCTAATATCATATGGGCATGATCATGGATTCTATTTGAAGGATGACTGTATCTATGATAATGAAAATACCTCAGTAAAGCAGTTTCTAATATCATATTAGCAAGATCATGGATTCTATTGTAAAGATGACTGTATCTATGATAATGAATATACCTCAGTAAAGCAGTCTCTAATATCATATAGGCATGATCATGGATTCTATTTGAAGGATGACTGTATCTATGATAATGAATATACCTCAGTAAAGCAGTCTCTAATATCATATTAGCATGATCATGGATTCTATTGTAAGGATGACTGTATCTATGATAATGAATATACCTCTGTAAGCAGTCTCTAATATCATATAGGCATGATCATAGATTCTATTGTAAGGATGACTGTATCTATGATAATGAATATACCTCAGTAAAGCAGTCTCTAATATCATATTAGCATGATCATGGATTCTATTTGAAGGATGACTGTATCTATGATAATGAATATACCTCAGTAAAGCAGTCTCTAATATCATATAGGCATGATCATGAAATCTATTGTGGGAATCACTGTAGTTATGATACTGAACCTGCCTCACTATAAGGTGATGTCATTTATAACACATTATACCTTTTGTGAATCCCATGAATATTTGTTTCAGCAAGATAACATTGAAACAATCACAGAATGATATTGGCCAGAATTTTAAATGGGAGCATATCTAAGTCTGCACTGCTTAAAAACTGACAATTCAATAAAGTATATAAATTAAATATGGTACAAGTTAGCTCAGAAACTGTACTATTCTTAATATCATATCTCAGTATACCTGATGCTAGAGTATGTAATGTTTACATTTTATATGACACTAGTGAACAATATGTGATATCTCATCTACATGAGTATGCAGTGTTCATGTTTTATATGACACTGTTATGCAACATGTAATATCTCATCTACATGAGTATGCAGTGTTCATGTTTTATATGACACTGTTATGCAACATGTAATATCTCATCTACATGAGTATGCAGTGTTCATGTTTTATATGACACTGTTATGCAACATGTAATATCTCTTCTACATGAGTATGCAGTGTTCATGTTTTATATGACACTGTTATGCAACATGTAATATCTCATCTACATGAGTATGCAGTGTTCATGTTTTATATGACACTGTTATGCAACATGTAATATCTCATCTGCAAGAGCAAATCCTTGTGTACACAGCATCAGAAATATTTATTGATACATGGTATAGTCTGCCACTGCCAATGTCATTAACATCACTGACAAAACTGACCATGTTCCCACTGGGTCCAGTCAAGGTTTTCCCATGGTGTCCAGTCAGGGTATTCTGATTGGGTCCAGTCAAGGTGTTCCCATGGGGTCCAATCAAGGTATTATCATGGGGCCCAGTCAATGTGTTCCCATAGAGTCCAGTCAAGATATTCCCATAGATTCTAGTCAATGTGTTCCCATAGAGTCCAGTCAAGATATTCCCATAGATTCTAGTCAATGTGTTCCCATGAGGTCCAGTCAAGATATTCCTATAGGTTCCAGTGAATGTGTTCCCAAGGCCATCCATTCAAGGTGTTTCTATCAGGTCCAGTCAAGGTGTTCCATTGGGGTCCAGTCAAGATATTCCCATGGGCTCCAGTCAAGGTGTTCCCATGGGATCCACAACAATGATAACTTGATGAACAGTGTTGTATAGCTTGCTGTTGTTGAGGTAGTAAATTAATAATACAATCACTATAAAAAAGTCTAGTAGCTGATTACAGTTACAATTACTGTCATGCTGAAGTAATCAATTTTAATTAGTTTTATCTATGTAATTAGATTACGACTACATTACTTTGGCTCAGTCTGTTTTGCAATAAACGGTGTTATTTGCACTTTGAGTTTAACGTAGCACATTAAATACAATGTTGGAGAACCACTTTCACAAAATTAATCAACAGTACATTTTTTGTCCCCTTTTTATATATCATTATACTAGTTAACTTCTTTATTGTAACTATGACAATAATTGAAATCTGATCCTAATTAGAACTTTGCATTACATTTCCAGAATTGATAATCTGTTATATTTACAGATTACATTTTTTACTGGCAGGAATTGATTTTCATATTTCATGTAAACATTTACCTAATTGATTACTTAAATAATTCATTTTTAGCACAATACTGTTGATATAAAAACAATGCTTCTAACCAACAATTCACTGAAATTTACATCTCCTTAAACCATGCAACCGGTCAAAAAAATTTGACCACAGCTATACTGATCATGATCATTGTGGATCAAATATTGTCATCAAAATACTGGACAATCTAGGTTCCCAGGTATCGGAGATAGGATGCTCCCATAACTTGGGTGAAGACGACTAGGTGTGGAAAAAATTTCAAATAGCACATCCAAGCAAAACCAGGGATATTTTAGTGTGCAAGAAAAACTGGGATATGCAAATAGGCATCTTAAAGTGGGGACTACCTAAACTGAAAGACAAATTGCATTCTGGATTGATGAAATAGTCTCCATCTTTAAATTTTCCTACAGAAAAAAACTTGTTTAATTGGAAAAGATAAATTATATCTAAAGTCCTGTTTTTTATGGCAACCAAGAAGATTCAGGAGAAGTATGTGGGAGACATAATTCAGACCCTCCTGACTGCCCCTTTTGTAAAAGGGTGATCAACCCTTTTCTTAATTTCACCAGTCTGGACTGGTGAATAAACATGAATGACCTTGATAGAGGGCAGGCCAGTCGCTCCAGAAACTGAAGTCAGTAACCCATGAGAAACCAACTTATTTGGGAAGATGTACAATGTTTGCAGATAAGAAAATCTACTGGCTAATAGAAGTCAAACTACTGATCAAACTTATAAAAGCTGTAACTTGTTTGAAATCCATGTTCCATGACATACACAAGGTCATGTAGTGACTTAAAACATTATAGTAGCAAATCCTAAAAATACATTTATTTTACAGTGATTGAAACAAGCAATAATGCCTGACACACAAAGCTTACATTATAAACTTAATACAAATAACGTCAAAATATACTTCATCATACTACACTTGTCCCCCAATACAAAGCCACTATGTATATCACAACCTCTTCTTATTACATAAATATGGCACATTCTAGAATTTCAGAAGCTCCAGGTGTCAAGCTATTTGATCTTTGGACTCTTTATTAGTCAAGTCACAGATCTACCATAACATAATATCAATCTAGATATATATCAAAGATGTTAAGTCCGGATATAACAGGACATAATGTGATTATAGACATATTTCAAAGCTGTTTGCAGTAAAGTCCACAAATAACAGGAAATAATGTAATTACAGAGATATATCTATTCTGTTTACAGTTAAGTCCAGATGTAACATGACATAATGTGATTATGACATAGATCTATTCTGTTTGCAGTTAAGTCCAGATGTAACATGACATAATGTGATTACCACATAGATCTATGGTGTTAGCAGTGAAGTCCCAGAACTATTATGTCATAATGTGATTGTAGCTTGCAGAGAAATCACATATCTACCATTACATAATGTGATTGTAGCTTGCAGAGTAATCACAGATCTACCATTACATAATGTGATTGTAGCTTGCAGAGAAATCATAGATCTACCATTCCATAATGTGATTAAAAATCTAGATTGTCTGCAGTTAAATGCATAATTTGATCACAGATCTAAATATCTCTTCTTTGCAGTGCAGTCTTGATTTACCATCACATAACATGATGTGGATCAAAACTTATGCTGTCTGCAGTCAAGTCCCAATCGAACATTACATAATGTGATGTGGATCAAGTCCCAATCGAACATTACATAATGTGATGTGGATCAAGTCCCAATCGAACATTACATAATGTGATGTGGATCTAAACTTATGCTGTCTGTCTGTCATAAACTGCCAAATATTCATATATGTAGAGTAATTTTGGCATGATCCTGTGAAATAACTATGCCAAAAGAACAAATCACTGACATTTCACATGCCATAAACTGTTTACTTTAAATGGCTATCATTATCAATTGCCAAACATTACCACCAAAATAATTGAAAATACTGACTCTTTAGTCTTTATGCTTTCTTAACTATACTTATTTTCACTGATGATTTGGTCATGACATGAATGAAAATATCATGCAAGCTTGATGACATCATATTCTAATTATGGGATGATGTCATCATTTTGTTTTTGGGATGATGTCATAAAGTATAAAAGCATCCTTATTAACAAAGTATAACGCTCGATTAAAATCTACATAGGAAAATATTATTCAATTATCTTTTTTTTCTTAGATAATAGGAGAATCTTCTGACCATGTATAATGAATGTTAGTTGCTGCTGATCAATGCATTTTCAGTAATCCCGTTTGTCACTATATTTGAAGACAAAACTTTACCAACATATTTAACTGCCTATTACTGCATTCACTTTGTCTTCTGAATGCAAAAAGGGCATGTAAGCATAGCCATCTCTTATATTACTAGTCTGTATATTTACACAGAAATCAATGCAAAACTTTTTTACTAACATCAATACAAATATGTAACCCAGTTATACAATAGTGTTACACAGAAATCGATGCAAAACTTTTTTACTAACATCAATACAAATATGTAACCCAGTTATAGAATAGTGTTTCACAGAAATCAATGCAAAACTTTTTTTTACTAACATCAATACAAATATGTAACCCAGTTATAGAATAGTGTTACACAGAAATCGATGCAAAACTTTTTTACTAACATCAATACAAATATGTAACCCAGTTATAGAATAGTGTTACACAGAAATCGATGCAAAACTTTTTTACTAACATCAATACAAATATGTAACCCAGTTATAGAATAGTGTTTCACAGAAATCAATGCAAAACTTTTTTTACTAACATCAATACAAATATGTAACCCAGTTATAGAATAGTGTTACACAGAAATCGATGCAAAACATTTGTACTAACATCAATACAAATATGTAACCCAGTTACAGAATAGTGTTTCACAGAAGTTACAAATCAAACTGTGAGCCTCAAACATCCAAGTATTTTGCTATAAATGGCTAACCTACCCAAAATGCACATATAATTAGCCCTGAATGGCTGAAATAATTAGCCCTGAGAGGATGTAATAGTTATCCCATAAGAGTTGTAAAAGTTAGCCCTGAATGCCTATAATAAACAGACCTGAAAGGATGTGATAGTTTTTAGAGTCCTGAAGAGCTATAATAGTTATTCATAAAGGGTTGTAATAATTGGCCCTGAAACGATGTGATAGATAGCCCTGAAAGGCTATAATAGTTAGCCCTGAAGGGCTGTAATAATCAGCTCTGAAAGAATGTGAGATCTAACCCTGAATGACTGTAATAGTTAGCCCTCAAGGGTTGTAATAATTAGGCCTGGATAGAAATGACTGTTATCTCTGAAGGTCTTAATGGTTTGCCCTAAGATAGCTGTATTAATTAGTGTGATGGTTAGCCTTGAAGGACTGTAATAGTTAGCCCTAAAAGGCTGTAATAATTAGTCCTAAGACTATGTGATAGCACCAAATGACTGTATAGTTAGCCCTGAAGGATTGTAATAATTAGCCCTGAAAGAATGTGACAGTTAGCCCTGAATGACTGTAAAAATTAGCCCACACTAATTGGGATTAAAATGGGCCATTACAAATGACATTACTAATGTTTCCTGTATCTATGCAAATTTACAGAGCTGGTCTGGTTGCTGCACAATTTGCTCATTGCCTGATCAAGGTAAATTTACCTCAAGGAAAAAACTGACAACTATATTTGGTTCAGTGCAGAATTTTTTTAAACAATGATCCCTATCTTTAGTGTTGACTTTTGCAATAGTTAAAATGAGCTATGCAAAGAATCAAGAAAAAGTCAAAAATGATCCATTACACCATTTCATGTTACATGTATATGGGAGCCATGATAGCAAAGTGGTTAGCATGCCAGACTCACTGCCAAAAGGTTTGAATCCTACAATCAGACCAGCCTGGGTAACCCAACATGGCATTGTTTGGCAGGGCACTTTATTCAAATTGCCTACTTGAATTGCTGTGCTGTAAACCACAAAACCAAACCCTGCTGCATTCAATAACCTATTTCATGCTAAGTACATTAGCCTATTTCATACTACATTCATTAACCCATCTAATCCATGCTAGATGCATTGACCTATTTTATGCTGCATGCATTAGCCCATTACATGTTACATTAATTAATTCATTTATAGCTACATGCATTAACCTATTGCATGCTACATGCATTAGCCCATTTCATGTTACATGCATTAATCCATTTATTTCTCCATGCATTAACCCATTGCATGCTACATGCATTAGCCCATTTCATGTTACATGCATTAACCCATTTATTTCTTCATGCATTAGCCCATTTCATGTTACATGCATTAACCCATTTCATGCTAAGTACATTAACCCATTCCATGATACATGCATTCTTATTCCATGCTACATGCATTAGCCCATTACATGTTACATTAATTAATTCATTTATAGCTACATGCATTAACTCATTTCATGCTACATGCATTAGACCATTTCATGTTACATGCATTAACCCATTTATTTCTCCATGCATTAACCCATTGCATGCTACATGCATTACTCATTTCATGCTAAGTACATTAACCCATTGCATGCTACATGCATTAACTCATTTCATGCTAAAAAATGCATTAACCCATTTCATGCTAAGTACATTAACTCATTTCATGCTAAGTACATTAACCCACTGCATGCTAAGTGCATTAACTCATTTCATGCTAAGTACATTAACCCATTGCATGCTAAATACATTAACTCATTTCATGCTAAGTACATTAACCCATTGCATGCTAAATACATTAACTCATTTCATGCTAAGTATATTAACCCATTGCATGCTAGATGCATTAACCCATTGCATGCTACATGCATTAACTCATTTCATGCTAAGTACATTAACCCATTTCAAGCTAAGTACATAAACCCATTTCATGCTAAGTACATTAACCCATTCCATGCTACATACATTACATACTAAATATAACAGCTAAATGCCAATTCTCTGTCAAACTGTTCAAATGTACACAAGATGTTTTACATACTTATAACTTTAAACTGTTGCAAACGCATCACATACGCTATATATGTAACATTACCAAGGCCAAAGAAGGAGTTGTTTAAAAAAAAAGTTCTCAATATACCGGTCCACTGGTATGGAAAAACATTCCCAGTGACATAAGACAGACTCCTACTGTTTCTTCCTTCTATAATCAATGTCTCAAAAGGAAGAAATCTTAAGACAACTGAATAGTTTTAGTAATGCAAATATTGCCTACTTTTCTGTACTGTTGCATTCTTTTCACAGTTGCATTTTTCAATGCAAGATGATATTTTATGTTTATTTATGTTTACAGATGCCTGTGCATTTGCTCCAGGCTTAATATTTTGATGTGTGTGTCAAGTCTGACTTTTCACATCATATACTGTACATATTATACATAATAGCTAGTAGGCCTCAAGGTAGATTAGTTTGACAATTAATCTCTTAAATGTCAATAAAAAAAACTGCATAAATGTATTGCACATGTTTCTGATCTTTGATAGAGATAATGTGTTTTGTTAAGTGTTGCTAGTGTATTAGTTTTATTTTACCAATCATGCAAAACTGTTTGCACTGGGAAGAAAGCCACACGGAATGATTTATTAGCACATTGAAGGGCACACCTTTTAATTCCATAGACTGCTAATTGCTTTTAGTGATTTATAACTATCACTTATAGTTTGAGCATCCGTGACTAATGTTTTTTGGAAAACAACATATTTTAGAGCTAGTTTTTGTCCATGATTGTAGATTATATTTTAAAATATTTATTACTTGTAGGTAAACATTTTTAGTTTGATTTGAGTTCTGGATATTGGTTATATAACTTAGAATGTACTGGAAATGAACATCTGACCTTCATCCTGGTCTTCACATTGTGTCTTAGGTTTTTATATTAAGGTTGTTTACATCAGAATTATTTAATCCTTCTGTACTATCTGTCTAGTGGAATCAATCTTTTAGTTGTGTTTAGTTTAAATTTCAGAGAGCTTTTTAGTTATTTTCAATAATCATTGGAATTGCAAAGTGTTCTTTGACTTTTCAGACAAAGTAACAATTTTGAGATTATTGTAAATTCATTTAAAGGCACCCTCAATTTTATCATTATGATACATGAGCACTGTAAGTGGATTGGCACATTACAGACTGTTGGCACATTAGGAAATTTAAAACTGGGCTTCATTTGGAACACCACTGGAATTCATTTGGAATAATTTGTTCTTTTGGACTTGTGATAGAATCATTTGGAACACTACTGGAATTCATTTGGAATAATTTGTTCTTTTCGACTTGTGATAGAACCTTTTCATAATGCTATAAGTTCTTTTTAAATTTTCACTTTGTATTCAAGGGAAATAAATTATTTCTTCAATGTTACTCAACATGTTGGCCTTTTCTCTTTTCTTTTACTTAGTTAAAGACCATGCATAGAGTCATAACAGCATGTATTTTTTTCATTTTGTTTCCTAACAGTTGGGGGGGGGATAGCTATGTTGGTAAGGGGCCATGGATGGTGTGCAAATATTTGTAAACAAAAAAAAAGTTTTACATTTTCTAGATATGTCAACTGCAAGCATGATTTAGATGTACTCATGTTTGATTAAATAACTAGATGAATTAAATAATTCTAGTTCTGTTGTCTTTTTTAAAATAGAAAACTGAATTATTAATTGGCAACCAAGAAATGATAAAGTAGTGGCAACTATTAAAAGTTTAAATATTCTTAGGTTCACACAATAATTCTGACAACAGCCCCTGTAAATGCTATAAAACATGCATCATCATGCATACTGAGCCAGTTATTATTCTTGAGAAATTAAACAACTCATTTCTCTATCAATTACATTTAGTCAAATTTAATCAGTATATCAATGAAAATGATCCAATACTAATTTAAAATATGTCCACAAATTGTAGTCATATCATATGGAAAATCAATAAAACATCTATTAAGAATAATTATTGACAAACTCATCATAACATTTCTAATTATTTCAGTATTTTGTAAATCAATACAGCACAGAGCCTTTCATTTTTTATCACTTTGTTCAATAATAAACAGTGAAGCATCTCAAGATAAAACTTTGTAAAGACCAAACTAATTTTTCAGTTCTGAGGAATTCTTGGTTTAAAACTAAAATTCGCCATATTCACCTACTAATGAGATATGTGATCAGAATTTTTGACACACAAGTATATTGATTGTTGTGATGACACATACACTGTACTATGTTTACTTGTTCATAGGATGAATCTAACTGCAAGCTATACAGACCCAGATATATCAGCAAGTACTGTACTGGCAGATCTGGTTCTATGTAGTTTGTAAGAAGTGATCAATACAACAAACAATAATGACCCTTATCTGCAGGCCTATAGGTTACATCAGAGATCAGGATCCTTGTTGTTTACAGTTTGAGTTAACTAATAAGCGAGTACATACAGTATCTAAAAGACATTGATATATAATATACCATATAAACTCACAGTGAAGTCCCACCCAACTAATCACAAAATGTAGGCAGAACCAGATTGCTACTGCATCGTCCAATAGCAGACCAGGATCTATGCTGCCTGTTCCACCGATTGGTCAAAAGAATCTGCATTAACCCTGATCTACCAGCAGTGTAAGCAACAGCTTATTTGGATCAATGCTATTTACAGCTGGATCAGGCTACTATATACTAGTACATATCGTATATAAGTACAGTACATAAGTATATATGGTACATAACGCTGAAATCTAAAGTAAAACAAAACATCCTTGAAATCCCATTTTGTCCCACCCCAAGAACAAAACTTTGGTATGCCACTATTGCCAATTTGGAACCTAAAATAAATATGGCCAGAACATACTTTGCAGATTACAGTGAACACTGGATAATGAGGACAAAAATGACACTGGATAATGAAGACAAAAATGACACTGGATAATCAGGACATAAATGACACTTGATATTGAAGATATAAATGACACTGGATAATGAGGATACAAGTGACACTGGATAATGAGGACATAAGTGACACTGGATAATAAGGTCATAAAGAACACTGGATAATGAAGAAAAAAATGACACTGGATATTGAAGACATGAATGAAACTGGATAATGAGGACATATGTGGCACGATAATGAGGACACAAGTGACACTGGATAATGAGGACATAAGGGACACTGGATAATAAGGACATAAAGAACACTGTATAATGAAGACAAAAATGACACTGGACAATGAAGAAAAAAATGACAATGGATATTGAAGACATGAATGACACTGGATAATGAGGACATAAGTGACACTGGATAATGAGGATATAAATGACACTGGATAATGAAGACAAAAATGACACTGGATAATGAAGACACAAGTTCCTAAATGATTCACAGCTTTTATGATTTTCAAATGAAACAATTTATATTGATTATATGGCTTAAAAACAAGTCTGAAAAGTTTGTTTGAAACAAAAATTGCTACTTGTCCTGAATGACTAAAATGGAAATGTAATTTTATCTTTTTTATATAGAAAATAGGTTCTTATCCTTACTCAACAGGATGAGTTGGTGATTTTTTTAATGTTTTAATAGAAAAATATCCTTATCCTCCCATATTATCAAGGACAGTCGATGACTAGATTTGTTTTATAGTTCTGTTAAACATGTGTTATAATTTCTTTCCCTTGCAATAGCTTTCAGTATTTAATACCTACATGGCATGACAAATGTTTATACTGTGTAAACAATGGAAAAACAAGTGATCTCTAATCTGGATTTAGAAGCCAATGCCTGAACTTTCATTCGGATTTTTGAACGCAGAAATCCATGGCCATAATTCACCAATGTATCAAAAATGTGCCACTAAGTAAACCTACTAAGTGAAAGAAAGGAAAATAAAGTGGATAATAACTGGTAATGCATAGCATTGATACATACAAATAACTGGTAACTCACAGCATTAATACATACAAATAACTGGTAATGCACATCATTGATACATACAAATAACTGGTAACTCACAGCATTGATACATACAAATAATGGTAACTCACAGCATTGATACATACAAATAACTGGTAACTCGCAGCATTGATACATACAAATAACTGGTAACTCACAGCAATGATATGTATAAATAACTGGTAATGCACACCATTGATACATATAAATAACTGTTAACTCACAGCATTGATACATATAAATAATTGATAATTTCAAAGAGTTACTACTTCATACAAATAACTGCTAACTCAAAGTGTTGATACTCAAATGTATCTGCTCATAGCACTGATACTTGACATAAATACCTGCTAACTAACAGCATTGATAATTCACACAAATAACTGCTAAATCACAGTGATGATACATCACACAAATAACTGCTAACTCATAACACTAATACTTCACATAAACACTACTAACTCACAGCATTAATATTTGATACAAATACCTGTTAACTCAGTCTTGATACTTCACACAAATAACTGCTAACTCAAGCACTGATACTGGAAACAAATACATTATAACTCACAGCATTGATATTTGACCCTAATACCTGCAAAAAACAGCACTGATACTTCACACAAATACCTTCTAACTCACAGCACTGATACTTGACTCAAAAACTGCTAACTCATTCACATAAATAACTGCTAACTCACAGTACTGATTCTTCACATAAAAAAACTGCTAATTCATTGTTGATACTTCATACAAATAACTGCTACCTCGTGCATTGATACTTAACACAAAAACTGCTAACTCAGAGTATTGATAATTCACACAAATAACTGCTAACTTATTGTTGATACTTCATACAAATAAATGCTACCTCATGCATTGATAATTAACACAAAAACTGCTACTCACAGGATTGATAATTCACACAAATAAATGCTAACTCACATTACTGATACTTCACACAAAAAACTGCTAACTCATTGTTGATACTTCATCCAAAAAACTGCTATCTCATGCATTGATAATTAACACAAATATCTGCTAACTTACAGTATGGATACTTCACACAAATATCTGCTAACTCACAGTATGGATACTTCACACAAATATCTGCTAACTCACAGTATGGATACTTCACACAAATATCTGCTAATGCACAATGCTGATTACAAGCAACACGTTCAGAATAAATGCTAAAAATAATGTTTAAGCAATTTTCCAGTGAAAAGAAAGACTAATCACAGGATTCTCCTCTATTGCTTTATTATGCAAATTGTTTGGTTCAAAATTTTATTTTAATCAGTGTGCATTCATTTGGATACAAATACATTACTGTTTTTCATCTGTCCAAGTAAATATATGTGATTTAAATGGTCTCCATCCAATGTGCCTGGACACTGGGTTACAATGTGGTTGGACTGCGAATTACACAGAATGGACAGTGGATTACAATGTGGCTGGACACTTGTAAGCCCCATAAATCAGATCCCCCAAATCTGTGTTGATACTGATTGACCCCGTTGGTGTGAAAGCAAATATTCATAAAATCAAGGAATTGTTTGCAGAAAAACCTGTCAGCAACATATTTGTGTAAATTTTAGATACTTAATGGTGTTTTTTTTTGTCTCCTGAGCTACCATGGTTGAATGGTCCATTTTATATATGTACAGAATATTTTTGAATCAAATCCTATAAAGATGATTTATAATTCACGTGGAATAAAACAACACAAAGTTCTGTTGCCATTTTGAATTTCATACTACATGTGGCTGTTGCCAAATACCAGTAAGTGTCTAGCTTGAACAGGAAAGTTCTGCATACAGGAAAATTGCACATTTTATTGAACATGTTACTAAGACCTACAATTTGTGTATCATTATCAACACAAATTAAAGAATCGGATTTATCAGACTAGTCAGTGGATTACAGTGTGGTTGTGATTATTATGTGACTTGACAGTCTTTTACAATGTGGATTACAATGTGGTTGCACAGTCGACCACAATGCGAAAAACAATGGATGTACTGAGCATTACACTATGGCTGGACAGTGGAATTACACTTTATTTTAGTGGATTACAATGTGCAAGCCAATGTGGATGGACAGTGGATTATAATGTGGATTACAATATCACTAAAGAGTGGATTACAATGTGACTGTACAGTAGAATACAATGTAGTTGTACAGTAGATTTCAATAAGATTAAAAATTAGATTACAATGTGGCTGGAAAGTGGATTACAATGTGGCTGTACAATTGATAACAGTAGAGTACAATGTGGCTGGACAGTAGATTACAATGTGGCTGGACAGTTGATTAAAATGTGGCTGGACAGTAGATTACAATGTGGCTGGACAGTAGTTTACAGTGTACATAACAATGTGGCTGTCAGTAGATTACAATGTGGCTGGACAGTAGATTAAAATGTGGTTGTACAGTAGATTAGTATGTGGGTGTACAGTAGCTTATAATGTGGCTGTCAGTTTATTAGAATATGTCTGGACTGTAGATTACAATGTTGTGGCTGGACAATAGTTTACCATGTATATAACAATGTGGTTGTACAGTAAATTACAATGTGGCTGGACAGTTGATTAAAATGTGGCTGGACAGTAAATTACAATGTGGCTGGACAGTAGTTTACAGTGTACATTACAATATGTCTTGGCAGTGGATAACAGTGTACATAACAATATGTCTGGACAGTAGATTACAATGTGGTTGTACAGTAAATTACAATGTGGCTAGGAAATGGTTTACAATGTACATAACAATGTGGCTGGACAGTAGATTACAATGTGGTTGTACAGTAAATTACAATGTGGCTAGAAAATAGTTTACAATGTACATAACAATGTGGCTGGACAGTAGATTACAATGTGGTTGTGCATTAAATTACAATGTGGCTGGACAGTTGATTACAATGTGGTTGTGCAGTAAATTACAATGTGGCTGGACAGTAGTTTTCAGTGTACATAACAATATATCTTGGCAGTATATAACAGTGTGGTTGGACAATGGTAAATAATGTATCTGAGAGAGCCTAATACAACAAAAAATATTTGTACCATGATATATGGCAGCATTAGATAAAATACCACAATACATACCATGATGTAATACATTTATATTAGGAACCAACAATTTAATGTTCTGGGGCAGGGGACCTGACACATATTTTAAAATATATATTCCTTTTATTTCTAGCAAAATAACACATTAGTATAGCCTTAATAGGATCAGAAAAAAAATCATCATCTTGGAGATAAAACAAGAAGAAAAAAAAACAACTCCAAAGGAAAATTGCATCCCCTCCTCTGCATTAAATTGTGAATTCTTTACAGCTGATGAATTTCCTAAGTGCATGTTAACTTGTACAAGTTGTACAATGTAATATAAAAACTGTGGGACAAATAACCTTACTGTAGAAACTGCTGACATTTGAGTGCTTGTTGATAAAAACAGGAAGTGTTGACACTGAAGTCTACAATTTACCAGCTACATGCACCACTGATGAAATAGGCCTAGAAACTGGGAGTGTGATAGCAACACTGAGCAAGATATTTATCAGAGAGGGCAAGATATTTATCAGAGAGAACAAGATATTTATCCAAGAGGGCAAGACATTTATCAGAGAGGCAACATATTTATCAGAGAAGGCAATATAGTTACCAGAGAGGGCCAGTATATATAAACACAAAGTACTCTTACTGAACAAATGAGAACATAATTAGTGGACTTGAGAAATTACATAAAATTCAATCAGCTGCTCTCCTGAAAATCTTCAGATGATTGCTGTCTTAGAAAGGAATACTAAATAACAAAGAAATACATGTACTTCACACATTAACATATGTTATTAAATAACAAAGGAATACATGTACTTAGAAAGGAATAAATGTACTTCATACATTAACATATGCTACTAAATAACAAAGGAATACATGTACTTTGAAAGGAATAAATGTACTTAATACATTATTAACATATTCTACTAAATAACAAAGGAATACATGTACTTAGAAAGGAATAAATGTACTTCACACATTAACATATAAATAACAAAGGAATACATGTACTTAGAAAGGAATAAATGTACTTCACACATTAACATATGTTATTAAATAACAAAGGAATACATGTACTTTGAAAGGAATAAATGTACTTAATACATTATTAACATATTCTACTAAATAACAAAGGAATACATGTACTTAGAAAGGAATAAATGTACTTCACACATTAACATATGTTATTAAATAACAAAGGAATACATGTACTTTGAAAGGAATAAATGTACTTAATACATTATTAACATATTCTACTAAATAACAAAGGAATACATGTACTTAGAAAGGAATAAATGTACTTCACACATTAACATATGCTACTAAGTATAAAATAAAAATAGGACATTTTTTCTTATTCCAAAGTTTTGGCAAAAGTTGATTTGGTCAGAATATCTGTAATAATACACTTTTGGGTCAATCATGTCAAAATGGGTTATAAGTATAATTATATTTGTAATATTCACAATTAATCTGTGTTAAATACAATTGTATTTGTATAAAATATAATAACTTTTTTAATTATTTGTCATGAAAATTTAAATTATGGTTTTAATATAATTAAATTTGCTAAGAGAATGCTCAGAAATTTGTCTGTATTCCTTGTTAAATGAAACTGCTTAAGTACAGTAAAAATGTACTGCAGTTAAAAGTACTGGGTAAAGATACTTCTGTAAATCAATATACTGACAATACTGCACATCTCTAGTGGCAGAACAGTGGATTACATACAGGGTAGCAAGAAAATGAATCATAATGTGGACTACATTGTGGCTGTACAATGAAATATAATACATATATTACTATGTTACTATAGTGATTTGTTTTGTACTCAATCCTTCATAGACATCTAATATGTGACCTTTCTGTGGTATAATAATGGAAACTATTCTCAATGTTTACACTGTGACTATACTCATTATGTTATTGTGTAATGCAATAGTGTTGCCTTGATATGGCTTAATTCAATGCTATGTCACAATAACATAAATACACCCTACATTAACGTGACCTAGATTAGTTTTACTAAACTCTTACTTACAGTACATTAATGTGACAAGGCCCCCGTTTCACTAAACTCATACTGTACATTAATGTGACATGGCCCCAGTTTCACTAAACTCATACAGTACATTAATGTGACATGGACCCAGTTTCACTAAACTCATACTGTACATTAATGTGACATGGACCCAGTTTCACTAAACTCATACAGTACATTAATGTGACATGGACCCAGTTTCACTAAACTCATACTGTACATTAATGTGACATGGACCCAGTTTCACTAAACTCATACTGTACATTAATGTGACATGGCCCCAGTTTCACTAAACTCATACAGTACATTAATGTGACATGGCCCCAGTTTCACTAAACTCATACTGTACATTAATGTGACATGGCCCCAGTTTCACTAAACTCATACAGTACATTAATGTGACATGGACCCAGTTTCACTAAACTCGTACAGTACATTAATGTGACATGGCCCCAGTTTCACTAAACTCATACTGTACATTAATGTGACATGGACCCAGTTTCACTAAACTCGTACAGTAAATTAATGTGACATGGACCCAGTTTCACTAAACTCATACAGTACATTAATGTGACATGGACCCAGTTTCACTAAACTCATACAGTACATTAATGTGACATGGACCCAGTTTCACTAAACTCATACAGTACATTAATGTGACATGGCCCGAGTTTCACTATACTCATACAGTACATTAATGTGACATGGCCCCAGTTTCACTAAACTCATACAGTACATTATTGTGACCTGGCCCCAGTTTCACTAAGCTCATACAGTACATTAATGTGACATGGCCCCAGTTTCACTAAACTCATACAGTACATTATTGTGACCTGGACCCAGTTTCACTAAACTCAAACAGTACATTATTGTGAAAAGGCCCCAGTTTCACTAAACTCATACTGTACATTAATGTGACATGGCCCCAGTTTCACAAAACTCATACAATACATTAATGTGACATGGCCCCAGTTTCACTAAACTCATACTGTACATTAATGTGACATTGACCCAGTTTCACTAAACTCATACAGTACATTAATGTGACATGGCCCCAGTTTCACTAAACTCATACAGTACATTCATGTGACATGGCCCCAGTTTCACTAAACTCATACTGTACATTAATGTGACATGGACCCCGTTTCACTAAACTCATACAGTACATTAATGTGACATGGACCCAGTTTCACTAAACTCATACTGTACATTAATGTGACATGGCCCCAGTTTCACTAAACTCATACAGTACATTAATGTGACATGGCCCCAGTTTCACTAAACTCATAAATTAAATGTACATTAATGTGACCTGGCCAAGTTTCAATTAAACTGATAATGTACAATAATGCAACCTGGCCCCAGTTTCACTAAATTCGTAATGTACATTAAAGTGACATGGCTCCAGTTTCACTAAACTCATGCAGTACAATAATATGACCTGAAGAAATTTTCACTAAACTCATAAAATATCTTCTGTGACTACATTCCCTGATCATATTAACATTAGGTATATAAGCCCTTCTACCTTTCAAATCCAGCCTTCGTAAAGCGAAAAAATCATCTAGTATTCTGTCTATAATATACAGACAAAGGACAATAATTCTTGCCCATTATCTCCTATAGTTTAAGCTTTTGCTGTGTGAACTGACATCATTCACTTTACCTCTGAAAACCAATTTGAAATATATGCTATTTTACATCCATCCATCCACCTAACATTACAATTATTCCAGCAGTATAAGCATCAATAGTGCTGTCCATGCACAAGACACTTTGACAAGCCATCCATGTCATTTTGATGACTACATCCTGTGGATAAGGCAAGCCATTTACTCACAGCTTACCCTCTTGGACAGTACCATGGCAGTCTTAGAGAAAATGACCACACCTCATACATGCCATGGGAATGTACTATCATGATATCAATCTTAATTCCATCCTGGGTGGAACACACATTGTCCCCCCAAATATCTGACATTATTTTTGGCCTGTTCAATGAGAAAGGGTTGGTTCAAATTAACATTATGGTAGGGACAATCTTGGTTATAACAAGATGTCTCTGACTTGTTATCCAGTTTTGACTTTACAGGCTTCATTCACTCAATTTGCTTTCCTTGGCAGAATCTTTCCTGAGTTCTGACTTGGCTGAATTAAAACAAATTTTAGCCTTTATCCATGTCCTTGCTGAAGCTCCTTTCTTTCATGATAATGCTTGCTTACCCAGCCTACCTTAAATTTCAACCAGATGGCTTGGTGGTTCTTATTATGCAACATGGTTTCATCACCAGGAATTGGTTGCTCTCAGGCAGCATCCCAAAAGTCATCATATGATCTTTCCACTGTACTGACACAATCCAAGAGGCTTTCAAACAGGAACCTGGTGATTAACCTGAGTAAATGACTAAGACTTTATCTAAAGTGATCTGAGCTAGTTTGTGGAGCTCAAAGTCACCTATTTCTCACAGTTAAACTGGGGAAAGAGGACATGACCCATCAATTCCTCTCATCATGCTTGTAGTGGGTAATACGCATAGCATACTCTGACATATCACTAACAGAGTTGCCTCATGAAGATCTCTGTTCATGGGATAGGAGTAATCTCTGTGTGCCTTGCATTGACTGTTATATCTTTATCAAAATTATCATCAAGGACATAGGTTGTGCATACAGTCAACCTTCAAGAGTTTTGTCTACAAGATTTAACTCCACAGCAACTGAGTCTGGTAGACTCAGTTACACAAGCAAATACCAGACACAATTGACATCAGCACAACATGTAGATAAGGATTGCTCAGAAATTTGGTGTTATAAGGATCTCATTATTTCTTCCTTCCTGATGTAAACTATGTCATCTCTGGTTGTGCTGCTCACAATCAAGAGTGGGTTAACCATTGTATAGGGAATTCAATATTCTCCCAATGAGGTTATCTTGAGTATAGGTTGGATGCCCAACATTGCCTTTGTCTATCATAGAGGTTATCTGGAGTATAGGTTGGATGCTCAACATTGCCTTTGCTTATTACATATTCTCACCTAACGTTAATGTAATCAGGGAACAGATTTAAAGGAGAAAGAAAATATTTTGTATAAATTATGTTTCTTCTTGAATATTTACCAGATCATATTAATCTAATACCCACTCATCCTACCCAGAATGTGAGCATTCCATTACATTATTTTCCACTCAGCTTACTCCAGTTCTATATCTGTGTGTGGCACAGGGATGTAATGGACAAGAGTTAAAGCTCTCTGTCTACATATATATATATATATATATATATATATATATATATATATATATATATATATATATATATATATATATATATATACATACCGTATTTTGTTGTGTATAACGCGCACTTTTTTTACCTAATTTTCTTATCTTACGTCGGGGGTGCGCGTTGTATACAAGAACTGAAAAAAAAAAAGATTTTTTCCAGTTCGATCTGAAGAGGATGAAGGCACTCACTACTTGTGAAATATTAAATCCATTGTACATTGCATTGTAACTAAAATGTTTACCGGTACTAGCCGTATTAAAGAAATAAATAATGCTTACAAATAGTCTTGTTCTTTGATTGCTTATGTTAATAAACTGGTTTCATTTCACGTCACTGTGTGAAGTTTTGTTCTGTGCCACGGCCGGAAATACATGTACATAACGACTTGCCTTTGTTCAAAAGCTGTGCAAAGTGCCGCATTGGAGTGGAACAAATACCACTGTGTGGATTACCGTACTTGTTTCGTAAATGTTCAGTACCGTATTCCATAACTGTTGATCTAATCGAATTTTTCTTCATTTATTATTGGTCGAATTGAAATATAATATGTGTAGAATTCAACTAGTGTTAATGTTCTCATCAGAGCAACTGTTGTGGACATATATATTTTTGCGACTACGGGTTCTTTCTTACGGGAACACTGATACGTTGTGGAACAAAATAATCAATGTATGAAGTCGGGAAACATTTTTTTTCCTCTTTGGAAAATAAGCTTGTTACTTAGTTTTATTTCTCATCTTAAATCATAGTATTTGAGATATCTTTGCGATTATACAGTGATCAATGGCTTCAATGCTTCATCGACTCGGTGTGGTCTTTTCACGGTAACCGGCGCCAGGTAAGCTTTGATGCGCTCAACATAGTTACAATGCTTTGTCTCGGTGAGCAGTATTTAATTGATTCAGGACATACAGCGACTTTTCGAAGGTAATGACGACAAAGTGGAATTTGAGGGATTTGATGCAATAGACTGCGTCAACTAGACGAACATTTAAAGAGCCCTTTTAAAATCGGAAAGATACAATATCAATATTGCCACTTTTTCATTCACTATCTAATATGACCAACTGTTGATGCGCTATGAAAACGGAGCGAAATAGCGGTAGTCAAAATTTTAAAATGCATTATATCACATGCGCGTTATATGGCAGAACTACGTTTTTTCCACTTATTTTGGGTCGAAAATCGGGGTGCGCGTTATACACACCAAAATATGGTACACACACACAGAGAAAAGACTGTCATCTTTGGGAGGTATGGATTTGGGTGGTAGTTTAAATTCCTAACATTAATACAATCAAGTAAGTATTCTAGTAGAAATATAATTTACTACAGGATTTGCTCTCTCCTCAAAAATAAATTTTACATTATCATGTTTATTATCAATATTGTTATCAGAGGTAGCAAAAGGTTGCCAAATTACTTTTTATTTTTTTCAAAATGTAACACATGGCAACCTCAACCTTTTAATTCTTGATAAACAGTTGGAGAATACGGCCACATTGAGGAAATCTTCAAATTTCATAATAAGCCAAGATTTCTCAAAAGAAAAATTAAATGTTTCAAAGATTTCATTTCAATCACTGATGCTGGTAAATACATGTATCATTGTGACCAACCAAGTATACTGAAAGATATTCATAAATCTCCATTTGAAGAAGAAGTTGAGTGATGCTGGAAACTGACATCATTGCTATAGGTACCCTAGCTTATTCAGTGGAAATGGGACATGACATCATTGCTATGGACACCCTAGTTTATGCAGTGACACTGGGACATGACATCATTGCTATGGACACCCTAGTTTATGCAGTGACACTGGGACCTAACATTATTGCTATAGACACCCTAGTTTATACAGCGACACTGGGACCTGATATCATTGCTATGGACACCCTAGTTTATGCAGTGACACTGGGACATGACATCATTGCTATAGACACCCTAGTTTATGCAGTGACACTGGGACATGAAATCATTGCTATAGACACCCTAGTTTATGCAGTGACACTGGGACCTGATATCATTGCTATGGACACCCTAGTTTATGCAGTGACACTGGGACATGACATCATTGCTATAGACACCCTAGTTTATGCAGTGACACTGGGACCTGATATCATTGCTATAGACATCCTAGTCTATACAGTGATACTGGGACCTGATATCTACATTTTTAAGAACCCCAGTTTGCAGTTTGTAGCTTGTAAAATGAGTTCATGTCATCTAATGAAGAACACTGAATTAACCTCATATGACAAGTGAATTGTGGGCACTACTACAACCATGTCATTTCCATATAGGAACTTAGTAATATACACATATCCAATTTGTGTTGAAACCGTTTAGCTTGTGGATCTAATTAGCATTGATATTTATTAGTATCTATTCTTCTGGCACAAGTTATTTTAATACCATTATTGAATTTAAAGATCCAACATTAAGAAAAGTAATAAATTTGATTGGCTGATCTAATTACTTTATCCTTATTCTCACAAACTTGCATGGATGCATGTCCATATATGAACAGAGCCAGTGAAACCCTAAGCTTAATAACTTGACCTTGGACTTTCTGGAGGTCAGGACTCTCACTAAAGAGATTATGGATAAAAGATTTTTTAAAAATGGTGTCTTGATAATATGACACAGCAAGCAAATTATTTTTATTTATACCTCTGGTCAAGTCTATCAAGGAGTCATGATGTTCAATATATATATAATATATAATATATATGCCAAAATGTGTTACCTGGCACATCTACAAGCAGAGATATGTAATCATCCATCCTTATTAAATAGCTACAGTGACAGGTTAATTGGCTGATGAAACTCTCATTTATTACTACATTTGGCTGTATTATTCTATACAGGTTTCAAAACAACAACTTAAAAAGCTGACCTTTGACTTAAATCATTCAGACAGGACCCAGAAATGTGGTATTCAAGTTACCTTTAGAGGCACATAAGATGGCCATTAAATTATTTCAAATGATACAAAAGTAAAAGCATGACACAGTCATTAAAAAAGACAGACAAATGTTTTGATGAATACCCCAATGAAAAAACATTGAGAACAGCTGAAAAGACTATCATAACAAGTCCTACCTGATATCTCCAATCCTGGGTGCCCTTTTCTTGCGAACAAAGCATGGTTGCAAGGACCCTGTCTGGGCACACAAACCACTCACACCTGAAACAACAAAATTTGTCAGTGAGGAGAAGTGTGACTGCTTCACGTCATGCAACAAATGACATTGGATAATAATTATAATTATCTTCCTCTAACAAATGATTGAAGAAAATATAATCCATTTTACTTAAAGATCTGCCAATTTTCAGTCAGATAACTATGATGAGGTGGACAAATATGCTCTAATTAGATTTAGACATGCAGCTTTCAAAAATTGTTTTGCAAATCAATATGTATTGCAAATCAATATGTATTGTTACCACATCTGTTGCAAGACTGCTGTAATATACTGTAGAGAAAATGTGCATATATATACACTGTATTTATCAATACAGTTAAACGTAATAAATTGTTTTATACTAATTGCCTCTTTAACCTACATCAATCACTTAGTATGATTTGTGTATGGTATTTATTCCATGTAATCTACATCAATGACCAATAGCGTGATTTGTGAATGGTATCTTTTCCATATAATGTAGATCAATGACCTAGTATGATTTGTGTATGGTATCTTTTCCATGTAATCTACATCAATGACTAATTGCGTGATTTGTGTATGGTATCTTTTCCATGTAATCTACATCAATGACCTAGGATGATTTGTGTATGGTATTTCTTCCATGGAATCTAGATCAAAGACCTAGAATGATTTGTGAATGGTATCTTTTCCATGTAATCTACATCAATGACCAAAAGCATGATTTGTTTATGGTATTTCTTCCATGTAATTTAGATCAATGACCTTAAAGTATTATTTGTAACTGGTATTTCTTCCATGTAATCTAGATCAGTCACTTAGTTTGATTTGTGTATGGTATCTCTTGTAATCTAGATTAATGACTTAGTATGATTTGTGAATGGTATTTCTTCCATGGAATCTACATCAATGACTTAATATGATTTGTAAATGGTATTTCTTCCATGTAATCTAGATCAATGACCTACGATGATTTGTGTATGGTATTTATTCCATGTAATCAAGATCAATGACCTACGATGATTTGTGTATGGTATTTATTCCATGTAATCAAGATCAATGACCTACGATGATTTGTGTATAGTATTTATTCCATGTAATCTAGATCAATGACCTACGATGATTTGTGAATGGTATTTCTTCCATGTAATCTAGATCAATGACCTACGATGATTTGTGTATGGTATTTATTCCATGTAATCTAGATCAATGACCTAGTATGATTTGTGTATGGTATTTATTCCATGTAATCTAGATCAATGACCTAGTATGATTTGTGTATGGTATTTATTCCATGTAATCAAGATCAATGACCAATAGTGTGATTTGTGTATGGTATTTATTCCATGTAATATAGATCAATGACTTAGTATGATTTGTGAATGGTATTTCTTACATGTAATCTACATCAATGACCTATGATGATTTGTGAATGGTATTTCTTACATGTAATCTACATCAATGACCTATGATGATTTGTGAATGGTATTTCTTACATGTAATCTACATCAATGACCTATGATGATTTGTGAATGGTATTTCTTACATGTAATCTACATCAATGACCTATGATGATTTGTGAATGGTATTTCTTACGTGTAATCTACATCAATGACCTATGATGATTTGTGAATGGTATTTCTTACATGTAATCTACATCAATGACCTATGATGATTTGTGAATGGTATTTCTTACATGTAATCCAGTCCTTATATGACATGTGTATGAGACATTTCGTCCATGATAAAACCAAGAGGTCACATGATAATAAAAGTAGTCTTATTACTGAATACAGTGAGTTACGATTGGCCAAAATTGTGTCAAGTCAGCAGATAGTCTCATCTTTAAACATGAGCTAATCTCTCTAAATATTCTGTAAATAGACTGTACAATGACACATTACATTAAACCCCAACATTCCAAATATTCAAAATAAACTAAATAAACACATTTCTTTGTTTGACTGTTCTGTGAAATGTTGTTTCCAATATAACACTATATACATGGCCTTGTATGAAGATTTACTACATATTTCCATTCCACTAGTAAAAGGCAGGTTTTGAAGATGTTTTCCATTCCACCAGTAGATGATAAGTTTATCAGATGTTTTCCATTGAGTTAAATGATAAGTTTATTTGATGTTTTCCAATCCAGTAAATGATACGTTTACTAGATGTTTTAAAATCCAGTAAATGATAAGTGTATCAGATGTTTTCCATTGAGTTAAATGATAAGTTTATTAGATGTTTTCCATTGAGTTAAATGATAAGTGTATTAGATGTTTTCCATTGAGTTAAATGATAAGTTTATTAGATGTTTTCCATTGAGTTAAATGATAAGTTTATTAGATGTTTTCCATTGTGTTATATGATAACTTCTATTATGTTTTCCATTGAGTTAAATGATAACTTCTATTATATTTTTTCCATTGAGTTAAATAATAAGTTTATTAGATGTTTTCCATTGACTTAAATGATAAGTTTATTAGATATTTTCCATTGAGTTAAATGATAAGTGTATTAGATGTTTTCCATTGTGTTATATGATAACTTCTATTATATTTTTTCCATTGTGTTATATGATAACTTCTATTATATTTTTTCCATTGAGTTAAATGATAAGTTTATTAGATGTTTTCCATTGTTTTCCACTACATAAACTGTTCCTAATTACTATGCCCAATGTCAAACACTACATAAACTGCTCCTAATTACTATGCCCAATGACAAATACTAAATAACCCGTTCCTAATTACTATGCCCAATGACAAACACTACATAAACTGTTCCTAATCACTATGCCCAATGTCAAATACTACATAAACTGTTCCTAATTACTATGTCCAATGACAAATACTAAATAACCTGTTCCTAATTAGTATGCCCAATGACAAACACTACATAAACTGTTCCTAATCACTATGCCCAATGTCAAATACTACATAAACTGTTCCTAATTACTATGTCCAATGACAAATACTAAATAACCTGTTCCTAATTAGTATGCCCAATGACAAACACTACATAAACTGTTCCTAATTACTATGTCCAATGTCAAACACTACATAAACTGTTCCTAATTACTATGTCCAATGACATACACTACATAAACTGTTCCTAATTACTATGCCCAATGACAAACACTACATAAACTGTTCCTAATCACTATGCCCAATGACAAATACTACATAACCTGTTCCTAATCACTATGCCCAATGACAAACACTACATAAACTGTTCCTAATTACTATGCCCAATGACAAACACTACATAACCTGTTCCTAATTACTATGCCCAATGACAAACACTACATAAACTGTTCCTAATTACTATGCCCAATGACAAACACTACATAAACTGTTCCTAATTACTATGCCCAATGACAAACACTACATAAACTGTTCCTAATCACTATGCCCAATGACAAACACTACATAAACTGTTCCTAATTACTATGCCTTATGACAAATACTACATAACCTGTTCCTAATTACTATGCCCAATGACAACCACTACATAAACTGTTCCTAATTACTATGCCCAATGACAAACACTACATAAACTGTTCCTAATTACTATGCCCAATGACAAATACTACATAACCTGTTCCTAATTACTATGCCCAATGTCAAACACTATATAAACTGTTCATAATTACTATGCCCAATGACAAACACTACATAAACTGTTCCTAATTACTATGCCCAATGACAAACACTACATAAACTGTTCCAAATTACTATGTCCAATGTCAAACACTATATAAACTGTTCCTAATTACTATGCCCAATGACATACACTACATAAACTGTTCCTAATTACTATGCCCAATGACAAACACTACATAAACTGTTCCTAATCACTATGCCCAATGTCAAACACTACATAAACTGTTCCTAATTACTATGTCCAATGACAAATACTAAATAACCTGTTCCTAATTACTATGTCCAATGACAAACACTACATAAACTGTTCCTAATTACTATGTCCAATGTCAAACACTATATAAACTGTTCCTAATTACTATGCCCAATGACAAACACTACATAAACTGTTCCTAATCACTATGCCCAATGACAAATACTACATAACCTGTTCCTAATTACTATGCCCAATGACAAACACTACATAAACTGTTCCTAATTACTATGCCCAATGACAAACACTACATAACCTGTTCCTAATTACTATGCCCAATGACAAACACTACATAAACTGTTCCTAATTACTATGCCCAATGACAAACACTACATAAACTGTTTCTAATTACTATGCCCAATGACAAACACTACATAAACTGTTCCTAATTACTATGCCCAATGACAAACATTACATAAACTGTTCCTAATTACTATGCCCAATGACAGACACTACATAACCTGTTCCTAATTACTATGCCCAATGACAAACACTACATAAACTGTTCCTAATTACTATGCCCAATGACAAACACTACATAAACTGTTCCTAATTACTATGCCCAATGACAAACACTACATAAACTGTTCCTAATTACTATGCCCAATGACAAACACTACATAAACTGTTCCTAATTACTATGCCCAATGACAAACACTACATAAACTGTTCCTAATCACTATGCCCAATGACAAACACTACATAAACTGTTCCTAATTACTATGCCCAATGACAAACACTACATAAACTGTTCCTAATTACTATGCCCAATGACAAACACTACATAACCTGTTCCTAATTAATATGCCCAATGACAAACACTACATAAACTGTTCCTAATTAATATGCTCAATGACAAACACTACATAACCTGTTCCTAATTAATATGCCCAATGACAAACACTACATAAACTGTTCCTAATTACTATGCACAATGACAAACACTACATAAACTGTTCCTAATTACTATGCCCAATGACAAACACTACATAACCTGTTCCTAATTACTATGCCCAATGACAAACACTACATAACCTGTTCCTAATTAATATGCCCAATGACAAACACTACATAACCTATTCCTAATTAATATGCCCAATGACAAACACTACATAACCTGTTCCTAATTACTATGCCCAATGTCAAACACTACATAACCTGTTCCTAATTACTATGCCCAATGACAAACACTACATAAACTGTTCCTAATTACTATGCCCAATGACAAACACTACATAACCTGTTCCTAATTACTATGCCCAATGTCAAACACTACATAAACTGTTCCTAATTACTATGTCCAATGTCAAACATTATATAAACTGTTCCTAATTATTATGCCCAATGACAAACACTATATAAACTGTTCCTAATTACTATGCCCAATGACAAACACTACATAAACTGTTCCTAATTACTATGCCCAATGACAAACACTACATAAACTGTTCCTAATTACTATGCCCAATGACAAACACTACATAAACTGTTCCTAATTACTATGCCCAATGACAAACACTATATAAACTCAGTTATTCTTGATTGCTTTGCCTAAAGACACGCACTAGATAAATTCAGTTCCTGATTAAAATGGTCAATGACAAGCACTAAATAAATACAGTTCTTAATAACTACTATGACCAATGAAATACATCAAAATGGGTTTAATTTATTCAAGTTGAAGCTAATGTCATTAAAATGGATTTGACATCCTCAAATTAAAACTAATATGTCATCAAAATAGATTTGACTTATTCAAAATGAAGCTAATACAGGACAGTAGAACCTGTCTTGAAAGACCACCCTACCTGCCATAAAATTATTGTCTCTCAATACAGGTTGTCTCTCATAACGCTGGTCTTTCAAGACAGGTTTCACTGTACCATGTCATCAAAATGTATCTGATGTATTCAAATTGAACCTTTTATCATGTCATCAAAATAGATTTGACTTATTTAAATTGAAACTAATACCATATCATCAAAATAGATTTGACTTATTCAAACTGAAACTATTACCATGTCATCAAAATAGATTTGACTCATTCAAATTGAAACTAATATCATGTCATCAAAATGGATCGGACTTATTCAAATTTAAACTAATATGTCATCAAAATAGATCTGACTTCTTCAAATTGAAACTAATACCATGGCATCAAAATAGATCTGATGTATTCAAATTGAAACTAATATGTCATCAAAGTGGATTTGACTTATTCAAATTAAAACTAATATGTCATCAAAGTGGATCTAACTTATTCAAATTGAAACTAATACCATGTCATCAAAATGGATCTGATGTATTCAAATTGAAACTAATATCATGTCATCAAAATGAATTTAAATTATTCAAATTGAAACTAATATGTCATCAAAATCGATTTGACTTATTCAAACTGAAACTAATACCATGTCATCAAAATGGATTTGACTTACTCAAACTGAAACTAACTAATATCATGTCATCAAAATGGATCTGAATCATTCAAATTGAAACTAATATGTCATCAAAGTGGATTTGACTTATTCAAATTGAAACTAATACCATGTCATCAAAATGGATCTGATGTATTCAAATTGAAACTAATGTCATCAAAATAGATTTGACTTATTCAAATTGAAACTAATACCATGTCATCAAAATAGATTTGACTTACTCAAACTGAAACTAATATCATGTCATCAAAATGGATATGAATTATTCAAATTGAAACTAATATGTCATCAAAGTAGATTTGAATTTATTCAAATTGAAACTAATACCATGTCATCAAAATGGATCTGATGTATTCAAATTGAAACTAATATGTCATCAAATTAGATTTGACTTATTCAAATTGAACCTTTTATCATGTCATCAAAATAGATTTGACTTATTCAAACTGAAACTATTACCATGTCATCAAAATAGATTTTACTCATTCAAACTGAAACTAATACCATGTCATCAAAATAGATTTGACTCATTCAAATTGAAACTAATATCATGTCATCAAAATAGATTTGACTTATTCAAATTGAAACTAATACCATGTCATCAAAATAGATTTGACTTATTCAAATTGAAACTAATACCATGTCATCAAAATAGATTTGACTTATTCAAATTGAAACTAATATCATGTCATCAAAATAGATTTGACTTATTCAAATTTAAACTAATATCATGTCATCAAATAGATTTGACTTATTCAAATTGAAACTAATACCATGTCATCAAAATAGATTTGACTTATTCAAATTGAAACTAATATCATGTCATCAAAATAGATTTGACTTATTCAAATTGAAACTAATATCATGTCATCAAAATAGATTTGACTCATTCAAATTGAGCAGCAATGAGTGTGTGCCCACCATTTTTTACAGGTGTGTTTTTGACCAATGGAGTGTTATTTTTTACCATTTTCGCAAGTGTGTTTTTGACCAACAGAGGGTTATTATTGTTGGTTTCAACGATGAAATCTTTGAAATTGTTAACTGAATTAACAATATAATTTTATATATAATCAAAAATTCATGACAAACGTCGGAGAAGCACAGATTACTAGATTAACTAGAGAATGGTTGGCTGATATCAAGAAATTTCTCCCGGTCAGGTGATATATTAACCGCCGCAACTCCTCGTCCTGTTACACCACCTGAACTCGATCTCGTTGCACCTCCACCTGAACTCGATCTCACTGCACCTCCACCTGAATTTCAGGATGATAAACCTCCAAGTATGAAAATATATAAACCTGATGAAATATTTACACCTGAAATGATGAGTAAAATTAGTAATACTCCTACGGATGATGATGATAAATTAGCTGATCTTGCTGTTGAAACATATAATAATAAAAAAAATATACAAAAACCGAGTATGACAAATCTATAGATTTTGATACCTGGTACAAAAAAAATATATTTGGCAAAATATGGTGGAAAAAAAACAACTTATAAAACAAATCCTGATTTTGCTTCATATGAACAAAAAGTAAAAGTTAAAAGAAGTGGTATACCGCCATATGTGTAATCATTTCCTCCTGAAATAAAAATAAGAGCTGAAGTTGATCCTATGCAAAGTATACCTGGAAAATCGGGTCAGGGTTATTACGGTGGTAATATACCATGTTCAAGAAGTATCCTTGATGATATAACATGATTGGAAGTCCTCATCAGAGGAAAATGAGCTGGAAATAATTCTCCAAAGATAATTAACAAGGCAGCTGAAATCTGTCAACGACTATTTCAAGGTCGTGTAATGGATATTGGACTATATCATAGTTTTATTGATGAACTTACTGATGACTACTACAGTGATTAATAATTTTGTCATCCGATTAGATAAATAGTATTTAAATAAAATGATAGCACATCGTAGTATAAATAGAGCAAGACCTGTTTACATCGTAAATTCACGATTGCCTGTGTATAAGGTGACCTACGGGGATGGATTAGGTGACGTTGTCTCTGGGCTTTTTACTAGAATTGCTCCAATTATTTTACTGATCAGTAAAGAAATATCGTCAAAAGCTATTGGAGTTCTTGGTGATAAGGTTGGTAGCGAAACTGGTAACAAGGTTGGTAATCTTGTTATTGACGCGTTTGATACCGCAAAGAAAAACTTATGTCGTTGGTGAGAAGAAAAAAACCAGTATAATTACCGTCTACGAATCAGATGCCACCTCAGGTAAGTAAGGTAGTCAATGAAATAGCAAAACAAAGATTACAACCGGTTGCTGGTTCTGGTCTAAGAAGATTATGATTTAGATCGACGAATATATAATAAAATGTTTAAACATGAGATAGATGACGCCTTTGATGTGGATGCTCCTGTACGAAAAAATGATTCTGTATGCAATTATCAATATTTTTCGTATAGCGCTCCGATCCCCAATGCAAGATTTGATGACACATCCAAATATTTCTTGCCGTGTGAGGCGTTCATTGAGGTAGAGGGACAACTAATACGAGCTAATGATACACCATTTCTTCCTGCTGATGGTCTCGATAATATTCCAATAGGATTTGTCACCAATGGTATAATGGCACTATTTAGTGGTGCACAGTATATAATTAATTCTACTAGAATCGAATCCATTGATAACGATGTTGATGTTGCAACCACAATAATGGGTCTAGCTAGATTCTCTGATGATTTTTATTAAATCTGCAGGTTATTCAATGATGTTCACAAAGGATCTCACAAATAACGCTGATCATAATCCGTTTGCACTAAGACGACCAAAAATACATACAGTTGCAGCTACTGATGCTGACGTTGAACCTGTTGTTTTTGGTAATAATCTTAACTACAATCCAGGATTTGCAGTGCTAAAAAAGATGATAGACGCCAATGGTAGATTTTCATGACTGATTCCATTGTCTCATATATTTGGATTTTGCAGAGATATCAGAAAAGTTATCTTTTATAAAGTAATACTATCAAAATTAGCTTTGTGGATGCCAATTATGACTCCATCATTGTCTGTTGAAACTTGGTTGTTATCTTTTATGGATCACGGAGGAAAATCACTATTATCATGGTTTGATATTACAACCGCTACCACAAATAGTACTGTTGGTGGTGTTTTTACTTGGCAGATCGCGTTAACAAAAATCGTTTCTGCACCAAGACATATCTTTATTGCTGAACAAAATTTAGAATGAACACAAACAGATCCAGCAGTTGCTAATGATAGTTAACAATATCGTAGTCATATGATATTTGATCAATGTGGTGTCAGTGACGTATCATTGCGAATAAGTAATCAGCAAGAGCCCGCTGAAAATCTTATTCTTGATTACGATAATAATCAAATAGGTAGAGTGTATCATCATTTGTGGTCTTATATGGGTCGTGATCAATACATCGATACTGGACTACAGATATCACAGTGGGATTTTCAAAAGTTGTATCCAATCTATTACTTTTCATTGCAACATCTCGATTTATCTAAACAATCAGTCGTAGATGTAAAATTTCAAGCTCGCGTGGGGGCTCCTCCCGCTAGAGGATTTAGAGCAATTGCGGTTATTCTTAGCGATAAATCTATGACACTCGAGGGTGGTGGTGGAAAGATGAGAATCACTGATGCACCCACTGAAAATATGTACAGTAATTGAAAATCCTATGGATTTTTCACACTAACGTTTTCCAATGGAACAATTAGATGATGTGCTATCTAAATAAAATGTTGTACAGTCATGTTAATGTCACACTGACCCCTGGTCAAGTAAAGAAACTGCAATCAAAAAATTCTGTTACATGTGGCACAAAGATAACTTTGAAGCGTGAACAGATGATAGATGGACCAAATAAATTGTCGTTGACAAAAACTCAACTTAATCATTTCAATAAAGCTAAATCTGCAGTTACAGGAGTTCAATTGACTTTTTCACTGGCCGCAGTCAACGATATGATCAAATCCGGTGTTATATTTCTTCTCGCTGCACTAGCTCCACAAGCTATCCCTGCTCTTAAAGCTCTTGGATTAGGCGCTGCTGGAGCTGTTGGTAGTAATCTTATAGGTAAAATTTTCGGAAAAGGATACAAAAAAGGGAAAATGGTTCAGATTACCAGGGAGCTGATACACAAGATATTATGGGACTCATCAAGGAGGTTTAATTCCCCCGATGTTACTGCCGCTCACCGCAAAGCTGTTTACGTAACAACATCGCAGATATCACCGATGTCAAATATTGATTTGACCGATGTGGTAAAAAAACTCCCAATAAAACATTTCAGAGGTGTATTTATGAAAGATCAATTACCAACACAACCACATATCCCTGAAACTGGTATAATTAGTCTTGATGATAACGCTGGACCTGGAACTCACTGGGTAAGTTACGCAATACATCCCAAATCAATTATTTAGTTTGATTCGTATGGATTACCTCTGCCAAATGAATTTCTTAAATATATATCTAAGTTGAATACAATTCCATGTTGGTATTCAACATTACCCACGCAGACATTAACTGATCCTCCGATATGTGGACGAGAAGTCCTTAACATGTTAACGGCGGTTTCGACATCATCTAAATTACCTTATAAAGTTGTACACGAGTACACGATGGATAACTTTTTAAAGAGAAACATATAATATATATTCATGGCAGATATTTGGGGAAGATCATTATCACGTCAAATCGAAGACGGGGTTACTATCGGGCAAGTAAAAAGACTTATCAATAGAGCTATCTCATCGATAACAGACATAGAGGAATTTAAAAAAATAAATGATCAAATAGATACGTTTACGAATTTACAAAAATCCGTTGATGATGTTAAAGTCTTCGCCGAGGATTTAAAAAAAATACGTGATGAATATAACGAACATATAAACTCATTTACAGGTTTACAAAAATCTATTAACTATGTTCAGGTTCCCCTAACATTTTTTGGGAGATTCACCAGTAACCGAACCACCACTTACAATGATAAAAACCGGTATTGATAAGTTAACAGAACTTCAATTTACGCATGAAGATCACGTAAAAACATTTGTAGCTTTTCATAGAAATATCATTAATAAATTCTTTGTAGATTTTAATGATATCTGTATGAAACTCCCTGATATAAAAATATCCATCGATGATATCAAGACAATTCAAGAAGCTGTTGAAGTTGATCTTCAAACTATGAATAATAAACTCGATAAGATAAAAATTCCTCACGAGAAAGAAAATATTAACAATACTGTGTATATGATCCGACATGGATCGATGGATTGGATTAAGGATATTATTAAGAAGTTAGATTTTTATGTGGACATTTCGGGTATTTATTGATTAACAATAATTTCTGAAAAACAATTTAATCTTACATCGTGTTTTGTTCCTGCCTCTGGTCTACCACTTACTGCAAATGGGTTTAGTAATGTTATATCATTTAGCGTTCCTAGTATAGGGGACAACCAATGTTATGGTGTATAGAACTTGTGGTGGATCTAAGTAAACAACCGAATTGAAATAGTAAACAATTTGAAAATAAAATGACAACATCGCAGCGATATCGTTATGATCAGGTTAAAGAGTTTCAACAAAAACTTGAAGCTCTCTCCGATGAGTATAGAGTAAAAATAAAAAAATATCGAAGAAGAATCAATGCTGTGGATGTAACTGTGTACTCGATATCCGGTGCAACCATCGGTGCAGGTATAATATTATCATCTGTAACTATGATTGACCCGATAGCTATTCCAATTTGTATATCTGTGGCAACAACCATCGCGGGAATAGTAACCGCGATAACAAAAAAAAATATTGTCATATTCTCAGCGTAAACTACACGATTATATGGTTAAACTTCACATGATATCCAACGCGTACACACAACTGTCTTCGATGATTTCTTCATCACTCGATGACACATTAATATCCGATGATGAGTTCTCTAAGATGACCCGCATGTATGATTCAACGATGTCAAAATTAGAAAAAGATAATAACAATAACAACAATGTCACAAATATCACAAGAACTGCTTCAATGAATTGCGGAAAATACAACTCCAGGGAAAACAAAATTAATATCGTTGGTAACGAAAACTCCAGAGTTCAGCGCTGAATTTCCAACTCCGCTACCAGCTAACAAGATAGCGTTAACTCAGCTGAGATATTATTATAGTTGGCCTAATGTCAGATCAGAACCATTCGCTGGTAAACCACCCAATAACAGTTTTACGTTCGCGTATAAGAACGGTCCTGGTGGCACACCAGAATGGCACACAATACATTTACATACTGGCGCATATGATATTGAAAATATCAACACGGAGATTATAAACCAAATTGAAACAATTACTGGAAAAAAATAAAATAATTGTCGAAGATGGAGAAGATAAATCTCCCATTGAGATAAAAGGACATGAGCCATTGATGTCGACAACCTTAGAAATAAATTCACCTGACTACATCGTAGATATATATAATAGCTCAATCAGAACTCTGTTAGGTTGGCCAGAGTATCCACCTGGGTCCATCAATATAAAAGATTTACCACCGGAACAACAAAAATCTGATTATGTTTCAATGAAGGAAGATTATCATGGTTATGATCGATATGAATTAAAATACCTGCAGATCGTATTTTTGGTCGGTATTTTACACAAAAAAGAGTCGACGATGAAAGATATTATGAAATAGACGAAGATGATATTACCAAGCAGTTTACAAGAATGAATAATGATTTTTAAAGATTTAAAAATCTACTTGTAACTGCAATTAGTACATTTCCACCCAACCAAGATGAAGTCATCAAGCATGTGGAGGTATGAAACAAAATTATCGCCAACATGGTTGAATTTAATTTACGACTTGTTCAATATATTCTCGCTGAAGTTCATCCCAAAACGAGAACAGATTTTGCGACAAAATATAATATACGCATAGAAGATATTCCCACGTTTAAGTTTCCAGGATATAACATATCATGGTTATGAGGGAAATTCATTGACACCATCAATGAATTCTTCCCGCGGATCCACGAAGCATGGTTGAAAAATCTACCTGCAGTTCACCCGAGATCACCTGAGCCGAAAAAATCTGACTTTATCACAGATGATAAACCTGTTCATGAAATTGAATTAGATTACTCCGATGGTGGTTTTCTTCATGCGCTAAAGACCACAACAGATTTGACAAAAAGTTATCGTGTGATTATAAACAGAGTTTCGAGTACACAACACACGGTCCTGTAACATGGCGGTTTGAATTACCTACTCATGAAAGTTAGACAAAATAATCTATCTGTTAGATTTAATAACATCAAAAGATTATTTCAAACACATTTACAACAATTATGCAAATTTTTTCAGCGTTCTCTTCTCGCTGATGTAACAATTACACTTGACAAAATTACTAAACACGTCGAGGTGTTAAATCAAATTATTATGTTAACAAGATATTACTCGATATGATAGTCAATGATAAACAAGATAGCGTTTCCAAACAAGATTTTTTAAGATTATTTTCATTAACCGATAAAACTTTACCCGATTATAAATTTTCAGGGTGGGATGTACCATCGATGAAGAAATCGTTCACTGATGTAATTAACAAATATTTTCCACAGATCCATGCGTGCTGGTATAAATTGATTCCTCCAGAAGAAATTCTACGATGGAATAATTCAGTGTATAAAAACAAAAAAAACATAGATCATCAGGAAACGTTTATATCATCGACAATTGCCATACATGTAATCTGTGATGCTGTGTTAGGTAGTTATTCCGTTGATACATCAAAGTCATCAAGAGCGGATAAAGGTTATATCCTATATACGTTTTCTCCGAACATTTCACAGGAAGCTTAATCATGACGAATCCACCTCATTTAACATACTTGGAGACAATTAATAATTTTATATCAAGAATGTATTTTAGAATAGTCGACCAGAATTTTTCTTTGCTTTATCTTCGAGGGGAACAATTACAAATTAATCTGGATGTAAAATCATAAATGGAAAATCTTTGATTTTCACTTGCAATTTCGAGGACTTTCAATCTTGAAAATCTTTGGATTTTTAAATTGAAAACGTATAGGATTTTTAAAATATGTATCAACATGCACGAATAATTATTTACGATCGAGATAAACTTGAAAATGCTATCAGAAATTTTTTCGATGAAATTGGAAATTCTTCGGATAAAATCACCAGTGATGGAAATCAAGAAGATTTTCATGTCAAACTAATCATTGATAATCTCGGTAACGATGATAAATTTTTGTTGACGGAAGATCAAATGCAACAATTGCAAAGAGATATTATAACAACGATTAGTTGTAGTTGTGATCAAATAATGCAATATGTTCACTCCTGTCTATGCGTGGATGAGTTATTAAGGATATTGAGTGTGTAAATAAAATATCTTTGAAAAATCTTTGATTGAAAAATCTTTGATTTTAATGGAAAAAAAGTCTATAACAAATCATATGTAAAATCGACCATTTGACCCTCTTGAATAATTCCGGGTTTTTCTAGATATTTTGATTATTTTTGATGATTTTTTGTCGTTTTCCAGATTATTCTGGTTATTTTTTATTTTAATGGAAAAAGTCTACAAGAAATCCCATGTAAAATCGACCATTTGACCCTTTATTTTAAACTCACCAGAAGGTGAAAATATTAAAAAACCGAGCAAAAACAGGTAAAAAATGATGAAAAATACCATAAAATCATAATTTTTTTGCAAAATAATAAAATTTTGAAAAATAAAATTTTTATTATTAATATTATTTTGAAAAATATTATTTTTCATAGTATCATTGGATGGGTAACTATGACAAGTAATTATATACAGATATTATTGATCAGATACAATAATAAAAATCATGGTTAAAAATCAGCTATAATTAAGTCTCTATTTAGTATTTAAGACATTGCTATATTTACTTATGCTGTTATCCCCGGATGGATAATTTCTTGGCATTAATTATCCTATATGATTATTTGTCCATGATTATTCAACATAATTACTTATCACATACATGTAATATATAATATATACGCGATATATATTTGTTTGAGTGGTATTTACACGTATGTAAGTATTACATTATTACCAATGATAATTACTCATGCAGGGTTTATTCGATAATTACCCATCATTGTTTCTTCATTGTTGTTTTCCAACATATTTTTTTAATAAAATTTTTATATATATATTCCTAATCGAGCAAAATATTTAAGCGCTAATGAACTTAGTGAGATAATTTCCATGCAAGGACGAGGGCAACCCAAAAAAATTGCTGAACATCACAGTAAAGGATTAACCAGGTTGTATAAAATATGGACTGAAGCGTCCGGTAACAAAAATACAGAAGCGTGTAAACATTAAACCACGGAAATGAAATAAATATCTGATGAACATATACAACAGCGAGAAAATTTAAACAAACTGAAAGAAAAATTTAATAAAGATAAAACCTTGGTAACTTCAACAAATGTAAAAATTATACAACAAAAATTATTAATGACGATGGTAAATAAACTTAACGAATTACACCGCAATAAAACAAACATAGATAAATTTATAAAAATATATGAAACCAATAATGTAACAATCAAACAATGTACCGTGCAACAACAACAACAAAAACAAACAATAGAACAACTATGGGAACAATTATCACTAAATGAAAAAATCATTGACGATGATAAAAAACAACTACAATGGTTAACAGAAAATATCGAACAGCAAAAAAAATTATAAACGAAGATGAAATCATACAACATCAACTTAATGAGGTTTTTCAAAGAAATTTAAAAAAAGAAATGTCAGCTGAACAAAAAATGGCTGCGGCATTATTGGGAGAAACCCACATGTAAATAAAATCACAGTTGATTATTCAAGAATTTATCCAAATCCTTATTGACAGCTTTACCTTGTTTTCATTCATTAAATATTTATTTGAGGTCATACTCAATCTTTTTACTTATTATAGAAGCTGGTACAAACAATGGTATTTAATCACGTTTTTAATCATAATCTTAGTTCTTGTGTCAATGATTGTCTCAATAATTCTATACTCGTTTCTATGAGATGGTTTTCCTTCATCTCTCATTGATACAACACCTTCATATTCTTGTTCAAGATAATCACTAGTAAATATTTTAGTATCACCGATGTAATCTTTTAGTTTAACAACTGGTTGATATTTTCATCGTTCATTATACATATGGAAAATTATTTGTTTAAATTGTTTATATTTTACAAGCAATTTATTTATCATATAAAAAAGATGTGATGACTGAAAAAACCAAACCGGGTGCATTAGTCGCAAATGATAGTCAATACTACAATATAGCATATCTGTTTAACGTGATCATATATGGAATTTTTCTCGTCGAGACACCATATGATGAAGAAATAGCAGGCATGGAATTATCATCGGATTTAAACTGTGTTGCTGAACAAACCATAAATCATTTTATGAGTACAAAACGAGGCAATGGATTAACCGATGCAAGAAAATCGAAAATTTATGTGTGGAATGAATTTATTAAGAAAAAAGGTGGTGGAGCAACAAAGAAAGATATTGCTGCGTTGGAGAAAAAATTGAAAGTTCCTATTGTTGTAAAAATATTCCCAGATATAATATTTTATAGTTCTGGTTGTTATCGCAAAGCAGGAAACCAAACTGAAATCATCGACCATAATTCTCATGAATGGAATATCACCGAAGGAAATTTTCCTGATTCCAAAGCATTAAAATATTATCACAGCAATATGTTTGATTATATTCACGCGATGAGTAACACAGAACCTGTAAATATATGGTTGTTTTCCAGCGGTGAACAATATGATCAATTTGTTAAGTCAAACAGAGATATATATCGCACTGAAGAACTACAAATGGAAATGAATAATCTCGCGCTGAAATATATCAGAGGAAACAATCAAAAAATTGAAAATTTGCAACATTTGCTGATAAAATTACCAGAAATAGTTTTTCTGTACCATCGGTTGCAGCTCATTTTGCCAGAGAGAAAAACTCATGGTTGCCAACCAAACCTAGATTTCTCGAAGATGTTAGCGCGAGCTATGTAGAATACGGTCATGGTAGTCTATGGAATACAAAATATAATTTCGATGATATGACGTCCGTGGAGATGTCAGTGTATTACCCAGGAAGTTTTCTAGGGATGGGAGAATGTCATAAATATTTTAAACGGTTTGGTCATCCCACACATAGCATGTTAAGGAGAGTTGCCTGATTTTGATCTTACTGGTTTCGCTGAGATAACTTCATTTAAACTCGCTGATGGACATCATCCGATAGCTTATGTATGGTTTGGAAAACATTTCTTGGATAAGAATGGGCACCAATAGTGTTGTTGAGATATTTGTTAGATAGCGGGATATTAACTTCGTTGACCATATCCGAAGTAATAATTTCTCATCGATGTCAAACCAAAGTATGGTTACCAACACCAGACCAATTTCCCAATTATGAAACTGAATTTTTACGTGAAATTATAACGCAAGAGTGTAAAAACCTTGGTCAGATTATAATAGGAAAATTTACTCAAGGTGAAAAAGGGGTTCAAGAAGAAGTTGGACACCGTAAACGAAAATGTGCCAAGTTAGTGCATGATCTGGGTGAACTAAAATTTATTATCGATGAGACAGTTTCCAAAGGAACATATGATCGAACAACGCCAGCATATTTATCTAACGGAACGGAATTCAGTACCATCGCTGAATATTTCAGCGGAAAATTACCACAGTATACTCATCTGAGGTCATTGATGTTGGCTTATGTCTCGATAAATGTATTATCGATGGTAAATCGATTTCCTGATATCGCTCTTAAAGTCGCCACACTCATTTTATTTTGACAAAAAATACCACGAACGCGTTAATGAGCATCTTACAAATGGTAACGCATGGGCGACATGGCAAGAAAAACACGAACAACTACATAATTACAGAACCGCCGCTGATGTTCCTGACAAAGATAAATATCATAGCAATGTCATCGTGAAGCAATTATCGAGTGTTAGTATACATGACCCAATAGCACGACATAAACTTATTTACTTGAACAGCCCTGGAGGTTGTTGAAAGATGTAATTTTATGGGATGAAGCATGTACAGTATCATTGAAAATCATGAGAATATTTATTGGTTGGTTAAAAGAAATGGATACCACAGTAAATATGTGCAGAGGTCACGGTCAGCCACCTCCATTTACAGGATTATCACCTCATTGTTGGTTGAAATCCACCATTGACTACTATGAAGAGATGAATGAAGATCGTCGATCCCTCGATGATGAGTTAACCACATTGAAATTCGCGATAAGACTAAAATCAAATAAAACACAATGTGAAATAACACATGAAATGATACCTGCAACAGCCATTAATGAATTTTGGGACACATGGAAACCATCAGATTTAGTTGTAGTGAGCAGAAAAATAGTACGAGATATTCTTCAGATGAAACTATTTTATCTTCACGAAGAGAAATTTCCGTTGGAACCTGTCCCGCTATGTTACCGACTTAAAGGCACGCGATGACAAAACATCTTTGTTGATGTTCCTGGAAAACAAGAACGTATAGAAGTAGTGTTAAACGATATTGTACATGTTGACATATCCACGGTCAGAGATGCAATAAATGCAAATAATTCTCCGTGGAAACTAGGATACGCTATGACAATACATTCATCACAAGGATTAACAATCACTGATACTATTATGTGGATCATAGACAACTTCATTGAGTGGTCAAATTTAATTTATCTTGCAGTATCCCAAGTACGACAAATAAATCAACTTTGACGAGTATACATTAATTTCAACAACAAAAAAAATATTGATGAAACAGCGCCAAGAGGAAAAGGGATTTCAAGAACAAATGTAATGTAAGAATAGTGGAAGATGTTACTAGACAAAATATGGGTCTCATAAATAGATTAACTTCCCATCCAAAAATTGAATCTGCCTGGTACTTTAATTGCAGTGTGTATGCAAAAACAAAAGCGGGAAAAAGGTACAAATTTGACCTTTTTGACGACATTAGTGAAACACTAAATCGCAATTTATAAGCAAAATGGTTTTTTTCCATATTGATTCTGGATACATTTGGAGGTACAGAACTTTGTTCCAAAATGGATATGAATAGTTTTAATCTTTAATTATATATATTTAAATTAGAAAAGTGATTTTCGGAAAAGGACAAAACCTGTAAATGGTAAGAATGTTCTTATAATTTTGTATCTAAAATTTTGAAATATGCATATTATATTTCAATCTTGAATCAATGGACAAAAAAGTATTATTTCTCAGTCACACTGTATTGATGTTTATATTTACTAATTATACCAACACTCCAGCGTAGAACAGAGTTCATGTATTACTATATTGGGCAACATTATATATGTACCCAATGGTGCATGACACTGTACTACACTTATCGATTTTTTAAGCATTATGTGGTTATGTGTGTGAGGGTGTGTCCCAAGGTGTATGTGAGCATTTTTCATGATAATGGTTCTGTGATACATGTCTATATAAGCCCTGTGAAAGTTTTACCTAAAACAAGATTTAACAATGGATAATCAAATTAAAATTTTGTCAATGAACGTTAGGGGTCTACATAGTTCTGATCTCAAAAGAAGAGATATTTTCTGCTGGGTCAAACAAAAGAAAGCATCTATTATATGTTTACAAGAGACACATAGTACAGTTGAGACTGAGAAGTATTGGGAGGCTGAATGGTGATATAAGTGTGTTTTTTGCCATACATCTAGCAGTAGTGCTGGTGTTGCTATCCTGTTTAGAAATAATTTTGAATTTCTTATTCTTAGAAACAGATGTGATTGTCAGGGTAGATACATTCTCTTAGATTTATTAGTTAATGGACAGAGATTCACACTAGTGAATCTATATGGTCATAATGATGATAATGCTGAGTTTTTTAAAAATTTGAAAGAGGATATTATAAATTTTGAAAATTCCTCTGTTATTATTTGTGGTGACTGGAATGTTGTTCAGGACATGGAGCTTGACTCATATAATATTTTGCATGATAAACACTCCATGGCCAGAGCAGCAGTCCAGGACATCAAGAATCAACTAGATTTGTGGATCCTTGGAGAACAGTCAATCCTGACAGTAGAGTATTTACTTGGCATCAGGCAAGCCCGGTGAAACAGAGTAGACTAGACTATTTTTTAATCTCTGAGGACATGTTTTCAAATTGTATGGACGCCTCTATTATTCCTGCCTATAAAACAGATCATTCAGCAATAACACTAAAATTATCTATATCTGGAAATTCAATTCAAAGCTATTAAAGCAAAATGAATATATTCAATTGCTTAAAAAATGTATAACCAACACAGTAGAAGAATGTTATTGTGAAGGTGATAAGAAAAACCCACTTCAGGTGAAACTAACATGTAATAATCAATTGTTTTTTGAAATCCTTAAAATGATAATAAGATCAGAATCTATTATGTATTCACAAGCTAAAGCAAAACAGGAAAAACAAAATTTCAGCAAAATGGAAGCTGAAATAAATACCTTACATGCTTTAGTGAATCAAAATAATAACCCCTCTACGATGAAAGAATTGAACAAAAAACAAGCGGATTTCGAAGAAATGAGGAAAAAAAAGGTGGAAGGTATAATGTTAAGATCTAAGGCAAGATGGTATGAATCTGGTGAAAAAAACTCTAAATATTTTCTTAATCTCGAAAAGAGAAATTACACAAACAAAACAATAAAAGAGTTAACTAAGGAAGATGGAACAAGGGTAACAGATTCAAAAGAAATATTAAATCAACAGAAAGACTTTTATGAAAAATTATACCAAAGTAAAAACAAATGTAACTTTCAAACGCTTAACCACTTTTTTAACCATGATAAAAAAACTCTCAGATTTTGAAAGAAGTTCATGTGAAGGTAAGTTAACGTTTGAGGAATGTGGTTTAGCACTAAAAAATATGAAAAATGAAACTAGCCCTGGTTCTGATGGATTTACGGTAGAATTTTACAAATTCTTTTGGAAAGACCTAGGCGGTTTTCTCTTTAGGTCTCTAAATACTGGATACGATATGAATCATTTTTCAGAATTTCAGTCTCAGGGGATCATAACGTGCATTCCAAAAGAAGATAAAGACAGGAAATTTTTTAAAAATTGGAGACCGATCTCTCTACTTAATGTGGATTACAAGATTGCTTCATCTTCAATTACTAATAGGGTTAAAAAAGTACTCCGGTCTATTATCAGTGACACCCAAAAAGGTTTTATGAAAGGGAGATTCATTGGTGAAAATACAAGACTGTTGTATGACCTGATGCAATACCTTGAGGAAAAAAATGAATTTGGTCTTCTCCTATTGATAGACTTTGAAAAAGCTTTAGACTCAGTTGAATGGGACTTTCTGGAAACTGCCCTGAAGTCTTTTAACTTTGGAGAATCAATTTGTCACTGGTTCAGGATATTTTGCAATAATTCAAAAAGTTGTGTTATTAATAATGGACATTTATCACCTTTCTTTAATTTGGAGAGAGGTTGTCACCAGGGAGACCCTTTATCATCCTACTTTTTTATAATAGGAATCGAACTTCTTGCAATAGAACTAAAGAAAAACACAGATGTTACAGGCATTTTTTATAATGAAATAGAGTTCAAATTAGGGCAGTACGCTGATGATGCTTTTCTATTATTAGATGGTTCTCATTTGTCCTTGAGGACAACCATGCAGATTTTAAATGATTTTGCTTTGGTGTCAGGTCTGCACTGCAATGTTTTGAAATCGAAAGCAATTTGGATTGGAAACAAAAAATATTCTAATGAAAAAATATGTCCAGAAATTGATATTAACTGGTCAATGTCCAATTTTAGATTGCTGGGAGTATATTTCTCTTTGAACTTGGAGGGTATGGTAGAGCTTAATTATTCGATGAAGTTAAAGGAAGTTAAGAAACTGCTTGGCTGGTGGAGTAGAAGAAATTTATCCATTATTGGAAAAATTACTTTGATAAAGTCCTTGCTTTTGCCTAAATTCATTCATCTTTTTGCAGCTTTGCCAAATCCTCCACCCCATATAGAAAAGGAACTGAATACATTGTTTTTCCAGTTTATTTGGGGCAGTAAAACTGAGAGAGTTAAAAGAGACACACTTATAGCTTCTTTTGAGGAAGAGGGATTAAATATGATTCACTTGCATTCATTTGTGTGTTATATAAAATTTTCCTGGATTAGGCGCCTCTTAATAAACGAAGATGGCTTATGGCAAAAACTGGTTTCTGAACAAATATTTGGAAAATTTGGAGGTATGCTGTTACTTTCATTAGGAAAAACTAAATTAAAAGTAATTTCTAAATTAATTAAAAATATTTTTTGGCGTGATGTTATTTATGCGTTATCTCAATGGAAAAATAAACCATCTACTGTCAATGAATACTTGTCTCAAGATATTCTTAATTTAGTGACTGCAGATAATTTTAAATCATACACAAGGTGGAGAACAAACGGTATTGTAATTATTCAACATCTTTTTGATGCACAAGGGTCTCTATTAAGTTTTGATGAAATAAAACAAAAAACAAAAACAAATAATTTCATACAGTACTTTGCTCTTATTTCAAAGATCTCAGTGATGTGGAAAAAGAAAATTAAAACTTTCTTTGAAAGTGGAAATAGTTTTCTTGTAGCTTTGGACAAACATCCCTCCTTAGGGTAAGAGCAAAGAATAAATTTATATATAAAGACCTGATAAGAACCAAAATAATAAAGCCAAATGGTAAACAGGAAACTTGGTCCAGACAGCTAGAGTGTGCGATTGGTACAAATGAATGGACCAACTCTTTTGTTTCGGCTAGATCTTATACAAAAGACACAAAACTGATTAGCTTTAACTATAGATTTCTCCACAGAAATATTGCCACAAACCAGTTTCTAAAAAAGATTAATTTAAGTGATAATGATAAATGTACCTTTTGTAATGAGGGAATAGAAGAAATTGAGCACTTATTTTATGACTGTTTAGTTACTGAAAACTTTTGGAAACTGTTGGTAGAATGGATCCAAACTTATGACCCAAATTTTCAAATTACACGAAAAGATGTCTTTATAGGAAATTACAACTTTGACGATCTTATTAACTTCCTAATTTTGCTTGCAAAATATGTTACATACAGGTCACGTTGTGCATCAAAAAGCCCAAATCTTGCCTATTATAAAAATTGTGTTTTATCATATAAAACGCTGGAAAAATATGTCGCCAAAGTGAATAACAGAAGTGATGAGTTTAAAAGAAAGTGGACCCTATTATCAACTTTTGGTACATGAATTATTATTATAATTATTATTATTATTATTATTATTATTATTATTATTATTATTAAAATTTATATATTTATTATTTTTTTTTTTTTAAATGCAATTTCAAGCATCTTGGGGTTTGTATGCGAGTATGACTTTGTGTACAATAATTGTGATTGTAAGTAAGTGTCTGTGTGTGCATGTGTGTGCGTGTTGTATAGGGAACACATGTAGAGATCAGGACATAAAAGAATTTAAGATCATGCCCCATACGCCAGGTCAGGTGGTGATGTAGGGGAATATGTAAAATCCTGATACCTTGTGTTCAAAAAAAAAAAAAAAAGAAATCGTTAATGATATCATGATAATGAAAAACCGACATGTTCTCATTTATATACTTTTCTGTTATCGCGATGACAAGTTTCATGTTTATGGTTCTGGTGTCCTCATTGTTAATCGCTGCAACAGCATCTGGTAATCGTTTAATCCATTCACGAGATTGTCCATGTTTGATAAATTACTTTGCGTACTGATAATGAAATAGTTTATCAGCTAGAGTTCTATTAAACTGCTCAACAATTGCCTGATCACGATGAATTGTGGTGTGACCTCGTCTAATTACAGTATTTATGTTGTTTCATAATAGATGATACTTTACCCTGAAACTCTTTACCGGGATCAACCTGAAGAAGATTTGGATATCGTAGAGGTCCTCGATGATAAATCTTTTTGAACGTGGATGCGACTTCAGATGATGATTTTGTTGATAACGGCTCAGCTTCCTTGTATCTACTCGCGATATCAACTACCATCAATGTGTATTTATAAACATGTTTTTTTAACTATATCATGCTATAGAAATAATATATCTGCCTGATGAACCTCATTTGGAACATTAACATCGAAATATGCACATTGAATTTTTTTCGGACGAGGTAAATAAATTTACCATATTGCTTGTTTAGCCAACCAATCAACAGCTATTTTGTGAGGTACTTTAGCGATGCTGGCGAGTTTATCGATGGCTGATCTACCCATGAAATATCCCGTTGGAGAATAATAAATTGCTTCCATGTTATATACTAGCACCGAACAATAATTTACCTTTCATCATGGTTTTTATTAACCATGATACTAATTTTTCCTTGAACGATTTATCCGGGATGGAGTTTAACGTGTGTATCAACCTTACATCAGCGAGATGACATTGTTGAAGATCACCACTACGATAAGCTATATCGTGTAATCTACACGCTTCATCGATAGCGTTTATCGGATCTTCACTGGGTTTAGGTTGGTTTTGATCATCGAGTCGGATATCGAGTCTGGTCCCAGGTCCACAATAACTATATCCTGGAAGATGTTTCTCTCCTGGATACTTAGCCCATGGTGTTCCTGGGAGTTTCGTTAATCCAGAGGTGATATCACCACTGGGGTTTCTTTTAAATCAAAATTTTTTGGTCTCGCATCGTTCACAACTGCCGGTGGCCGCCTCTCTGTTATTCTTCGTAGTAACGGTTGTCGGGTTAATTATGATTACGATTAAATACGATGTCTACATTTCACACAATATAAATTCATAATATATTAGGTTATATGGATATGAATGTAATGACTATTCCGCGCTGAAGAAAAAAACACCCATGAAACATCATCCGATGCTACCAAATTCCATACGGATGATTATCATCGGACCATCAGGTAGTGGTAAAACACAATTACTAATTGATATGATAATGAGACATATGTAATGGGACATTTGGTTGCTCCTAGCGTAAATGATCAACATTGTTATCAAGTGTTAAAAGATTATAACGAAAGTGCATCAGAAATCACTGGTGAAAACATCATAGAGTTTATCACAGATATTGACAAGGCACCATCCATGGATGATTTAGATAACAACATTAATAATCTTGTTGTATACAATGATGTAATGTTAGATAAACAAAAAAATCCAGCTAGGATATTTTCTCGTGGACAACACAAAAACACAGACGTGATATGTCACTCAACGATACACACAGATCCCAAAAATGATCCGAGATAATTGCAATTTATTATGTGTGTTTAACGGAGTTGATACTAATCCACTTAGAAATATTTGGCAGACTTGGTGCTCCAACATGGATTATAATCAGTTTAAAAATTTCTTTAGTGGTGCTCATGCATCCCCTAACGGATTTATAACTATAAATTTATCAGATCCGAGGATACGATATCGTATCGGATTGGATTGCATTTACAGTTAATTCAGTTAACAATTTCATCGCTGCGTTGCAATCAATCAAAGATTTCATCATTGAAACCAACAATAATAACCCTCCGTTGGTCAAAAACACACTTGCGAAAATGGTAAAAAAAATAACCCTCCGTTGGTCAAAAACACACCTGTAAAAAATGGTGGGCACACACTCATTGCTGGTAATTAAAACTAATACCATGTCATCAAAATCGATTTGACTTATTCAAATCAGAACTAATATCATATCATCAAAATTGACTTATTCATTTTATGTTGAATCTGTTACCATGTCATCATTTTTATGACATGTTTAACTTTATGTGCTGATTGTGAACATATATGTGTATGGAAAGGGGCAAAGAAGAAAAACATGTTATATTGGCTGCAAGGATTCGCAAGTTCTTTATCTTAAATAACACAGTTCAGGGCATCAGATAACTCATGGATCATACTGGCTACAAACAACATTACAAAGTGAGTCAAGTGTATATGTCATGCTTACCTATCAGGTTCCCTGGAGTTTATAATAAAAAGTTTGAGGTCAATTATGACTATCTTATGACAAAAACCCATTTCCAGTCCAAACTTTCTAATTGGTTGTTGTTGTCATTTTTGTAGGGTTTAATGCCATTTTTCAACACAAGAAAGGCTATACATGGTGGCCAGTATAAATGGTGAAAGAAGAACCCGGGAAACCCCAGGAAAGAACCACCAACCTACAAGAAGCTACTGGCAAGCTTTCTCACATACCCACATTGGTCAAATCTGAGAGGCGGACCCACACAGACAGAGGTGAGATGGCAGTTATCCGTAACGGAGAGTGCTTTGGACCACTCTGCCACTCAGAGCCCTGCTGAAAAAATATAAACTTACAACTATTTCTTCTTCTAATTCTGTTTTTTTTACCTGTTACTTTAGAATATTTTTATCAGTTTCAATTGTAAATTTTATTATCATGTTCCATTTTTTTAGAACTGCCAGTGGGTCTCAAAATTGGAACTGTTTTCCATGTTTAAAACTGAAATCTAATTCTGACTGGGCATGAAAATTAGGGATGTGATGCTAACAACAAAAATGCAATATAATACAAAAGACAGGAAAAGAATGTCATAAAATCAATAGCGTACTCCTTGGAAGGAAACTTTTTCTAAAAGTCTAAAGCAATAATATGTTAGGCATCACAATTAGTAAAAATCTGAAATGCAACCATAGCATTCAAAAATATGCAGCAAAGCAAATCATGCTGTTGGACTATAAGACCTAACTTATCATGTTACCCTCAAGGAGTATGCACTGAGGCAAATCATACTGTTTGGACTATAAGACCTAACATTTTATGTTGCCTTCAAGGCATATGTACTGAGGCAAATAATAATGTTGGACTATAAGACCTAATTTTTCATGCTGCCCTCAAGAAATGTGTATCTAGGCAAATCATACTGTTGGACTATAAGACCTAACTTATCATGTTACCTCAAGGCATATGCACTGAGGCAAATCATACTGTCCTGACTATAAGACCTAACTTATCTTACCCTCAAGGAGTATGCACTGAGGCAAATCATACTGTTTGGACTATAAGACCTAACATTTTATGTAGCCTTCAAGGAATATGCACTGAGGCAAATCATACTGCTGGACTATAAGATCTAAATTATCATGTTACCCTCAAGAAATGTGTATCAAGGCAAATCATACTGTTGGACTATAAGACCTAACTTATCATGTTACCCTCAAGGAGTATGCACTGAGGCAAATCATACTGTTTGGACTATAAGACCTAACTTATCATGTTACCCTCAAGGAGTATGCACTGAGGCAAATCATACTGTTGGACTATGAGACCTAATTTTTTATGTTGCCTTCAAGGCATATGCACTGAGGCAAATCATACTGTTTGACTATAAGACCTAACTTATCATGTTACCCTCAAGGAGTATGCACTGAGGCAAATCATACTGTTTGGACTATAAGACCTAACATTTTATGTTGCCTTCAAGGAGTATGAACTGAGGCAAATCATACTGTTGGACTATAAGACCTAACTTATCATGTTACCCTCAAGGAGTATGCACTGAGGCAAATCATACTGTCTGGACTATAAGACCTAACTTATCATGTTACCCTCAAGGAGTATGCACTGAGGCAAATCATACTGTTGGACTATAAGACTTAAATTATCATGCTTCCCCCAAAATGTGAAAGACTTAGGTTTCCAAGGTTGAGTCAGACCTACTTTAGAACATGTTTGTACAGTTTAGGATCCCCACTCCCAAATAGTACAGGATGAATGTGAAAAATGCCAATGTGTGAAGCCAGATTTGTTTCATCTAATTATGGTTATACACCAGGAAGTATTCATGAAGACTTAAAACTAAACTTAAACTGGAAAACAGATATATAAGAGGTTTCAAAAGTATTGAGGAAAATTACATCCTCTGCTACAATCCGACAAAATCCTAAATATTTATAACAAAAAATGAGGAAATTAACTACCAAGAAACCCATTTCTCAAGCAGCTAAATGTAGTTACAAATTCAGTTTCCTTTAAGTTTCTTGTCCTTGGATTGCTTATCACAAAATCCTTGTAAAAATAATCTCACCACAGTATAATTATCTCTGAAACAAAATTCAAATAACACACACTGAGGTTTGTAGGATTTTACCATGGATTCAGAACAAATCAGCCCCTCAAGACCGACCAACAACACATATAAAAGTTTGTGTACTTTACCATGAATTCATAACCAATCAGCAGAATATATTTGTGACAAACATTCTGATTTCAGGAGATGGTCAGGATAATAAGAACAACACAAATCTGTCCATCCTGTATAAAACATCGACCAGAACCAGTAATCAGATGAGGCAAAAACTTATTTTTCGTTGAATTATAGTATGACAGACATGAGTACCAGAAGTACTGTCTAAAATCATAAGAGCTTACTATGGAAGTGTATTATGCAAGAAAAGATCACCACCTGATGATCTAGTAGTGTATTATGCAAGAAAAGATCACCACCTGATGATCTAGTAGTGTATTATGCAAGAAAAGATCACCACCTGATGATCTAGTAGTGTATTATGCAAGAAAAGATCACCACTTGATGATCTAGTAGTGTATTATGCAAGAAAAGATCACCACCTGATGACCTAGTAGTGTATTATGCAAGAAAAGATCACCACCTGATGACCTAGTAGTGTTTTTGGAAGGGTTCCTAAGATACACCTATAAACTTAAATTATAGTTACAAATAGCTATTGACTTTATGATAGGGTCCTAAGATACATCTATAATTTTTAATTATAGTTAATAATAATAATATTAATAATAATAATAATAATAATAATAATAATAATAATAATGCTTTATTTATAGAGGGTGACTCATTAGTCAAGGACTTTTCTCCCTTGAGGCCCTCTTAATGAAAGTATAACAAATGCACATTGTGTGAAGAAGCAATAATTAGTGCTTATATTAGCATGTTTCGTATTAAAATACTAAATTCCATTACAAATAGCTATTGACTTTATGATTGGTTCTCGAGATACATCTTTAAACTTAAAATATAGTGTTACGGCTATTAGATTTAATTTTATTTATTTTTAATTATTAAATCCAAAATTGTCATTTAGGATTTATTATTCATTAAATGGGAAATTTTTCTAGAAAATTCATTTGACCTGGACTTTACTGTAAACAAGTTTTGACCTTGGCTTACAGTGGTCTAGTTCCTGACCTTGCTTTAGACATTGTCAACAGGTCTTCAATTTCATTGGTTAATTTCAGGGACAACATTTTATAAGTGAATGATTTCCTTCTAGAACATTCCATTATTACGTGACTAGGTGAAGGTAGACTCTTCCTCTGACCTTCTATCAATTTCTAGAAAAGCGCGTGATTACTTGTTTACTTCAGAAAAACAATATATGTAGCTGTGTTTTAGAAGCTAAATTTAGTAGAATATAAATTGGGCTTATTTTAAAGAAGTTGTGTATTTTCTGTTTGAGTTTAATATCTTGTTCTGGACTGTGTCAATTCGTTGGAAAAGAAGAATTATTCTATTTATCTGGAAAAGGACATATGTTTCATAATTTCATCTGGATGATTTAAAAACAAGAACTGTACCACGTGACATTGTCAGCCATTTTGGATTACATCGTCAAGATTCGAACCTGGAACTATTAGAACATTTATTTATCAGGACTTGAAATTCCATTAGTGGATTATTTTGTGAATTCTATATTTGTTGGATTTGATTCTCTAAAACCGTAAGTTAGTTTATTTTATGAAAATAATTGTACTTAATAAAATCATTGTTAAAGTTATACAAGCTTGTTAGTTTTCACTCTTTCTGTGTTGCTGCTTATTCGAGCCTAAGCACGTAACATAGAATTGGTGGCTATCGTCTCAGGATTGAGATTTGAGATAAATTTGAATTTAAATTTGAATTTCCCCTAGTTTTTGAGAATTTTAAATCTTTAGTGAGACTGACACGCTTGTATCAAAATGACATCTAAGGTAGAAATATTTCTTTCTAATCCTACCCAGGAGCAATTAGATCTTTTCAAAAAAGACGAGTTGGTTCAACTTGCCAGAAAATACGATCTTTCTGAAGTGAAGGCTTCTTTAACGAAACAAGATATCAAAAAGATTTTGGTCCAGTATTTGGTAGAACAGGATGTTTTGGAACAAAGTGCTTTGATTCCAGTCAGTAAGTCTGCATCAGACTCTGACTTTAAACTAAAGGAATTAGAATTAAAATTCCAGATGGAATTAGAGTTAAGGAAGCTGGAGTTTCAGGAAAGAGAGAAAGAGAAACAGATTGAATTACAAAAAGAGCAAATGCGAATTGAGAGAGAGGAGAAAGAGAAACAAATTGAATTACAAAAAGAGCAAATGTGAATTGAGAGAGAGGTGAAAGAGAAACAATTTGAATTACAAAAAGAGCAGATGCTGATTGATAGAGAGAAAGAGGAGAGAGAGGCAGGAAAGGGAGAAAGAAAGACAATTACAAAAAGAAGAGAGTGAGAGAATTGGAGTTGAAGAGGCTGGAATTTCAGGAAAGGGAGAAAGAAAAACAATTACAACATGAAATTAAAATGAAAGAATTAGAGCTGGCAAGTGAAAAACTCCGTCATACTTCAAATTCTAATTTAAATTTTGATATAACAAGGAATATTAAATTAGTGCCCCCTTTCAGAGAAGAAGAAGTAGACAAATACTTCATTCGTTTTGAGAAAGTTGCTGAAAATTTAAAGTGGCCAAGAGAATATTGGACCATGTTATTACAATGTGTACTTACTGGTAGGGCTAATGATATTTACTGTTCACTGTCCGTTCAGCAAAGTGGTGATTATGATGTGGTTAAAGAATACATTTTACGGGGTTATGAGTTAGTTCCTGAAGCTTATAGGCAAAAATTTAGAAATTCCAGAAAAGAAGCTGGACAAACTTATGTCAAATTTGCTAGAGAAAAGTAACAGATGTTTGATAGATGGTGTTTAGCCAAGAAAGTCAAACAAGATTATCAAAATCTCAGGCAAATTATATTAATTGAAGAGTTCAAAAACTGTGTCCATAGTGATGTTAGGACTTATCTCGGTGAGCATAAGATTGAAACCTTGGAAAATGCTGCTCGAGCTGCTGACGAATATTCTTTGACACATAAAGTTCCTTTTGTTAACAAGACTTCTACTCAACAATTTAATGGCAGAAAAGAATTTCCGCCTAATTCAAGCCCTTCTAAAACTCAAACTAACACAACTTTCAAAAATCAGACTTCAGAGAAGTTTGATTCTAGATCCTTGTCTCTTCCGACGTGTAACTTTTGCAAGAAAAAAGGACACGTTATTTCTGATTGCTACAAATTGAAAAATAGGCAACATAATCAAGATAGACCAGTTCCAAATGCTCTTATTTACAAGAGGTCAAGGTCACAGTCATGTATTGAAAGCAATACATTTGTTGGGTCTAATAAATCCCAGTCTGATTTTGATATGGAGAATTATGAACCATTCATATCGAAGGGTTCTGTATCACTTTTGGGTGATTCAGCCAATCCCACCCCTATTAAAATTTTAAGGGACACAGGAGCCTCTCAGAGTCTTTTATTATCAGGTACTTTGCCTTTATCTGAGAAGTCTTCTTCTAATGAAAGTGTTCTTATTCAGGGGTTAGAGTGCTGCTTTGTTAATGTTCCTCTCCATTGTGTAAATTTGTCATCAGACTTAGTGTCAGGACCTGTGACAATCGGAACAGTCTCGGTTTTACCTGTTGAGGGAATAGATTTATTGCTAGGCAACGACTTAGCTGGAGACAAGGTTGTGGTTAATCCACTTGTGACTGACAAGCCTAATTTGGATCAGAAAGTTGATCTAATTGAAAAAGAAATCCCTGATATATTTCAAGCTTGTACAGTTACTAGAGCTATGGTAAAGAAAGCTCTTGAGAATGAAGTTGAAAAGGGCAGTATTCCCTTCGTTGACACATGCATGGGTCAGGCTTATGTTGTTGAGGGCAGTTTTCCCTTATCTGATACCTGCGTGGGTCAGGCTTATGTTGAAAAAGCCAGTATTCCTTCAACTGATGCTAGTAAAGGTCAGGTGTTTGATGAGGACACTTTTACTCTTGGTTTAGATCAATCAGAAAGTATTGATCATAGTGATCCTCTTTTGACAACTCATTCTCTTTATTTTAATCAGGGTGATGATTTTGAGAGTGATGTTACAGAAGGCAGCAGTCCTTCAACTGGCACTTGTATAGGTCAGGTTTTTGATGAGATCACGTTTACTCTTGGTTTAGATCAATCAGAAGGTATTGATCATAGTGATCATCTTTTAATAGCTCATTCTCTTAATCAGGGTGATAAACGACAGTCACTTGTCGTTGAACAGGAAAAAGATCCTGAGATCTCCTGTTTGTTTCAAAGGGTCATAAATGAGACTGAAGTTACTGAAGTTCCTGTCTGTTATTTCATTAAAAATGGAATTCTTATGAGAAAATGGAGACCTCCCGAGGTACCTGCTGGTGATAAATGGTCAGTGAACTATCAAATAGTAGTTCCAAAACCTTACAGACAGGAAATACTTAATCTGGCCCATGAAACTCCTTTGGCTGGTCATTTAGGGATTAATAAAATGTATCACAAGATCTTGACTCACTTCTATTGGCCAGAAATCAAAAGTGATGTTGTCAAATACTGTAAATCTTGTCATACTTGTCAAATGGTAGGAAAACCAAATCAGAAGATACGTAAGGCTCATCTGCAACCTATTCCTATGTTTGATGAAACATTCAGTGGAATTATGGTAGATTGTATGGATTCCTTATCTAAGACCAAGTCAAGTAATCAATTAAAGTTAAAAATGAAGCTAAGGTTTGAAAGAAATACAAGGGAGAGAACTTTTGAGTCTGATAATGGAGTTGTGTTACTCTTACTCATTCTTCTTACTTTACTTCAAATTAGATATTACGGCCCTTACAAAGTTAAGAAGAAAATGAATTAAGTTATAGTATTAGTGCTCCTGGGATCTAAATTAATTTTAGGAGTACCAGTGTATTGAAAGAAATAGCCATGTTAAATATGTAACTAATTTAGTTGTACCAGTCCCTCTTAGCGAAGGAATATCATCAGGATTCGACTGATATTGGAGCTACGAATTGTTGGAATTCAGAAATTATAAAAAAAATCTAGACCAGAAACTTTCACATTTGCAAGTGCAAGAAAGAAATGAACTGAAAGTTATTATTATATGAGCACTTATGTCCAGATATTCTTACAAGGACAAACAAAATTTTCATGACGTTGAAATTGAAAATTCCAAACAGCCTCCATGCTGGACGAGTCCACTCAAACAGGAATACTTGAAAAAGGAAATTCAATATTTGCTGGAGAATGATTTTATCAAGCCCAGTAAAAGTGATTGGAGTTCACCATGCATACTTGTTTCAAAACCAGATAAAACTCTCCGTATGTGTACTGATTAAAGGAAGGTGAACAGAGTGACAAAAACAGATTCATTCCCATTAACAAGAAGTGACTATTCTATTGATAAAATTGGGAATGCCAAGTACGTCACCAAATTCTGACCTTCTGAAAGGATTTTGGCAGATTCCACTACGGAAAGAGCAAAGGAAAACTCAACATTGCGACTCCAAAAGGACTCTATCAATATAAAGAAAGTCTATTTCAACGTCTCATAAAAATGTTTATCTCTGGTCTAGAGATTTGTGACGTCATCATTTACAATGACACCTGGAAAGAACATCTAGCAACAATTTGATAATTCTTTAACAGACTCACTAATGTATGTTTGACAGTTAATTTGTCTAAAAGTGAGTTCTGCTGTGCTTGTGTGTTTTTCCTAGGATATTTTGTGGAACATGGACAAGTTAAAAATTTTAGGCTATTTCTTGATAAAATAATTGTAAACACTCTTTCCCGTGTATAATTCATTATATTGTATAATTTTTAATTTCAGATGTAAATTGGTTTGTGATAAAAAGAAAGTTTTATCATATAAACCTTTCTTTTTATTTTATGGGGGAAGGTGTTACGGCTATTGGATTTAATTTTATTTATTTTTAATTATTAAATCCAAAATTGTCATTTAGGATTTATTATTCATTAAATGGAAAATTTTTCTAGAAAATTCATTTGACCTGGACTTTACTGTAAACAAGTTTTGACCTTGGCTTACAGTGGTCTAGTTCCTGACCTTGCTTTAGACATTGTCAACAGGTCTTCAATTTCATTGGTTAATTTCAGGGACAACATTTTATAAGTGAATGATTTCCTTCTAGAACATTCCATTATTACGTGACTAGGTGAAGGTAGACTCTTCCTCTGACCTTCTATCAATTTCTAGAAAAGCGCGTGATTACTTGTTTACTTCAGAAAAACAATATATATAGCTGTGTTTTAGAAGCTAACTTTAGTAGAATATAAATTGGGCTTATTTTAAAGAAGTTGTGTATTTTCTGTTTGAGTTTAATATCTTGTTCTGGACTGTGTCAATTTGTTGGAAAAGAAGAATTATTCTATTTATCTGGAAAAGGACATATGTTTCATAATTTCATCTGGATGATTTAAAAACAAGAACTGTACCACGTGACATTGTCAGCCATTTTGGATTACATCGTCAAGATTCGAACCTGGAACTATTAGAACATTTATTTATCAGGACTTGAAATTCCATTAGTGGATTATTTTGTGAATTCTATATTTGCTGGATTTGATTCTCTAAAACCGTAAATTTATTTATTTTATGAAAATAATTGTACTTAATAAAATCATTGTTAAAGTTATACAAGCTTGTTAGTTTTCACTCTTTCTGTGTTGCTGCTTATTCGAGCCTAAGCACGTAACAATAGTTACAACGAGCTAATACTTTATCATAGATTCCTGAGATACATCTGTAAACTTTAATTATAGTTACAAAAAGCTGTTGACTTTATGATAGGTTCCTGAGATACATCTATAAATTTTAATTATAGTTACAAATAGCTAATATGTTATGATAGGTTCCTGAGATACATCTATAAACTTAAATTATAGTTACAAATAGCTAATATGTTATGATAGATTCCTAAGATACATCTATAAATTTAAATTATAGTTACAAATAGCTAATATGTTATGATAGATTCCTAAGATACATCTATAAATTTAAATTATAGTTACAAATAGCTATTGACTTTATGATAGGTTCCTGAGATACATCTATAAACTTAAATTATAGTTACAAATAGCTAATATGTTATGATAGATTCCTAAGATACATCTATAAATTTAAATTATAGTTACAAATAGCTATTGACTTTATGATAGGTTCCTGAGATACATCTATAAACTTAAATTATAGTTACAAATAGCTATTGACTTTATGATAGGTTCCTGAGATACATCTATAAACTTAAATTATAGTTACAAATAGCTACAAAACCATGCACCTTTACTTAACATTTCCAGTAATTAATGTTCCTCAAAGCTTGAAAATGTTACTAAAAACTGACAAAATTCAACTTCTTTTCTTATTGGTCAGAATATTTTCAATAAAGAAAATGCGTCATACATGACCAGATCACATGATTAAAATTAAACATGGAGTAGCAGGTAATCCATTTTTGTAAACTACCTTTGAATCCAATAACAAAATGGCTTGCCAAGAGGCAAAAGAGTCATTGAGAATTATTTCTATTCAAAAATCTTGGTAGCAAAAATTTTACCTGATTTTTATCCAGTGGCAACTCTATAAAACTAGTAGAAAATTAGCTACCGGTACTTGCACATGTGTATTTCAAAACATGTGCTTTGGTTGGCTCTGTCAAGTATTTCCTTGGGAAAGGCAATTAGCTTAGCTCCCCATTCTTTCGTATGATCTAATCAATAATGTGCTAGAAGTGCCACTGAATAGCAAGCAAGCAATCAACAGTGCGACTAAATCAAATTAAAAAAACTGAAGACAATAACCTATTGATTGTTAACATCGTAACCGATGTCTTCTAAATTCAGACATACATAACTGATTATTTAAAGGTGAAATAACAATAATGACTAAAATATTTACCTGAACATTTAAAAAAATGTTGCTCTTCAAAGCAACAGGAAATAAATATTTGCATTAAAATGCTCTAGTTTACCTAAAGAAAATTCAATCTCAAAATGAAACTCAAAAAAAAAAAAAAATGAAAATCTCAAAATGAATGCAAGAATTCAAAGTAAACAGGAACTGACAGTCAGCTTTGTTGTGAATAATCTTTCACTTTCATGCAACAAGCAAACAATTATGAAAAATGAGATATCAAAGTCACTACAGTGTCAAAGTCTACCAATTTATAAACAAAAGATACCAAAATGACTGCAATGTCAAACTTCTACCAGTAATAAAACAAGCAGCACCAAGGTCACTGCAATGTCAAACTTCTACTAATTATAAAATAAAAGACACCAAAATAACTGCAATGTCAAACTAATTGTGAAAGAAGAGACACCAACATAATTGTAATGTCAAACTAATTATGAAACAAGAGACACCAACATAACTGTAATTTCATACTAATTATGAAAGAAGAGACACAAACATAATTGTAATTTCAAACTAATTATGAAAGAAGAGACATCAACATATCTGCATAGTCAAACTTCTACTAATTATAAAACAAGAGACACCAACATAGCCATAATGTCAAACTAATTATGAAACAAGAGACACCAACATAACTGTAATGTCATACTAATTATGAAACAAGAGACACCAACATAACTGTAACTTGATACTAATTATAAAACAAGAGACACCAACATAACTGTAATGTCAAACTAATTGTGAAACAAGAGACACCAACATAACTGTAATTTCAAACTAATTATGAAAGAAGAGACCAACATACTTGTAATGTCAAACTAATTATGAAACAAGAGACACCAACATAACTGTAATTTCATACTAATTATGAAAGAAGAGACACCAACATAATTGTAATTTCAAACTCATTATGAAACAAGAGACACCAACATAACTGCATAGTCAAACTTCTACTAATTATAAAACCAGAGACACCAACATAACTGTAATTTCATACTAATTATGAAAGAAGAGACACAAACATAATTGTAATTTCAAACTAATTATGAAAGAAGAGACATCAACATATCTGCATAGTCAAACTTCTACTAATTATAAAACAAGAGACACCAACATAACTGTAATGTCAAACTAATTATGAAACAAGAGACACCAACATAACTGTAATGTCATACTAATTATGAAACAAGAGACACCAACATAACTGTAACTTGATACTAATTATAAAACAAGAGACACCAACATAACTGTAATGTCAAACTAATTGTGAAACAAGAGACACCAACATAACTGTAATTTCAAACTAATTATGAAAGAAGAGACCAACATACTTGTAATGTCAAACTAATTATGAAACAAGAGACACCAACATAACTGTAATTTCATACTAATTATGAAAGAAGAGACACCAACATAATTGTAATTTCAAACTAATTATGAAACAAGAGACACCAACATAACTGCATAGTCAAACTTCTACTAATTATAAAACCAGAGACACCAACATAACTGTAATTTCAAACTAATTATGAAACAAAGGACACCAACATAACTGTAATTTCAAATTAATTATGAAACAAGGGACACCAACATAACTGTAATTTCAAACTAATTATGAAAGAAGAGACACCAACATAACTGCATAGTCAAACTTCTACTAATTATAAAACAAGAGACACCAACATAACTGTTAATTTCATACTAATTATAAAACCAGAGACACCAACATAACTGTAATTTCAAACTAATTATGAAACAAGGGACACCAACAAAACTGTAATTTCAAACTAATTATTAAACAAGAGACACCAACATAACTGCTGTGCTCAACTTCTATCAATACAGACTCAACAAATATAATGAAAGTTTTACATATTGTATCCTTTCCTGTATATCATTCCCCCAACCCTGAAGAGTAACCCTGATCTTTTGATTGAATTTCAGTATCTAATTAACAGCTGATCAGCACATCAATTATTTATGTAGAGCCAAAAATTGGAAATAGAGTATTTCACCTATGGAGTGAGAATGGAAATAGTATCTCACCTACGGAGTGAGAATGGAAATAGTATCTCACCCAGAGAATGAGAATGGGAATATAATGTCTCACCTAGGGAAACACAATGAAAGCTGACATTGATCAAGACAATCTTTGGATTGTGAGTTCTTTGCTCAACCACGTAGCCAACTGTATTGACATTTATTTCTATTTATAATGCCAAGAATGCATTCCTGATCTGCCTGCACATTGTGTAATGGTAAAATTTTGAACTGAACTGTGTACCATTCAGAATGCAGTTATATTCTAGTATTGTAATTTCCCAAGGAAACTATATTCAACACTGTTGCTTCATGAGGTATAGTGCCTGAGTCAAATACCAAACAATGCTGTTGTTTGATGGGGCATAGTGCCTGAGTTGAATACCAACCAATGCTGTTCCTGGTGAGGAATAGTTTCTAAACCAAACACCAAACAACACTGTTCTTTGATGGGGTATAGTGTCTGAACCAAACACCAAAACAACACTGTGACAGTTCATAAAATGAAGGCAATAATAGATTTTGACAAATCAAATAATGGCATATAATATTGATGTACAATTACAGTGTCTGCAGGAACAGGTTTTATTTCTTTAATAAGCCATAACATTCAGCCATTGAGTGAAATGCATAGTGCAGTCAGCCAATCAAAACTTAAGAATAAATCCTATGAACATTCTACTTTGTCTAGAACAACTTCACCTATGGAAAACCAAAAATCGATGTATAAAGTTTCCGTCAAGTCTGCCCCAGATTACCTGAAAGTAAATTTTAAATGCAGATAAAGCAGCACAACCCCACACATTTCATCAATGACAGCCAAAATTTCCTAATTCCAAAACCAAGAAAAATATTTTAAATCAGTTTTCAATACCTTGTGACCATTATATTATGGGATAATATTCCAAAAGAAATTAGAGATTCTTCTAGCATATCAGCATTTTACCATAGGTATATTCAATAGATGACATCTAAATCCTAATTACTACTAATTAGGTACTGTACATGACATCTAAATTTTAATTAATACTAATTAGGTACTGTACATGACATCTAAATTTTAATTAATACTAATAATATTAATATTTTTGTATGTAATTATATGTATGCATGTGTTAAGCAACAGCCAATGCGGCGGTTGATAAAAGATTCTCACCAGAATGTATCAATTAATTTAAGTACATTGTTTATCATAAAAGTGAACTGCCGAGCTAAACAGTGACATAATTCAGTGGTTAAAATACATACAGCCAGTTCTGTCTGCTGTATTTATTAGAGTACATCAAAAGAACATGAGGCAATAACTGGGTGGCAAGTTCAAAGGACTTTGACTAGCAGCTTGGGTGGGAAATTGTGCTGAAATTTTACAGTGACTGAATTCAGAGACAGAAAGATTCTGAGATGTACATGTAGTTATTATAAGAATACACTTTAGCTTCCATTATTTAATCTATGGACATGTACTATTTCATCATTCATTATGTACACCCGTTACGTAATTTTTGTTTTTTTCTTTTCATTGAATTCAGTCACATAATGATCTGTGACAAAATTATTGAATATTTTACATCCGTGTGTGGATATTTTCGATGGAAATATTTGTATTATGGATTCAATGTATGTTACAAGATTCGCTGTTGAGTACACGGTGTTGATACTCTTTTCATGCAATAGATTATACATGTATACATAAATTAGACACGTGTATGTACCAATGCATGGTTCTCTGAATAAAGTAATATATTATATCTGCAATTTCTGTTACCACAGCAAATGTTTTTCTCATTTAATATATATTGATCAAAAATGGTAATTGTGCCATGCATTTTCGCACCCGTCTTTATGTAACCCCCCCCCCCCCAAATAAATCCAAAAATGTGTTGGTATTGTACATGGTTGCTTATAACACGGTTCAGTTCATAGCCCGGTCGGATTCTATGGCTCCCAACTACCGTGTTATAGCAGGGTCCCACTGTACTGAAACCTGTTAAGTACAATACTTTTAGGAATGTAAATTCCTCATTTTCCAATAAAAGTAGGAAACCAATTGACAGCAATAATACAGTTAAAAACAAACAATAAAAACAATTTGCCCTTGAAAACAAGAAGAGACCAGGAGAAATTGGTTGCATTTGGGAATGGGTTTACTAAATGATATAACAAGTTAATTTAAATTCCAGCCACAGACTATTAGCAACAGTTTCACAGTCTACACTGCTGTCTGATGGAGAATAGTGTTCTTAGCTGAATAACAAACAATTGAATACTGTTGTTTGATGGAATATAGTACTTGAGCCAAGTATCCAACAATAATGTTGTTTGGTGAGGCATTGTGTCTAAACGGAATACCAAACAACACTATTGTTTCATGGTGTATAGCACTTTCAGCCAAGTACCAAACACCATTGTCTGATGGTGTATGGTACCTAATTCAAATACTAACCAACCTAGCTGTTTGAAGGTGTACAGTATCAAAGTCAAATATCAAACAACACTATTATTTAATGGGGTACAGTATCCAAATCAAATATCAAACAGCACTGTTGCTTGATGGGGTACAGTATCCAAGTCAAACACCAAACAACGCTGTGACAACTCATAGAATGAAGGGAATAATTGATTTTGACAAGTCAAGTAATGTCATATAATGTTGATGCACAATAACTGTCTGCAGTAACTTTCCGTAATAAGACATAACATCCAGCCATTGAGTGAAATGCATAGTGCAGTCAGCCAATCCAAATTTAAGGATCAATCCAACGAACATTCTACCTTTTCTAGAACTTCACCTACGGAAAACTAAATTGATGTATAAGTTTCCGTCAAGTCTGCCCCAGATTACTTGAAAATAAATTTTAAATGCAGATAAACCAGCACAACCCCACACATTTCATTAATGACAGCCAAAATTTCCTAATTCCAGAACCAAGAAAAATATTTAAAATCAGTTTTCAATACCTTGTGACCATTATATTATGGGATAATATTCCAATAGAAATTAGAGATTCTTCTAGCATATCAGCATTTTACCACAGGTATATTCAATAGATGACATCTAAATCTTAATTAATACTAATTAGGTACTGTACATGACATCTAAATTTAATTAATACTAATTAGGTACTGTACATGACATCTAAATTTTAATTAATACTAATTAGGTACTGTACATGACATCTAAATTTTAATTAATACTAATAATATTAATATTTTTGTATGTAATTATATGTATGTATTTGTTATGCAAGAGTTTAACTTTCACTAGTGAATAGTAACTTTATCTGTTAGTGTGTTTACAATTTACATGACTGTGTACCATAGTTAATTAGTCTGGTTTCTAATATCTATATACATGAATAAATGAATATGTATGTGTAAGATAGTGTTTTATTGCACTACTTAAATATCTTTTTATTATGTAGAGTCATTTAAAAATAAGTCTTTAGTAGAAGTAACAGCATGTACTGAAATGTGGTCATACACTACTTCTTTTAAAAACAGGACATTTTCCCTCATTTTCCAATAACAGCGGAAACCAATCTACAACAACAATAAAATTAAAAACAATCAGTAATTCTTTGCTGAGACAACTTTTCCATGATAGCAGGAAGAGATCAATAGAAATTGGTTGCATCTGAGAAAGGCTTCACTAAATGACACAGCAAGTTAATTCAAATTCCAGTCACTGAGTATTGGCAACACATTCACACTCTACATTATTTTGTATATGGAACCAGTTGAAGGATAATTGTTACTTAGTACAGATCACTGAGTCATATGAAACCAATTATCACATAACCATATTTATTCCTCACTCTGTGCAGAATATTTTAACAAGGGGATGAAAAACATTACCTAATGCAATTCATAGTTTGACAAAATTATGGCAGAGAAATGGTTCCATTTGGCAAATGCTGCAGATTATTTACAGGTACTTTTAAAAAATTAGACAATTGCAAGGAAGAAAATAAACCTGAATGTACTTTCATTCATTTTGCTTCAAACGTGCCTTACATTCAATGTGAACTGTCCTAAACAGTCAAAGAATAGGTAATATAATTTCATTCACTTACTTCCCATGTGCCTTACATTCAGTGTGAAGTATCCAAACAGTCAAAGAATAGGTAACAATCAGGCATCGGGCAGTAACATTCTTACATTTTTTTAGATTAACACTGAGTTTATTCAAATAAACTTTAACACTGACTTTAATCAAAATAAACTTTAACACTGAGTTTAATAAGTAAACATTAACACAGAGTTTAATCAAATAAACTTAAACACTGAGCTTGATGTAATAAACTTTAACAAAGAGTTTAATCAAATAAACTTTAACACTGAGTTAAATCTAATAAACTTTAACACTGAGCTTAATGTAATAAACTTTAACACTGAACTTAATCAAATAAACTTTAACACTGAGTATAATCAAATAAATTTTAACACTGAGCTTAATGTAATAAACTTTAACAATGAGTATACCAGGTAATCAAATAAAGTTTAACACTAAGTTTAATCAAATAAACTTTAACACCGAGTTGAATCTAATAAACTTTAACACTGAGCTTAATCAAATAAGCCTTAACACTGAGTTTAATCAAAAAAAACTTTAAAACTGAGCTTAATGTAATAAACTTTAAGTTTAATCAAAAAAACTTTAACACTGAGTTTAAAAAGTAAACTTTAACACTGTGCTAAATTTAATAAACTTGAACACTGAACTTAATCAAATAAACTTTAACACTCAGTATAATCAAATAAATTTTAACACTGAGCTTAATCAAAAAACCTTTAACACTGAGTTTAATAAATAAACTTTAACACTGAGCTTAATGTAATAAACTTTAACAATGAGTTTAATCAAATAAACTTCAACACTGAGTTTATTAAGTAAACTTTAACACTGTGCTAAATTTAATAAACTTGAACACTGAACTTAATCAAATAAACTTTAACACTCAGTATAATCAAATAAATTTTAACACTGAACTTAATCAAATAAACTTTAACACTGAGTTTAATAAAAAATAATAACACTGAGCTTAATGTAATAAACTTTAACACTGAGTTTAATTTTAAAGAAATAACACTGAGCTTAATGTAATAAACATTAACACTGAGTTTAATCAAAAAAACTTTAACACTGAGTTTAATGTAATAAACTTTAACACTGAGCTTTAATCAAATAAACTTTAACACTGAGTTTAATCAAATAAACTTTAACACTGAGTTTTATCAAAAAAACTTTAACGCTGAGCTTAATGTAATAAACTTTAACACTGAGCTTTAATCAAATAAACTTTAACACTGAGTTTAATCAAATAAACTTTAACACTGAGTTTTATCAAAAAAACTTTAACACTGAGCTTAATGTAATAAACTTTAACACTGAGTTTAATCTAATAAACTTTAACACTGAGCTAAATTTAATAAACTTGAACACTGAGCTTAATCAAATAAATTTTAACACTGAGCTTAATCAAATAAACTTTAAGACTGTGCTTAATTTAATAAATGTTAACAATGACCTTATGTGTGAGTGTAGACATATGTTTGGATGAAAGGACCTACAAAATGGACAATGTTTAAAGCTTATGCCAGGCAGGTTACACAAGACTATTTGAACCTGAAAAAATGACACATACTACTTCAAGAATAAATTGGAATAGCAACTTCAGAGACGTCTGAGAAATACTTCACCCAACAGACCTTGACCAAATACAATTTAAGTTTGGAAACTCAAACTTAATTTTATGAAATATATGGTCAATAGAATTGGATTTGGTTATTTTTAGCATCAGGAACATCAACAACAAAAATCAGCAGCAGCATTTCTTGTAAGAATGAATATTTTTAGATAATTTTAAAAGTTCCTGTATTCATACCAAAAAGAATCAAGGAATATTTATTTATTTATTTTATACAAGTAGTGCAAACACAACAAGATACTTAAGGCTAAGTCTTTAACTCCCAACCCCACCAAGAAAAAGTAGATTACACTAAAAAACTTTGCTAACTTCTGTCAGGCAAAACACACATATCCATAGGTCAAGTTACAGTGCCAAAGAATTTTCTTAGTAAGGAAATCAGAACTGAACCAAATACAGATATACAAAAACAATTGATACCCGATTCAATTAACCAGATTTTCTGGAGATGCTTTATATCTGACCATCAGTATAATCAAAGCATGCTTTTGTATTTTACAACCAGTAATCATCAGTATAATAAAAACAATTGCCTTTCTTTTTTTATCATAGTAATTATCAGTATAATCAAGACAGTATTTTATCATAGTAATTATCAGTATAATCAAGACAGTATTTTATCATAGTAATATCAGTATAATCAAGACAGTATTTTATCATAGTAATTATCAGTATAATCAAGACAGTATTTATCATAGTAATATCAGTATAATCAAGACAGTATTTTATCATAGTAATTATCAGTATAATCAAGACAGTATTTTATCATAGTAATTATCAGTATAATCAAGACAGTATTTATCATAGTAATATCAGTATAATCAAGACAGTATTTTATCATAGTAATTATCAGTATAATCAAGACAGTATTTTATCATAGTAATTATCAGTATAATCAAGGCAGTATTTTATCATAGTAATTATCAGTATAATCAAGACAGTATTTTATCATAGTAAATATCAGTATATTCAAGACAGTATTTTATCATAGTAATTATCAGTATAATCAAGACAGTATTTTATCATAGTAATTATCAGTATAATCATGACAGTATTTATCATAGTAATATCAGTATAATCAAGACAGTATTTTATCATAGTAATTATCAGTATAATCAAGACAGTATTTTATCATAGTAATTATCAGTATAATCAAGACAGTATTTTATCATAGTAATTATCAGTATAATCAAGACAGTATTTTATCATAGTAATTATCAGTATAATCAAGACAGTATTTTATCATAGTAATTATCAGTATAATCAAGACAGTATTTATCATAGTAATTATCAGTATAATCAAGACAGTATTTTATCATAGTAATTATCAGTATAATCAAGACAGTATTTTATCATAGTAAATATCAGTATATTCAAGACAGTAATTTATTAGAGTAATTATCAGTATAATCAAGACAGTATTTATCATAGTAATTATCAGTACAGTATAATTTTGATTATCCATTAGGGTGCAGGACCAAGACCATGACAGATATGAGAATAGACTGACAGTAGAATATGTACATTACAAATATTATACAAATCATAATACCTACATATGTACATGTACCTGTTTTTTAAAAATATATTTTGACATACAATGCCCAGATCGTCAACAGAGACTAAAAGGTTAATAGGGTGAAGGATAATCAAAATTCTACTGTATAATCAAGACATGGGCCTTTGTATTTTACAAACAGTAATCACCAGTATCATCAAGACAAGCCATTGCATTTTACAAACAGTAATCACCAGTATCATCAAGACATGCCTTTGCATTTTACAAACAGTAATCACCAATATTATCAAGACATGCCTTTGCATTTTACAAACAGTAATCACCAATATTATCAAGACATGCCTTTGCATTTTACAAACAGTAATCACCAGTATCATAAAGACATGACTTTGTATTTTACAAACAGTAATCACCAGTATCATAAAGACATGACTTTGCATTTTACAAACAGTAATCACCAGTATCATAAAGACATGACTTTGTATTTTACAAACAGTAATCACCAGTATAATTAAGACTAGCTCCTTTGTATTTTACAACAGCTGTTGTAGGGTTAAACGCCATTTTTCAGCACATGATAGGCTAAACATGGCTGCCAGTATTAATGGTGGAGGAAGAACCCGGGAAAACACCTGAAAAGAACCACTGACCATCAAGAAGCTACTGGCAAGCATTCTCACATACCCACATTGGCTGAATCTGAGATTTAAACCCATGCAGACAGAGGTAAGATTGCAGTGATCTGTAACAGAGAGCACTCTAGACCACTTGGCCCCTCTGGGCCCCTTAAAAACAGTAATTATCAGTATAATCAAACCTTAGGGCTGTCCATTTTACAAACAGGAATTATCAATATTTCTGCATAATCTTTAGAATTAATTTCATGTCAATCCTTTTTTTTTAATCTAAAAAGATCCAAATTTTATATAATAAAATATCTGAAAATAAATAAATGGAATATATTATTAAATTTTTAAAAAATTTAAATCAAATAATGATTTGCATTTTCATATCTGTTGTGTGATATCATATATAGATTTGGCTATTTACTTCGTGTTCAAATTTTCTTTTAAATACTTAATTAATAATATTTAATTTTAAAAAAATACTTTAATTAAAAATACTTGAGTCTAAAATATATTGCATTATACCAACTATTCAACAGCATGATCCTGAAGCATTTCTTTTAAAAGTTTATTTCAATAATAATTCATTTCAAATTGTAATAACTAATAGAAGCTGAAAATGAAAATAATGGTTGCACAAAGAGTCAGTCAATTTATACTGTGGTATACAGGTCAAATGTACAGGAAAATACTTTCGTATCAATCTATAAACAAAAGATCTCCTTCTAGTTACAAGCTTTAATACAATTTTAATCTAATAAAATTCAATACTGAGTTTAATGAATAAACTTTCTGATTAAGCAAAAAGTCACTGACAGGGATCTATTATTGAATGGTTTGCTAAACAGAACAACCAATCTGATAAAATAAGAAATCCACAAAGAAATTCTGCTAGAAGTCTCTCTCATTCTCATATATATATATATATATATATATATATATATATATATATATATATATATATATATATATATATATATGCATGCAGAGAAGGCTTCAAGGAAGAATAATTTTGTACTAATAGTGTTACTCTCTACAAACATAACAAATTATTGTCCATTTTACAGTAGTAGAACCTGTGGAAATTGTAGAAAAAACAGGAAGCCCAATATGACCAAGAAATGTTCCAGAAAAGCTTTTAACTTTGCTTCAAATCAAAATAAAACCTGACATTATTGCCATGAACCATTGAAACTAGTATTTATCAATCTGAATACACTAATATAAGGCAAGATAACATCACTGATACTCCACTGTGACAACAATTTGAGTCAATAAATCAGTCAGGTTTATTTGTGCACTGTATCAGTAAATACAATAAAACCCAATTATTATATGTATTTATATTTAATATTACTGTTCACACAGTTATTGATAAATTGTATTTATGTGTAGCCTCCATTTAGAGTTTGATGTAAAGAAGAACTGGAACAGATGTTTGCTACATACAAACCAATAAAATTAAAACTCTACCTTAAAGGTCACCTGTATTAAACAGTCATGTTAAAGATTGACTACTGAACCAACCAGGAGCCCAAAGTGATCTAAAGCACTCACCATTACAGATTACTACCATCTCACCTCTGTCTAGATGGGTTCGAGTCTTGAGCTAAGACAATGTGGATACGTGAGAAAGCTTGCCAGTAGCTTCTCGTGGGTCAGTGGTTTTTTCCGGGTGTTTCCAAGGTTCTTTCTCCACATTAATACTGGCAGCCATGTATAGCTTATCTTGTGCTGACAAAAGGTGTTAAACCCTATAAAAACAACAAAAACTGAACACCACTTTGGGTCCCATATAGTATTGTTCATCTGTGTGTGCACAGGTAGCTGATGAGGCATAAAGGACAGGGGATGAGTGGGACATATCCAAAAGGGTTGAAGGCACATGCTTTTCTGGCTTGCCTCTTCAGCTCTGCAGCTGCTGTCCTGCTAATTTTGCACAACTTGGAGCCATTGTGCACAGAGTAATGCCAAGTGACTCCATCAATTGCTGTTTGCTACCAGGAATCAAGGTTTGTGTTAAATGCTTTCAATGCAGCTTTCTGATTGTCTCTGAAGCGTTTATTCTGACCTCCATGGGATCGCTGTCCTTGCTGTAGTTTGACACAGAAGAGTTTCTTAGGAAGCTGGTGGTCTGGCATAATTATAACATGTCCCGCACAGTGTAGCTTGCACTGCATCAGGATGGTGTGGATGCTGAGGAGACCTGCTTGGGAGAGTACCTCAGCGTCTGGAACCTCGTCCCGCCACTTGATGTTGAAGATTTTCCTGAGACTTGTGGTGTGAAAGTGGTTCAGCTTCCTGGTGTGGCACTTGTACAACGTCCACATTTCATATGCAAAACGTAGTGTGGAGAGCACAACTGCCCGTAAACCTTTAGTTTGGTCTGGATGCTGATGCCTCTTCTAATCTAGACATTGGCATACAATATGCTGAAAGTTACGCAAGCTCTGTCAATGGGAAGGTTCACCTCATTGACAATAGTGGCACTCTGTGACAGTGTACTGCCAAGGTAGATGAAGCGGTTCACTACATTGCATTTTTGGCCATTGGTGGTGATGTTTGGCTTAACATAGGACTTTTCAGGGGCCACCTGATGCAAGACTTCAGTCTTCTTGGTACTGATGGTGAGACCAAAGCTTGTGCTCGAGCTAGAGAACTTGTGAACACTGCATTGGCCATGTTGATGGTCCAACATTCTTTCTGGAATCCGCACTGGCTTTCTTGCAGTAGTCCCTGGTCAAGGTGTGTAGTGAGGCAGTTCAGAAGGATTCTGGTGAGTATCTTTCCTGCAAGTGAGAGTAAGGATATACCCCGGTGGTTGTCGCAGGCCTGGCTGTTCATTAAAAACAGTTGGTGGAGCCTTTCTATCAAGGCTGTGCCCCCTTCCTTGTCGACTTCAGCTGGGATGCAGTCTGAACCAGGTGTTTTGCCATGAGAGAGCAGATGGATCGCTTTCTATGTCTCCAGCAAGGTTGGAAGGTCACCCAGTGCTTCGTTGATGGGTAATTGGGGGAAACAACTGATGGCTTCATTACTGATGGATGAAGTGCAAATCAGGATGCTGTCAAAGTGTTTTGCCCATTGTTGAATAATCCTCTCTTTGTCAGAAATTAGTGTGTTCCCGTCTGTGCTGAGCAATGGGGATAATCCAGAGGATGTAGGTCCATACACTTCTTTTGGGGCATTGTATAATTTCTTCATATCATGCTGGTCTGCATAGCACTGAATCTCATCAGCTTTGCTGCTCAGCCATGTGTCTTGATTCTGATGAAGTTTCTGCTGTACAGTTCCGCGAATATTGTTGTACGCATCCTTCCTAGAGGTGGACTTGGGGTTGTTGAGGTAGGTTTGAAGGATGTGGTGTTTCTCATCTAGAAACTGCATGATCTCATTGCAGTTCTGATCAAACCCGTCTTGATGCTTTATGGTTGAGGGTCCAAGGATTTCTGAAGTTGTGCTGTAGACCAGGTCTCCACATTCTGATTGTCAAGAGGGGTGGATTTCAAACATTCTTCCAGGGCATCCATGAGAGACTGTTTGGCATTTCAGCTTGGTGATGTTCAGTCCTTTAGAATTTTTTCCCTGTGGGCATCTTTTGGGCTGAATGTGGATATTGGGCTTGGTGACCAGTCAGCACTGCACAAGGACATGGTCACACACACATCCTGCCTGTCCCTCTTCCTGACAATGAAATAGTTGATGAGATGCCAGTGCTTAGAGCATGGGTGCATCCATGACATCCAGTTATGGGTAGGGAAGCGGAAGACTGTATTGGTCATCAGCAGTTCATGCTCAGTGCAAGTCTGGAGCAAAAGGAGACCGTTGCTATTACAATGACCCACTCCATGCATTCCTAGCACTCCATCCCAGTCAACGTGATCACAGCCTACTCTTGCACTGAAATCACCAATAATGTTTGAGCTTTTCTGCGACTGGAACATCAGCAATAGAGGAGTGAAGATCCTTATAGAACTTGACCTACACTTCATCTTTCTGCCTATTGACCAGCTGGTGGTTCTGCCATGCAGGATGCTGAATCCAGTCTTTACATGCTTGATAAACAAAGCCTAACTCACAGAGTGTTTAAGACCCATTGACTATACTCAGCATGGTTTAGCTGGCAAGTTGAGGCCATTTTCTTGTACTTGGCACTGCACATGCCACAGCTTTTTGGAGCCACAGGTGAGAGAAGAGTGCAAAGTGGGGACCAAAGGTGGGTGAGCTAACCCCGAAGGAATACTACTGCTTAGCCAGCCAGATGTGTTGCCCCCTCCCAGGACACCTCATACACCCCTCTCATATAGTAACTATATATAGTACACCACTTTCTCACTAAAAAAATTCCATTGAAATCAAATCAATGTTATAAGAATGGGTAATGATTTAGTATTGAATTTATGAAATGCACTGAATAATGTCCAGCTCTAGCAAGCAAAACAGGACATTATTCAAAGAGTCTCATAAATTTAATATTAAATCATTACCCATTCTTTTTAACTTAATTTGATTTCAGTGGAAATTATTCAGAGAGAAAGAAGAAAGAAACTTTGTTCATTCTGACTGATAAGTTGCACATTTCATTTGCTGTGCATAAAAAACAATCCTAAATGCAGTGAAAGAATTATTAAGATTTAAAAATTGTTTTTTTTTTATACAAATTATAAATCAAGGAACAAATAACCTTCCAAATAAACAAAACATTTTACAGAGACAAAATCATTTTTCAACAAAGTGTCCAATGCATGTGATGTCAGATTGTTGGATTCAGTACTAGTTAGGGTACATCCATCATTACATTAAGTTAGGGTACATCCATCATTACATTAAGTTAGGGTACATCAATCATTACATTAAGTTAGGGTACATCCATCATTACATTAAGTTAGGGTACATCCATCATTACATTAAGTTAGGATACATCCATCATTACATTAAGTGTATGCTTCACTGCTAAACATTTCAGTGTTGTGATATTCATGTACAAGGATGAGTACTAGATGCAGAAAGTCCAATATTTGCTGCTATGTATGTGTGACTGGATATTTGCATTAGCTGACTATTGCTATTGTATTTGTGACTGATATTTGCATTAGCTGACTACTGCTATGTATGTGTGACTGGATATTTGCATTAGCTGACTATTGCTATTGTATGTGTGACTGGATATTTGCATTAACTGACTACTGCTATGTATGTGTGACTGGATATTTGCATTAGCTGACTATTGCTATTGTATGTGTGACTGGATATTTGCATTAGCTGACTACTGCTATGCATTTGTGACTGGATGTTTGCATCATCTGACTACTGCTATTGTATGTGTGACTGGATATTTGCATTAGCTGACTACTGCTATGTATGTGTGACTGGATATTTGCATTAGCTGACAACTGCTATGTATGTGTGACTGGATATTTGCATTAGCTGACTATTGCTATTGTATGTGTGACTGGATATTTGCATTAACTGACTACTGCTATGTATATGTGACTGGATATTTGAATTAGCTGACTATTGCTATGTATTTGTGACTGGATATTTGCATCAGCTGACTACTGCTAAGTATTTGTGACTGGATATTTGCATTAGCTGACTACTGCTATGTATGTGTGACTGGATATTTGCATTAGCTGACTACTGCTATGTATGTGTGACTGGATAGTTGCATCAGCTGACTACTGCTATGTATGTGTGACTGGATATTTGCATTAGCTGACAACTGCTATGTATTTGTGACTGGATATTTGCATTAGCTGATTTGAAACAGTATTATACAGAAGACATAAACACATTTTATTTTGAGTCTGAACTACATCACTCATAACTGCAAAAATATGCTGTGGTTGGATAAAGTCCTACAAATTTGGAAACTGGTTTAATGTCCTCATTTTTCTCTTAACTGAGATGAGATTGTCTACTTCTATAAGTTAACATTTAAAACGCACTATCTGCTGAGCAATAACCTTATTGTTTTTCTTGTATTTGGGTTTATAGCCTTTTTGCATATGACGATATATTATACATAATGTAACCAGCCCCTGTGATGATAGATTGGCCATATTCAGACCATTTTTTCCAATTCCCTTTTTTGTGACAAAAATTGAAACAGGGTTGGCAAAATGTCCATAGTAACTGAAAACAAAAATATGCCAGAACTGATTGCAGCCAATCGGTAAAGAGAATACTGCACAAGAATTTCATGAGCTTATTTGAACCATCTGAATCACATAAAGTGATATGTTAACATGTTATCATATGAAAATATGAAACTGCACATACTACAGGAAAAGTGTACCTACTATGTGATAACTAAGTATAGTATACCAGTCTGCATATTTCATGGTAACTAGGTATACTACTATATCAGTCTGTCTCACATGGTAACTAGGTATAATAAATACTACATCAGCCTGAGTCTCACATGGTAACTAAGTATACAACATCAGTCTGAGTCTCACATGGTAACTTGGTATACTACATCAGCCTGAGTCTCACATGGTAACTAGGTATACTACATCAGTCTGAGTCTCACATGGTAACTAGATTTAAAACACCACTTTGACATGTAATTTGTGCTCTCTATCATCCTTATCTATAAATATGAATGTTCCTTGTGTGTGTGTGTGATTTGGATTTTTAATTTACCTTTAACAATATTTCAGTCATAAAGCTACGACATCCCTTTTAAAGAATTTGTATCTATTGAATCTTGAGTTGTTATTTAGGATGTCAGCCTCACTGATTGAGGGCTTGAAATTGGGTAATGCACAACTTCTGCAGTATTATTTATAATACCGTAGCTAAATCATGACACACAAGACATATACACATTATTTATAATACTGTAACTAAATCATGACACACAAGACATATAAAAATTATTTATAATACCGTAACTAAATGATGACACACAGGATTATACACATTATCTGGTTATGAACTAAACTACACCCTTCGTATGGAATTATTTTAAGAGTTGTTGCTTCCTGTAATTGAGAATTTGGAAATTGCGGTTGTTAGGTCTCTTTTTTACTGTAAAACATACTACATGTACTATAAAACAAACCATAGGTTTTCTTGTTGTTCTTAATTAGTTAGGTCTAAGACATATTATGATGTTAGCTTCTTATACCACCCAGTATTAAAGACCCCTAGTGTGAGAGGGTTATTAACAAATGATGTTAGCTTTTTATACCACCCAGTCTGAGTGTTAAAGCCCCCTAGTGTTAGAGGGTTATTAACAAATGATGTTAGCTTTTTATACCGCCCAGTGTTAAAGCCCCCTAGTGTGAGAGGGTTATTAACAAATGATGTTAGCTTTTTATACCGCCCAGTGTTAAAGCCGCCTAGTGTGAGAGGGTTGGTACTGAGATACATGAGAAAGATTTTCCTAAATTTTAAGGTTAAACAAAAAAGTAAACACCCAACAACACAAGGATCTGATGCCAGATTCAGGAATATCAATAGAATGGACAAAAAGTAATCTTTACCTCATGATGTTCATTGGTGTCAAATAAATGTGTACTAGTGTCAAATAAATCCTCAGTGGCATTAAATAGATCTTCTCTGGTTTGAAATAAATGCTCACTTGTGTCAAATAAATATGTACTAGTGTCAAATAAATCCTCAGTGACATTAAATAGATCTTCTCTGGTTTGAAATAAATGCTCAGTGGTGTCAAATAAATGTGTACAGTGTCAAATAAATCCTCAGTGACATTAAATAGATCTTCTCTGGTTTAAAATAAATGCTCAGTGGTGTCAAATAAATGTGTACTAGTGTCAAATAAATCCTCAGTGGCATTAAATAGATCTTCTCTGGTTTAAAATAAATGCTCACTAGTGTTAAAAATCTTCACTGGTGTAAGATATATAATCAATGGTGTCAAATAAGTCTTTCCTGATGTAAGAGTTATACTCAAACGTGTCAAATAAATGTTGACTAGTGTCAAATACATGTTGACTAGTGTCAAATAAATGTGACCATTATATTACTATGTCACTGTGATGAAGTCATGTGTAATTTCATTGTGTCATAGAAACCTTAAGTCTGAAATTGAAAAGAAACAAATGTGACTTCGGTCACTTATGAAATAATGGACATAGACTTCTTCTAAACAAGCTCACAGAGTTCTGTTCCTAATCCCAATGAAAATTAAATTGGTAATAATTGATCCCTATTCTTCATCTGAGAAAAACTTTGGCATGTGTATGGTGGTCTGTACTAAAGAAGTTTTCACATGATTTTGTCCAAAGTTTTAAGCTTTTACAGGAATGTAGCATATTTTCAATAATTTGAATTGGTATTCGAAATATAAATATCAAGAGAAAAAGAAGGAAAATTATGGTCACCCTTGCTTAAAATAAAGCCTACAGCATCCTTCAGGGGAACATGATGGCAAATTGGGTATTGATCTCAAACTTTCCGTAATACAACTTACCGGTAAGTGTTTCAGTGATGGCAAATTGTGTATGCAATGTATTTATCTTTTACCTGCTGAAACAAGACTAATCTGTGTCTATGACTGATACAAAAATATCTGTATTTTTTACCTACCAAAATAAGACTAATCTGTGTCAATGACTGATAAAAAAATATCTTTATTTTTTACCTACCAAAAGATGACTTACCTGTGCCCATGTTGGCGAAAGACCTGATAGTGTCAAATCATAGAGATTCCACCAACCAGTTCTCAAATTATTCTCTACTAGTACAAATGCATGTAGAAATGAATTCAATGAAGTTCTCAAATGTTTTGTTGACCTCAGTCTAGTGTTGGTGAAAAAAATGTCCTTTTCTTTATACATGTAGTCCATGTAAAAAAATCCAGATCCTTTAAATCTGAAAGGAAGAAAACTTCAGAATGTACACTTTATTTGTTGTACAGCATTTTTTAAGATAAAAAATGCCTTTAATAAAAAAAATCAATCAACATAGAACATGATCATGATGCTTTATCTAAAAGTTTGCCAGCTCTAAGGTTATTAAGAACTAGCAACTGTAGAGATTACCAGCACATCAACATGATAGAATGTCTACGTCATAGGGACAATCAAAGGTTGGGTTCTAAACTGCACATATAAACAATTGCAAAGCTCAAGGAAGATTATAAAAATGTCTCAAAAAACAAACATCAATTTTTTAATGATTCAAGTTTAAAGGTAAAAAGATGTTAAATTTCCATAAAAGGTACATAAACTAAGAGATAAAGGTCAAATATTAAAATCCTTAAATTATACATGTATGTAAAAGGTTTGTATATATATATAGACACCCACATACAAAATTCCCTCAAAAAATGCACTTTTTGTGTCAGACATACACATAAAATTTTGCAGAATAAAACAAACTCTTTTGTTTACAACCGAAACAGTTTTAGACTAAAAAAAAAATGGTGACATTCTTGATAATTACTGTATATAAAATCAGTGTGAAGGGAATTTCTGGCAATTTAAAAAGAATACATTAGTTGAGACCTGAGAACCATTAATTAGATTTCTGGAGAACATGCACGTATCAATCACCATACCGCCATGTTTGGCAATGTCCTTTTGAGGGGAGAATGATATTCTTAATTAAGCATTTGTTATGACAGCAGCCAGATGAACTATTAAGGACACAGTTAACTTTATTTTCATGGTAAAGCTGCCACAATTTAAAAATCAAAGAAACTCTGTAACTATCAAACTACCAGGTCAAACTGACCCCAATTTTGGTGCCTCTGAGAAAGGTGGCAGAGAGATTTGACTGATTGGTTATGCTGATTCTGTGGCATGTTTCTGCACACAAAATTTCCAAGGTTTTCATATCACCTCATCAAAAATTTTAATCAGTCTAAGCTTTTTTGCAAGAGAAACCAGAGCAGGCTCCGGGGGATTTGCAAGAAATTCCCTCATAAAAACTATTGTCAAATCAAAAGGGGACTGTTGTCCAAGGAATCCGATAAACTGGTTTAGATGGATGTTGAAAGCAAAGGTAATGTGACAATTCCACGTAATTTGCTGATGCCATATATAATGCTTTGCTGAATTTATTTGTATTTGCATAATTTTTTTCTAATACATTTGTAAAATAGTTTGCTTTATGAAGGATAAATGTGTTGAGTTTATGCATAGGAAGTCATACATTAATCTTTATATAAGTTTGGCAAATTGTTTCAATTTGTTGTCGTGTTTGCATAAAAATTAGGTTCTAAGAATTGAATGAATTACATTACTTAATATGAGAATCTGTGTTACTTCACCGAATTAAGAAGATTCATGTATGATTAAGAGTTAGTGTGAAATGCTGTTACACAGTTATCCATCCGCCCCAGAAGCGGGAGGTCGTCGGTTCGATCCCCGGCCGAGTCATACCAAAGACTTACAACAATGGTACTAACAGCTGCCTCGCTTGACGCTCAGCATAAAGAGGTTAGTGATAGGACTGGTCGACCTGGTGTCAGGATAATGTGACTGGGTGAGACATCATGCTACATGTCTGCGGCATGATGTCTCAGTGCTAGACATCACTATAAACTGCCTCAATGCAGACATCGTAGCAATATGACTGAAAAATTGTTAAAGTTATGTTAAAAATCCTAATCAAACAAACAAACAAAGAAACAAACACAGTTATCATTATTTAACAACACAGTTCAGTCTTTTGTCATTAATAACAATTAACTGTTTAACAACACAGTTCAGTCTCTCGTCACTGATAAGAATTAAATGAATACATATTTCAATATCCAGTCAATGATCACTGGGTTTTAAACAAATTATAATTTTATCATAACATTTTCAAATAAGTCCAGTTTTGGGGATTTAAATTGGATATTTAAAATTTAAATCAGATTTTTAAGTTTAATGAAGATTATAAGACCTTAGACTATTATTATATATTGAATACAAGATTAAATTTAGGTTTTTAATTTATTTTGGAATATATGCATTGTTTATAATGTTATATAATGCTAGGATGGTGCCAAAACTGCTACTGAAATGTTGACAGAACTCAAGTTTTGGCTAGAGAAGTAACAGATGTTACTGGTTTCTCAATTACAGTACTTGCTTCCATTTAACCGCTGCTCTATGTCAGTGACCATCCTGCCAAAGGAGTGCAAGACACAATCTTGTTTTCTTCCTGACATTTTACAGACAATGATATTCAAATTCATAGATTCCTAAGTCTAAGATATTAATCATGGTTTTTCTTCTTAATGGTACATGACCAAATGAACCTGCAGTTTATCTATGATATGCCAGCTTTATAGTTAATACTGGAGTATTAAGAAGCCATGCCTTTTTAAACCTGATTTAAAGAAATTTGAAGTGAGAAGCCCAAACCTACAACCATCCTGCAATTTAAATTGAAAGAAGCCAGTCAAGCTATATTTAGCTGTTTGAAGCTAATTATAGAGCTAAATATTCAAACTTCAAACACATAACTGACAATTCCAATGAGTCAACCAGTTCCTATCATCCGATACATGCTTATTTAGATATCTGACTGAAATTTTTAATGCTCTAGTAATATAATGTCCAAACAAACAATTCCAATGAATCAACCAGACCTATCATCCTACATGTCTTTATTTAGATATTTGACTTACATTTTTGATTATTTTGATAATTTAAGGTCTAAACACACAATTACAATTAGATGACATCATACAGTTTCTGGTCATGGATATTGATGAACTGTGTAATAATATAATTCAGTCCCTAGTCACTGATAATAACAAACTATTTAACAAAATAATTCAGTCCTTAGTCACTGATAATAACAAACTATTTAACAAAATAATTCAGTCCTTAGTCACTGATAATAACAAACTATTTAACAAAATAATTCAGTCCCTATTCACTGATAATAACAAACTACTTAACAAAATAATTCAGTCCTTAGTCACTGATAATAACAAACTATTTAACAAAATAATTCAGTCCTTAGTCACTGATAATAACAAACTATTTAACAAAATAATTCAGTCCCTATTCACTGATAATAACAAACTACTTAACAAAATAATTCAGTCCTTAGTCACTGATAATAACAAACTATTTAACAAAATAATTCAGTCCCTATTCACTGATAATAACAAACTACTTAACAAAATAATTCAGTCCTTAGTCACTGATAATAACAAACTATTTAACAAAATAATTCAGTCCCTATTCACTGATAATAACAAACTACTTAACAAAATAATTCAGTCCCTATTCACTGATAATAACAAACTATTTAATAAAATAATTCAGTCCCTAGTCACTGATAATAACAAACTACTTAACAAAATAATTCATTCCTTTGACACTGATAATAACAAACTACTTAACAAAATAATTCCGCCCCTATTCACTGATAATAACAAACTACTTAACAAAATAATTCAGTCCTTAGTCACTGATAATAACAAACTACTTAACAAAATAATTCAGTCCCTAGTCACTGATAATAACAAACTACTTAACAAAATAATTCAGCCCTTATTCATTGATAATAACAAACTACTTAACAAAATAATTCAGTCCCTAGTCACTGATAATAACAAACTATTTAACAAAATAATTCACTGATAATAACAAACTACTTAACAAAATAATTCAGTCCCTAGTCACTGATAATAACAAACTACTTAACAAAATAATTCAGCCCTTATTCACTGATAATAACAAACTACTTAACAAAATAATTCAGTCCCTAGTCACTGATAATAACAAACTACTTAACAAAATAATTCAGTCCCTAGTCACTGATAATAACAAACTACTTAACAAAATAATTCAGCCCCTATTCACTGATAATAACAAACTACTTAACAAAATAATTCAGCCCCTTGTCACTGATAATAACAAACTACTTAACAAAATAATTCAGTGCCTATTCACTGATAATAACAAACTACTTAACAAAATAATTCAGCCCCTATTCACTGATAATAGCAAACTACTTAACAAAATAATTCAGTCCCTATTCACTGATAATAACAAACTACTTAACAAAATAATTCAGCCCCTATTCACTGATAATAGCAAACTACTTAACAAAATAATTCAGTCCCTATTCACTGATAATAACAAACTACTTAACAAAATAATTCAGTCCCTATTCACTGATAATAACAAACTATTTAATAAAATAATTCAGTCCTTATTCACTGATAATAGCAAACTATTTAACAAAATAATTCAGTCCCTAGTCACTGATAATAACAAACTACTTAACAAAATAATTCAGTCCCTAGTCACTGATAATAACAAACTACTTAACAAAATAATTCAGCCCCTATTCACTGATAATAACAAACTACTTAACAAAATAATTCAGCCCCTTGTCACTGATAATAACAAACTACTTAACAAAATAATTCAGTGCCTATTCACTGATAATAACAAACTACTTAACAAAATAATTCAGCCCCTATTCACTGATAATAGCAAACTACTTAACAAAATAATTCAGTCCTTATTCACTGATAATAACAAACTACTTAACAAAATAATTCAGTCCCTATTCACTGATAATAACAAACTACTTAACAAAATAATTCAGTCCCTATTCACTGATAATAACAAACTACTTAACAAAATAATTCAGTCCCTATTCACTGATAATAACAAACTACTTAACAAAATAATTCAGTCCCTATTCACTGATAATAACAAACTACTTAACAAAATAATTCAGTCCCTATTCACTGATAATAACAAACTACTTAACAAAATAATTCAGTCCCTATTCACTGATAATAACAAACTACTTAACAAAATAATTCAGTCCCTATTCACTGATAATAACAAACTACTTAACAAAATAATTCAGTCCTTATTCACTGATAATAGCAAACTACTTAACAAAATAATTCAGTCCCTATTCACTGATAATAACAAACTACTTAACAAAATAATTCAGCCCCTATTCACTGATAATAGCAAACTACTTAACAAAATAATTCAGTCCCTATTCACTGATAATAACAAACTACTTAACAAAATAATTCAGTGCCTAGTCACTGATAATAACAAACTACTTAACAAAATAATTCAGTCCCTATTCACTGATAATAACAAACTACTTAACAAAATAATTCAGTGCCTAGTCACTGATAATAACAAACTATTTAATAAAATAATTCAGTCCCTAGTCACTTATAATAACAAACTACTTAACAAAATAATTCAGCCCCTATTCACTGATAATAACAAACTACTTAACAAAATAATTCAGTCCCTATTCACTGATAATAACAAACTACTTAACAAAATAATTCAGTGCCTAGTCACTGATAATAACAAACTATTTAACAAAATAATTCAGTGCCTATTCACTGATAATAACAAACTATTTAATAAAATAATTCAGTCCCTATTCACTGATAATAACAAACTACTTAACAAAATAATTCAGTGCCTAGTCACTGATAATAACAAACTACTTAACAAAATAATTCAGTCACTATTCACTGATAATAACAAACTACTTAACAAAATAATTCAGTCCCTATTCACTGATAATAACAAACTATTTAACAAAATAATTCAGTCCCTAGTCACTGATAATAACAAACTACTTAACAAAATAATTCAGTCCCTAGTCACTGATAATAACAAACTATTTAATAAAATAATTCAGTCCCTAGTCACTTATAATAACAAACTACTTAACAAAATAATTCAGCCCCTATTCACTGATAATAACAAACTACTTAACAAAATAATTCAGTCCCTATTCACTGATAATAACAAACTACTTAACAAAATAATTCAGTGCCTAGTCACTGATAATAACAAACTACTTAACAAAATAATTCAGCCCCTATTCACTGATAATAACAAACTACTTAACAAAATAATTCAGCCCCTATTCACTGATAATAACAAACTACTTAACAAAATAATTCAGTCCTTAGTCACTGATAATAACAAAATATTTAACAAAATAATTCAGTCCTTAGTCACTGATAATAACAAACTACTTAACAAAATAATTCAGTCCTTAGTCACTAATAATAACAAACTACTTAACAAAATAATTCATTCCTTTGACACTGATAATAACAAACTACTTAACAAAATAATTCAGTCCTTAGTCACTGATAATAACAAACTACTTAACAAAATAATTCAGTCCTTAATCACTAATAATAACAAACTACTTAACAAAATAATTCATTCCTTGGACACTGATAATAACAAACTACTTAACAAAATAATTCAGTCCTTAGTCACTAATAATAACAAACTACTTAACAAAATAATTCAGTCCCTAGTCACTGATAATAACAAACTACTTAACAAAATAATTCAGTCCTTATTCACTGATAATAACAAACTACTTAACAAAATAATTCAGTCCTTAGTCACTGATAATAACAAACTACTTAACAAAATAATTCAGTCCTTATTCACTGATAATAACAAACTACTTAACAAAATAATTCAGTCCTTAGTCACTGATAATAACAAACTACTTAATAAAATAATTCAGTCCTTTGTCACTGATAATAACAAACTGTGTAATAATATAATTCAGTCCCTGATGTCATCTAACAATGCACACACAATATGCTAGTGTCATACAATTTACAAACTGATGTCACCTAACACTGCACACACAATATGACAGTGTCATACAATTTACAAACTGATGTCACCTAACACTGCACACACAATATGACAGTGTCATACAATTTACAAACTGATGTCACCTAACAATGCACACACAATATGCTAGTGTCATACAATTTACAAACTGATGTCACCTAACACTGCACACACAATATGACAGTGTCATACAATTTACAAACTGATGTCACCTAACACTGCACACACAATATGACAGTGTCATACAATTTACAAACTGATGTCACCTAACACTGCACACACAATATGACAGTGTCATACAATTTACAAACTGATGTCACCTAACAATGCACACACAATATGCTAGTGTCATACAATTTACAAACTGATGTCACCTAACACTGCACACACAATATGACAGTGTCATACAATTTACAAACTGATGTCACCTAACAATGCACACACAATATGCTAGTGTCATACAATTTACAAACTGATGTCACCTAACACTGCACACACAATATGACAGTGTCATACAATTCACAAACTTATGTCACCTAACAATGCACACACAAATATGTCAGTACTGATGTCACCTAACACTGCATAATTTTTACACAATATGACAGTCAGTGCCATAACATTTAGAAGCAGATGGCACAATACACAAATCATACAGAATATGGTTTAGTACACTCTGGATTTACATATTCCCAAAAAAATGTAAAGTCACTTGAGCAAGAGATGTATGTCAATGTGACCTATTTTGCCTAAAATAGTACTCTCCAGAATGAAGACACACAAAATGTCATGATTTCAACACAATGTTATTTTCTATACCAACAATAACACTAACAAACGAATGATCCCTTTGCTTCACCTACACTCTGCAGACAAAAGAAATCAGACTGATTATCACATACATGTAATGTATTGCATTCAGTAACTGCAGCTTTTTAATGGGACAGAAGAATGGTGCTGTATAAAGCAAACTTTCATGAATCATGTACAGCAATATGATGGGTCTTCACACTTCAATACTACTATGTTAGCTGGGTCCTCACACCTCAATGTTATTTTATTAGTTGGGTCATCACATTTCAATACTACTACGTTAGTTGGGTCCTCACACCTCAATGTTATAATGTTAGTAGGGTCTTTACACTTCAATGTTACTATGTTAGATTGGTCTTCACACCTCAATGTTATTATATTAGTTGGGTTCTCACACTTCAATGCTACTATGTTAGTTGCATCCTCATACCTCAATGTTATAATGTTAGTTGGGTCATCACCACTCAATGTTACTATGTTAGTTGGGTCCTCACAATTCAATGTTACTATGTTCGTTGGCTCCTCACTTCAATGTTAGTTGGGTCCTCACACTTAAATGTTACTATGTTGGTTGGTCTTCATACTTCAATGCTACTATGTTAGTTGGGTCCTCACACTTCAATGTTACTATGATAGTTGGGTCCTCACACTTCAATGTTATTACATTTGTTTGGACCTTACACTACAATGTTATTTTGTTCGTTTGGTCCTCACAATTCAATGTTACTATGTTCGTTGGGTCCTCACTTCAATGTTAGTTGGGTCCTCACACTTAAATGTTACTATGTTGGTTGGTCTTCATACTTCAATGCTACTATGTTAGTTGGGTCCTCACACTTCAATGTTACTATGATAGTTGGGTCCTCACACTTCAATGTTATTACATTTGTTTGGACCTTACACTACAATGTTATTTTGTTCGTTTGGTCCTCACAATTCAATGTTACTATGTTCATTGGGTCCTCACTTCAATGTTAGTTGGGTCCTCACACTTAAATGTTACTATGTTGGTTGGTCTTCATACTTCAATGCTACTATGTTAGTTGGGTCCTCACACTTCAATGTTACTATGATAGTTGGGTCCTCACACTTCAATGTTATTACATTTGTTTGGACTTTACACTACAATGTTATTTTGTTCGTTTGGTCCTCACAATTCAATGTTACTATGTTCGTTGGGTCCTCACTTCAATGTTAGTTGGGTCCTCATACTTAAATGTTACTATGTTGGTTGGTCTTCATACTTCAATGCTACTATGTTAGTTGGGTCCTCACACTTCAATGTTACTATGATAGTTGGGTCCTCACACTTCAATGTTATTACATTTGTTTGGACCTTACACTACAATGTTATTACATTTGTTTGGACCTTACACTACAATGTTATTTTGTTCGTTTGGTCCTCATACTTCAATGTTACTATGTAAGTTGGGTGCCCACACTTCAATGTTTCTAATTAGTTGGATCCTTACACTGCAATCTTATTACATGTATGTTTGTTCGAACCATACACTAAAATGTTATTATGCTAGATGGGTCATCACACTTTAATCTTAATATGCTAATTGTGTCCTTACACTTCAGTGTAATTAAGTGTGTTGGTACCTTACACTTTAATGTTATTATGTTAGTAGGTTCCTTACAATTCAATGTTATTATGTTAGTAGGCTCCTTACACTTCAATGTTATTATGTTAGTAGGGTCCTTACACTTCAATGTTATTATGTTAGTAGGGTCCTTACACTTCAATGTTATTATGTTAGTAGGGTCCTTACACTTCAATGTTATCATGCTAGTAGGGTCCTTACACTTCAATGTTATTATGTTAGTAGGGTCCTTACACTTCAATGTTATTATGTTAGTAGGGTCCTTACACTTCAATGTTATTATGTTAGTAGGGTCCTTACACTTCAATGTTATCATGCTAGTAGGGTCGTTACACTTCAATGTTATCATGCTAGTAGGGTCCTTACACTTCAATGTTATTATGTTAGTAGGGTCCTTACACTTCAATGTTATCATGTTAGTAGGGTCCTTAAACTTCAATGTTATCATGCTAGTAGGGTCCTTACACTTCAATGTTATCATGCTAGTAGGGTCCTTACACTTCAATGTTATCATGCTAGTAGGGTCCTTACACTTCAATGTTATCATGTTAGTAGGGTCCTTACACTTCAATGTTATCATGTTAGTAGGGTCCTTACACTTCAATGTTATCATGCTAGTAGGGTCCTTACACTTCAATGTTATCATGCTAGTAGGGTCCTTACACTTCAATGTTATTATGTTAGTAGGGTCCTTACACTTCAATGTTATTATGTTAGTAGGGTCCTTACACTTCAATGTTATCATGCTAGTAGGGTCCTTACACTTCAATGTTATTATGTTAGTAGGGTCCTTACACTTCAATGTTATCATGCTAGTAGGGTCCTTACACTTCAATGTTATTATGTTAGTAGGGTCCTTACACTTCAATATTATGATGTTAGTTGGGTACTCCTTACACTTCAATATTATGATGTTAGTTGGGTACTTAAAATTCAATGTTATTATTAATATGCTAGTTTCTTAAGATTTTCCCCAAATGAGGATATAAAAGCATTAACCAGTTATGCTTAAGCAGACATAATTTCCACAATATGGAAAGTTGCTAGAAATCATGCAAACGGTTGTGCAATTCTTAATGCAAGACATGAAAGGGATATGAGATTCAGACAATATCGTATCACATAATGTTGGCTCCAGGTCTTTTATCTGTAACATGCTCTCAAGTTCAGTTTGATCCAGTGCTTGCCTACAGTCATTAAGCTCACAGGTTTAATCAATACGTTCTTTTCCCTGCCTAAATCCTTCTTAAGTTGTTCATGAGCAGTTGGAGTAAAGAAAACAAAATGTTTCAAAGTCTGTTAAAGATTATCTCAATTTTCACAATAAAAATAATATGAAAATAGCTGAAAAGCAAATCTGTAAAAATTGAACTACTTGCAAACTGAACACAAAAAATGGTCTTTGACAATGTATGTAATTTGTAAGTCACTTGTACGTTAATGCTACAGAAACTTGAATCCACTTCTGAATGCAAAAGCAGCTGTCGTTACAGAAATAAATCTTATCACAAAGTCAGTTCCAAACATGCATAGAAAATTATCATTATGTCATAAACACACTAACCTTTTCTTGCCCAAACTTTATTGAGAAAATAGCTAACATTTTCATTGAATGTGTCCTGCTAATCCAACCAATCCAATCATCACAGAAATATGGGCCAGTGAAAGGGTGCAGGTTAAAGTCCTACCATCATAATAACCAGGGTCAATAAACATGTAGCCTCCTTGAGCAAGACCCTGTATTCCAGCTGCCTCACCAATTAATACCCTCCTCCCAGGGCCGGTGGGGGGGAAGGGGGGGCACGTATTTCTGGGTGGCAAAACACCAAACAAAACCAGACCATTGTACAAACAATCTTGTACAATATGAGAAAAGCTGCTTCCTAAACAGGTGATTACATATCAGAGTTTAATATTTACAAAACGCACTTAACAGGCCTTTCTGAAAGTGGTTTTCTACATGTACTAGTTTTGCTGAATATAATTTTTAAACGTTTGACTTATCTTCATAACACTGATAAACATTTTTGCTGTGCAGCTCAGTTAAAATTGATCAATCTCATAAAGTGGACCCTTTATTTATCCATCCATAATAAGTTACCATTTAAGAACAAAAATGTATCCTAAATTTTGTCTGTGAAAAATGTCATCACATGCATCTGACTTTGGACTACAAGGTTGTGACCATAATTTTTAACCTTTGATCCCACATTATCACCTCAACATGATGCTACCTGCTATCATTTTCTTGTCCTTTCGGCCATGTTACAACCAATGATCATGATCTCGGACTCTCAATGATTATTTGCCAATACTTGTTGCCATAATAAACAACCTCTTGACCAATACATTGGAGTGGAATTTGCATGTCACCTAGTGAAATTACTTGTTAGTTTTAAAATAATCAACATAAACAAACTGAAAGTAAATACCTTTATAACTGCCTTGATCAAAGACATAATGATTGCTAATGAAGATGATGCTTACACATGCCTTAATTACACCTTTCTTTCCAGTCAAAACTAACAAAAAATATTAAACTCACCAAGTTGAATCTCAACATGAATTGTAGAAGGAAAGGAACAGCCTAGAACATCATTACTTTCCTGGAATTTATCTTTTTTTAGTGTCTCCATCACAAATCATGACATAAAACTGATTCAGCTTCAATTTGCTTGTAAAATCAATCTCAAGGTGCTTTACACAGATTAACCATATTAGGATAAAGAATTAACTTCCTCAGAGGAAAGCTTCCAATGGAACATGAAAGAAAAAGCTTCTTCTAGCTTTTACATACATGTGTGATAGAGACATTGTTTCCAAATGTTGATATGCTATTAACAATGAGCTTTATCCACATGCAATTTACCTAAAAACTTCTTTATTAAGTGGGCTGAACAAATATTACAAGAAATATTGTATGTAATTACCTAAATAATAATCTATTAAATGGGCAGTGCAAATATTACAGCAAACTTACTACATATCTCTCTTGCAGCTGAGACCAAACAGATAAAGCAGGCAATAAAGATTCAGAACTCTTTGCTAGAGTAATGCACTAATCCATTAAAAAGAATGCCAGGCCTGACTAATTAGAGAAGAGTATTCAATTAGGACAGTGTCTTAAAACATCATTTACCAAACCTGACATATGAAACAGTAACTCTGAGTGACAGTAAACTTCAAACTACCAAAACGTTGGCTTGAGAGCAATTTTTACTTAATATTATTTTTGGTTTGCACAAGTTCATATGACAGCAAGAAACTGTTACTAAGGCATTCCAACTTGTAAAATTTTGTTCACAGCAAATTCCAATACTACATATTTGATAATCTTCAATCAATTAAAATACATTATTTCTGTGATTATTTTAAAATCATATTGTACTTTATATATTAATTCTTTTAAAATCATAATTCATATTATATTTTATGTATTAGTTCTTTTAAAATCATAATTCATATTATATTTTATATATTAGTTCTTTTAAAATCATAATTCATATTATATTTTATATATTAGTTCTTTTAAAATCATAATTCATATTATATTTTATATATTAATTCTTTTACAGAAGAGGTTTACAGTATGATGTTATTTACATTTGAAAATCATGTAAAAGTTACATTTTAAAAATATTCAAAGTGAAGAAGAACTACCAATGATAAAAAATGGAACTGATAATTAACTTTTATTTGAAAAAATTCAGGTGACACTTTCTGAGCAAACAAAATTGGACACAAAGAGAAAATTATTTCACCTTGGTGACTTAATGATGGCAAAAGGAGAATTGCAGTTAACTATAAATGTGGATTGTCTGACGTCCATGATAAAATAATCTGTATATAAGTATTTCAAAAAAGTAAGTTGTATACATGTATTCCCAAAACAGGGATGCAATAAATAATTCAACACTGATAAGCAATACCTTTTTGCTGTTTATCTACATGTCTGTCAGTTAGACTGTCTGTATATATTTATAGAATTTGTTCATTACATGTATCTATTTTATATTATATTAGAGAAAATGTTACAATGTTTCTCTAATATATATATTAGAGAAAATGTTACAAGACAGGACAGAAACATGCAGTAGCAATATAAATTTGCCTCAGTTCTATAAATAGGGTAGCTATAATTACATCAAGTAATTTATCAGGTCGATTGATTAATGAATGGTAGTTGTAGGATCTAACTCCATTTCTTAACACAAGATAGGCTATACATGGCAGCCAGTATAAATGTTGGGGAAAACCCCCGGAAAAAACCACCAACCTATGAGAGGCTACTGGCAAGGTTTCTCACAAACCCATGCTGGCCAAAACTAAGAATCGAACCCATGCAGACAGAGTTGAGATGGGAGTGATCTGTAATGTTGAGCTCTTTAGACAACACAGCAACTTAGGACCCCAATGATTGGTAACAACTACCATAGTTGATTAATTAATGGTAACAACTACCATAGTTGATTGATTAATTAATGGTAACACCTACCTTAATTGATTGATTATATAATGGTAACACCTACCTTAATTGATCAATAAATGGTAACAACTACTATAATGTAGTTGATTGATTAATTAATGGTAACAACTACCTTAGTTGATTGATTATAGAATTGTAACACCTACCTTAATTGATTGATTATATAATGGTAACACCTACCTTAATTGATTAATAAATGGTAACAACTACTATACTGTAGTTGATTGATAAATTAATGGTAACAACTACCTTAGTTGATTGATTATAGAATGGTAACACCTAACTTAATTGATTGATTATATAATGGTAACACCTACCTTAATTGATTAATAAATGGTAACAAATACTATAGTTGATTGATTATAGAATGGTAACACCTAGCCTAATTGATTAATAAATGGTAACAACTACTATAGTTGATTGATTAATTAATGATAACACCTACCTTAATTGATTGATTATATAATGGTAACACCTACCTGAATTGATTAATAAATGATAACAACTACTATACTGTAGTTGATTGATAAATTAATGATAACAACTACCATAGTTGATTGATTATAGAATGGTAACACCTAACTTAATTGATTGATTATATAATGGTAACACCTACCTTAATTGATTAATAAATGGTAACAACTACTATAGTTGATTGATTAATTAATGATAACACCTACCTTAATTGATTGATTATAGAATGGTAACACCTACCTTAATTGATTAATAAATGGTAACAACTACTATACTGTAGATGATTGATAAATTAATGGTAACAACTACCTTAGTTGATTGATTATAGAATGGTAACACCTAACTTAATTGATTGATTATATAATGGTAACACCTACCTTAATTGATTAATAAATGGTAACAAATACTATAGTTGATTGATTATAGAATGGTAACACCTAGCCTAATTGATTAATAAATGGTAACAACTACTATAGTTGATTGATTAATTAATGATAACACCTACCTTAATTGATTGATTATATAATGGTAACACCTACCTTAATTGATTAATAAATGGTAACAACTACTATACTGTAGTTGATTGATTAATTAATGATAACACCTACCTTAATTGATTGATTATAGAATGGTAACACCTACCTTAATTGATTAATAAATGGTAACAACTACTATAGTTGATTGATTAATTAATGATAACACCTACCTTAATTGATTGATTATAGAATGGTAACACCTACCTTAATTGATTAATAAATGGTAACAACTACTATAGTTGATTGATTAATTAATGATAACACCTACCTTAATTGATTGATTATATAATGGTAACACCTACCTTAATTGATTAATAAATGGTAACAACTACTATAGTTGATTGATTAATTAATGATAACACCTACCTTAATTGATTGATTATAGAATGGTAACACCTAGCCTAATTGATTAATAAATGATAACAACTACTATAGTTCAGCATGCAATCACTATATGGCTATGATCATATACTGTGTAACTGAAAGAAGCAAAACCAGCAAGTTTTAATTATCAATTTTAGAAAATTTCAGGAATAAACAGTCCTGACATGTCAAAATGGCATCATCCAGAACTCCTTCGAATAATTCACAATAGTTCAAAATTAATAGTATAGCCCAATTAACACTTTCTAATTCCATTGAATATTCCAAATAAATGTCTTCCTTCTCATATATTATCTGAATACAACATAAAATATGTCTGCATACTTGATGTTACAACAAGAACACAAGAAATAAGAATGTGAAAACTGCCAGTCTTAACTAGCTATACACAAATGAATAATCGAAAACACATATTATTATTGTACTACTATTATTAAAACATGACAAATCGCAAATTTCCAACATCATATACGAAGATACCACTTAACTCAACTGTCCAATGGATAAATACCAAACTTGTAAACATATTTACCAATAATTGTATTAATAGTAACTGTCAACACATACATAATTTAAACATCTATTGATCCTAGCCTAGGCAACTGTACAATCTTTAATATCTGAACATACATGCATACATACATACACACACACACACATGGGACCCAGAGTGACAGAGTGGTTTAAAGCACTCTCCATTATTGATCACTGCCATCTCACCTGTCTGCGTGGGTTCAAGTCTCAAATTATGTCAATGTGAGAAAGCTTTTCAGTAACTTCTCATGAGTCAGTGGTTCTTTGAACTTCTTTCCCAGGGTTTTCCTTGGTTCTTCCTCTACCATTAATACTGGCCACCATGTATAGCCTATTGTGTGCTGAAAAACACTTCAACAAAAACAACATGCGTATATCCATCCATCCATCCATCCATGCATGCATGCATGCTTACATACATACATACATACATACATACATACATACATACATACATACATACATACATACATACATACATACATACATACGTACAGGGGCCCTGAGTGACCAAGTGGTCTAAAGTGCTCTCCATTACAGATCAATACCATCTCAACTCTCTTTGTGGAATCAAGTTTCAGATTCAGCCAATGTGGGTATGTGAGAAAGCTTGCCAGTAGCTTCTTGTGGGTCCGTGGTTCTTTCTGTGGGTTTTCCAGGGTTCTTCCTCCACCATTAGTACTGGCCACCATCTATAGCCTATCTTGAGCTGAAAAATGGCATTAAAACCAACAACATACATACATACATACATACATACATACATACATACATACATACATACATACATACATACATACATACATACATACATACATACATGGGGTTGAATATTCTTTAAGAAATGCGTATTTAGCTGCACATTTTTAAAATTGATTATGGAGAAACCATTTTTTCCCATGCTGAGTGCAACTGTTCTAATAAGTTAATGTCAAACTAGTAATGCAATTCAGTTGTAAACATCTTTCAGTTACAAACATTGACCATTACATTTTCCATTTACAAACACTGACCATCACGCTTTCCATTTACAAACACTGACCATCACGCTTTCCAGTTACAAACACTGACCATCACACTTTCCAGTTACAAACATTGACCATTATTACACTTTCCTGTTACAAACATCGACCATCACACTTGCCAGTTACAAACACTGACCATCACACTTTCCAGTTACAAACACTGACCATCACGCTTTCCAGTTACAAACATTGACCATTACATTTTCCATTTACAAACACTGAACATCACACTTTCCAGTTACAAACATTGACCATTACATTTTCCATAAATTTACAAACACTGACCATCACGCTTTCCAGTTACAAACACTGAACATCACTTTCCAGTTACAAACATCGACCATCACACTTGCCAGTTACAAACATTGACCATTACATTTTCCATTTACAAACACTGACCATCACACTTTCCAGTTACAAACACTGACCATCACACTTTCCAGTTACAAACATTGACCATTACATTGTACAGAGATTTATATATACATTGCTTGACTTTTGGCTTGACAAGCTCAAAATTCAAAGTATTGCCAGTGGGCAGCTTATGTTTCTAAGGTAATGCCAGTGGGCAAGCAAAACAATGGAGAGAAAGTGGTCATGTTCAGTTTGTAACATCCTGCAATCAAATAAAAGTACATCTATCAGCACTTTAAATACTGCATATCTGACTCATTTATTTTATCAACATTATCACCTACAGTAAGCATTGGCATTTTGTGAAAAATGGCAAGGTCAGTCTCACATTTTGTGATAATGTTAATATTTACTATTTAAAACCTGTTTTGATGAATAAGGAATAAATGTTTATATTTTAACTTGTCAGTTACATTTTAATCATAATATTTGATTTATGTGGGATTTTACTGACATTGATAACTCAACTCAGATTTGTATAATGTGGAATTTAAAGGCTCAAGCAGTTTAAAAACATGATGGCTTTAATCTTGTCAAAGATTTTTTAAGCACATCCCTGATTTGATATGAATGGTATGAATTGTTAAAAATATAGCTTATGAAATTTCTTTGACAGGTGTGTTTGGAAATGAAATGCACATGCCTGCAACAATTAACCACATAAAGTATGATTGATATACTGAAATAAAGCATTCTCATGCTATTTTTATCATGTTAATTATGTCATAATTAGATGTGACTGATACATGCTATTTTTGTCATGTTAATTATGTCATAATTAGATGTGACTGATACATGCTATTTTTATCATGTTAATTATGTCATAATTAGATGTGACTGATACATGCTATTTTTATCATGTTAATTATGTCATAATTAGATGTGACTGATACATGCTATTTTTATCATGTTAATTATGTCATAATTAGATGTGACTGATACATGCTATTTTTATCATGTTAATTATGTCATAATTAGATGTGACTGATACATGCTATTTTTATCATGTTAATTATGTCATAATTAGATGTGACTGATACATGCTATTTTTATCATGTTAATTATGTCATAATTAGATGTGACTGATACATGCTTACTGCTTGGCAAACAATGAAACAATACAAATAAGTGCTCGATCTCAAGTTGGCTAGTCAACATTACTGAAACCGATTTAAATGTGACTATAAGACAATTATTAAGTAGATGGATACGATTAGTTTTGACTTCTTCACTTGTGAGTGCAACACAATAAATTTGTTACAGTCTAGCTTTCTTTACTGGTGATTGTTGCAAATTTGGTCTTAAGCTATGTAACAAATGGAAGCAAAGCCAACAAAATCTGAATAATATCAATGAATGTTACAAGGTGAAAATTTCATGGTCACTTCAGTATTGTGAAATCATAATTCTAAATGACCTATAACAAATTAAAAGTATACAATGTTCTGAAAGAATTACAACAGTCCTGAATGTCCTGTTGTACCACCATGATATGAGGAAAAGTTCTCAAATCCCAAAGTGGTGTTTTAGTCCAAAAGGTCAATGTGCAATTTGTAATTCCAAAGAATATTTCAAATAAATAATTCCACTCAAATTATATCTGAAAACAACTGCAAACTGATGATAGATTCCCAAAGACTGATAGGAAAAGGGAATGTTTGCCCAACCTCTTTATTGACCTATGGAGCAATATATTGTTCTGGAAAACCAACATTTGTAATGGAAAATGAAAACATTTGGAAAATTCAACCAACTTTTCGACTAAACTTGTAGTAAATGTCTTGTTTAATCATGAGAAAACCATGGTAGGAAAAAACATCAATCACAACTTTGCAAAGTTTCTATTTCTAATGAACCTGTTTTAAAGACAAAGAATGATGCTACAGATGGTTAAGTTCCAGTCATCATGGGTTAATGAGAGTCATTAAAAGATAGTCATTGGTTTCATTTTTCACTTGAAAGTCTCTCTTATATGAAAATCTAGCTATTTCCCAACCATTTTCAACATATTCATTTATTTGATTATAACATGTACCTGTCTGTTTTTGATCTTCTAACTTTATCTGCACTGTAACATCCACATACCTGTCTACATGTAATATTTACATACATAGTTTTAATAACTATACTACACAGTCATAGTGTTAAAGTGCCAACAAAGACAAAAAGAAAGCAATTAAAATAAACAGAATACAATTTCCTTAAAATATCCCATATTTTTCAAAACTCATTTTTACTTGTGTTAGGGAAACCTAGAACTTCCCAAGAGCAAGTTCAAATTTCCAGTCAGATTAGCCTGACTTTTACAACATTTTAAACTCCTGCCTTTTCTGTTTGGATCCTTAGAGCAAGATAGCCAAATGTTCTCAATATAGTTCCAAAGCATTAGGTGATTAATATTGGTAAGAAGTGTTATCAAGGTAAGCACAGTCCATACTTAAAGCTCCTCACAGCAAACCCTCAAAAAACAAGACTCTTGAAAGTTGGTCTTTTATCAATACATCAACTTGTTTGTTTCATCCTGGATGCATGTATAATCTAGTATTTTGCTTTTTCATTGGTCTGTTGAAGAATTGTGCAGTCATGTGCGCATGTGACAACTGGCTCCTGTTGGCTAATATTAGGTAAAGGAATTCAGAAGTTTAAATAACGAAACCAATGACAACTGTTGCTGCATACAATAATGGCTTGTGGGGTACTGGCTAAATATAACTCCTGCGTGGAAAGTTTATAATTCCCGGCAGTTTAGACATGAAAACAAATGATGTAAACTCAGATAAATATAAAAAACAGACAAGTTCCTGGTCTTGTGTGGCCAACTAGAAGAAAGCTGACCCATAACAATGTTATAAATGCGAATTGTGTGATACTGACTAACATGAGTGAAAAGATAGTTATACAGTGAACTGTTTACACATGTCTTAGAGACAGAAACAAGAAAGAATTTTGAAAATTGCTATACCCCTGCATGCATAAATATATTATGCATAAAATATAAATTACTAAATTGTTATTTATTACCTCCTAATTAAATTACACTTCTAATTACATATACTTACATTTTTCAACACAAAGATATCCAGTCTCAACCACTGCAGCAAAACAAAACCCCAGGAATCACTAATACCAGGGACATATACATAGATTCATAATAAAGTTTACAACATTTCTCAAGCCTGGTATAGCTCAGAAGCAAAGCCCTCTGGACATCAATAACATAATCTGGTATTCTAATAAACATTCCTCTGGTCAATCAGGCATTTTGATGTTCGATATACCTGTACTTTCACTTTGCTGATTACTCAGTGAGTAACTCATCTCAAATACACAAACACACCAACAACAACAAAAAAACCACCTAAAATTATTACAAACTGTATATAGCAGTGTTAAATAAACCTAAATACATCGACTATGCACGAACACAGCACCCCACCCTTTCGATTGGTTGATACATACAGATATGTTGTCCCGTCTATTAAGTAATGTAGAAAAAGAATGGTTCAATTGTAATATTAATCTTTGGATTTTACAAAAAAAATCTTTTGGCTAAGTCTCTAAATTAGGTTGACACAATATTATCGTTATGTTTATAACATATAGCATTACCTGCTTGTATTATCCGATTCATAACATTACCTGTGTGTTTACATCACTACCATGCTTGCCTAAGGTAAGATGCGAAGGATTCCAAAAAATTTTAATCTCATCTGTGCTCTCGACACGAGCCGAGAAAATGCGGGATTTTTAAAAGCTCGATCGATTTGACTTCAGTAATACAACCCGAATGACAGGCAAAGTGATGTCGTTGCTTAAAATAAAATAACGTAGCACACAGAGAGAGAGAGAGAGAGAGAGAGAGAGAGAGAGAGAGAGAGAATATATATATATATATATATATATATATATATATATATATATATATATATATATATATATATATATATATATATATATATATTTATATATATATATATGGTCCAAGGTAAAATAACGTAGCACAGAGAGAGAGAGAATTATATATGGTCCAAGGTAAAATAACGTAGCACAGAGAGAGAGAGAGAGAGAGAATATATATATATATATATATATATATATATATATATATATATATATATATATATATATGGTCCAAGGTTGACATTGCCGGGGTGGGAGTGGGAGACAAGCTCCCCACTCTTCCAAAAATGCCCCATAGGGCTTGCGACTCTGATCGCCTCTGTCAACTAAAATCCAGCTCCTGGCCTTCGCGAGTGGCTTAGCTTCTAAGTCCGGCGGACCATGTTTTCACTGACAGGAGAAGGGGTGAAGGCGGCCACTGGCGCCTTAAAACCAGTCGCTTCGGGTAGATGGGGCTCGTAAACCTTGGATGGTAGCTCATCTAGGAGAAGGAAAAATCTTATCCCAAACCTCCGCTGCCTTGCGGCTATACCCACTCACGGGAAGGCTAAGGGAGTAAACCCCGACAGAAAATCCGGAGACGGAGTCCCTAAGGCGGTCTGACGTTGACTTCAACGTCATTCCGGCAACTCCTGCGACGCCGTTGGTGCCAAGCTGTAGCGACATTTGTCGTTCCCTTGGGTTCACCAGCTGCGTGGAGAGGGGGGATCTGCTAGTAGTAATATGGGGCACTATAGCGACAATGGAAAATCCAGTCAAAAAGTGCTTGGGGCACTATGGCGACAAGATTTATAGCGACAAGGGAAAATCCAGTCAAAAACAGCTTGGGGCACTATAGCGACAAAACAGCTTGGGGTATTATAGCGACAAGGGAAATTGAACATAGTGGGCCTGTATAGCGACAAGGGAAATTGAACAGGGTGGGCCTGTATAGCGTCAAGGGAAATGGAACATAGTGGGTCTATATAGCGTCAAGGGAAATTGAACATGGCGGGTCTGTATAGGGACAAGGGAAAAAAGGGTGGCAATGAAAGCTACTATCTTTTCGAGACCTATGAGTGGCCCTGAAAAGGGCCTTTGGATACTTCTTCTTCTTTTATTTTCTGCCATTGTTCCACCACCTTTTGATTTTACCAATGATTCCTGTTTTTTTCTTCTTTTCTTCTTCGGGAATCCAGTCAGGATGTCCCATAGCTCTAAACTTTTCCTGAACTCTCATCCATCTTAGATTGAGTAGATCAAAGTCCTCTTTCGTCTTTTTGTTCTTTTTTTCCTTTCTCTCCTTAGACCAGTTTTCTTTAATCTGGATCACCTGTTCTTCCATCACCATTCTCATCATTGCTTCTGCTTTCTTTAGCCTGTCTAGACCCCACTTCACATATTCCCACTCTATCAGATGTAATGTTTCTTCTAGAAAACACCTGACTTTGATGACATGATCAAGTGCTTGCTTCAAGTCCCCTATTCTTATATATTTTCTTTTAATACGTCTTCTTAATTTCTGGTCTTCCTCCTCTATCATACCTTCTAATAAATCTCTTGCTAATTTCAGTTGGCTTACAAAGCCATGGTTACTCTGAAATTCTTCCTCAAGTCTTTCCACTTGATATTCTGCATCAAGGATCCCAAACCAGCTGTCTCGGAGTTGGATAAACAATTCAAAATTCATCTTGATGTGTTCAAAATTGAATGGCTCCAAGGACCGACGATTGCGTATATATATCTTAAGCACGGACGTGAAAGTAAACACCTCTACATTCACTTGTCATATTAGATACTATTCACAAATCCTATTATATACTATCCAAAATCACACCCTATACTAACCACACACACGGGGAAGCAGCCAAAACACACCATACTATATACTATCCAAAATCACACCCTATACTAACCACACACACGGGGAAGCAGCCAAAACAAACCATACTATATACTATCCAAAATCACACCCTATACTAACCACACACACGGGGAAGCAGCCAAAACACATCATACTATATACTATCCAAAATCACACCCTATACTAACCACACACACGGGGAAGCAGCCAAAACAAACCATACTATATACTATCCAAAATCACACCCTATACTAACCACACACACGGGGTAGCAGCCAAAACAAACCATACTATATACTATCCAAAATCACACCCTATACTAACCACACACACGGGGAAGCAGCCAAAACACACCATACTATATACTATCCAAAATTACACCATATACCATCTAAATAGAGTCAGTGTTTATAATCACACTACTCCTCTCTCACACCCATTGGCAATTGACATAGTATTTCTTTTCTTGTTATTTGGGTAGCCCTGAGAAGGGCTGTTTTTAAAACTTCAAATTACACCTGGCTAATGCTGACATCTCCCAGGTCTAGCCCCACACACACATCTCCTACTCCAATCATTCTCCCAATTCACTCTTGTGATTGGGAGCGCAGAGGGAGAATGAGTGGCTTCACTATCCCAATCTTCTGTTTGAGGGATAGTGAAAGTCTCTTCATTTCTGCCTCTATTCCGCAACCGTGGATGAGTCTGTGGTTGTTGCGGCTGAGGCAGTGGGGGCTGCGCCTGTAGTGAACGAACTGGTTCTGGTGAAGGTGTCCTCACTATAGGCTTGACTTCACTAGTTTGCCTCATCATGCGGTGAGGCAAAATTGACCTTTTCATTTCCTTCTCCTCTTCTTTCTTTTTCCTCTCCTCCTCTTCTTTAACTCTGATCTCTTCTTCTTCGGTCTCCATTGCCAGTTCGTCCAGGAGACGTCTAGCATTCTCCAGATGCATTTGAAGTTCTCTTAATTTCTGTACTCTATTCATCTTCTTTGATGCGCCAACGATAGGTAGCCAGACTGACGAGTGCTTTTTTATATATAGCACAAGCGCGGACGTGATGGAAAACACCCCCTAGATCCAAAAACTTACATTATCCCTATCATTACCAAAAAAACAAAACACGCGGATTTAAAAGAAAACACCCCACACTTTTATACTTGACTCCTATTAATTATAAATTGAACAAGTTATTTTGAAAAAAAATACGCTGTGCTTATAGACGCACTTCAAAACAAAAGTAAAATGAGATAGTGATTATAGACTCACTTCTAATTTTTTTCTAACTTCCTCACATACCATAAGCAAATTGAATGATTAATTCTTTTCGAGAATATTGGGTAGCCCTGAAAAGGGCTGTTTTTTTGTGTTTGTGTGTACGAGGAAGGATGACAATCTTTTATCGTCTAAGATTGCGTCCTCGTTTGGCTACACGATAGGGTCTGCTTCTTCGGAAAGAGAAAGAGAACTCTTTCGTGTCCACACGACAGTCGACAAAACTTCTGTCTGGTTCCTGCTGATGTTGTTGCTGTTGCTGATGCTGTTCTCTCTGCTCTCTCTGCTGCTTTTGAAGTCGATACTTCTCAGTCCATTCTTCTTTCTCTTTTTGAATTTCCTCTCTGAAGAGTTCTTCTATGAGGTCTTCCGTTACTTGTAGCATTCTTACATTCTCAATCTCTTCAGGCTTTGGCATCAGATTGTGTCTGATACGATGCAGAGTGACATAAGCTTCGTTCAGCTTAGCTAGTCTTGAGCACATCTTCGTAGTAGGATGAGTCAAACAATGGATGGCCAGACTGGAGACTACCCCTGCTTTATATGGTTCAAGCGCGGACGTGATGGAAAACACCCCTCTGCGGTTTAGGGTTTTGAAACGTTTAGATAGTTTGATGTGAGGGATAGAAAGAAAAGTCAAAGAGCATTTATATGAGTACAAATGTAAAACAAACGACAGACGCATTGGTTTTCAAAACACAACATTTTTATTCAAATAACAAACATTATTTCAAAGAACAAACATTATTTCAAAGAACAAACATTTTTTCAAAGAACAAACATGTTTTTCTTCTATAACTCTAATACATTATCTTTGACATGGTTGACAACCTTGTGAATTAAATTGAGATTTCCACTGATGGAAATCATTGGGCCATTGATGTACACTACGTTTCCTAGCTAAAGACAACAGATAGCCATAATGGTCACAAAACCATCGATCTACTTTGTCATCGTTTCGAGACGAATGACGATCAAAATAAGTCACTAAATGTTCTAAAGAATATCCAAGACTGCGATGATGCAGATAATAGACACAATATTGTCCACACACCATAGAATCTGTGCTTTGTAATTTCACATTATTGAATCGTGTCGTCTGGGCATTTCTTCTCACAAAGTCAATGATATCATCTTCGAAAGGGGGTAATCCATACGAATCAAAATACTCCGCACATCCCTCTTGAGGAAAGTAGACAGCTACCCAGTGAGTTCCTGGAAGATGACTGTCATCTGTGTTGATGACATAAGCTTGATTCTCTTGAGGTTTGCGATGAGGTAGTTCATCTTTAGCACACACGACAGGATTCCAAGAAGCAGTGTACGAACTACGGTTCAAAAGATAATAAAGTTCCCAGGTATCCATTTTTTGTTGTGTAGCCTTATTTTTTTTTTCCCCTTTCTTCACAGGTGATGATAAGTCATCAATTCAATCCAGACTTTTTGTTTGAAACGGTCTGACAAGTAACTGATGGTTTGCTTCGTCTCTTTACTCTGGGCCAAGAGAGCTTCGATGCGATCAATTTCTCGAGCAAACAATGGAGGAGAGGAATGATCACGTAAGCCTTTATACCACTGAAGTAACACGGCTTCTTCTGAAATGAGACTCCAAGCTTCGTTCAGATAATCATCCAATTTTTCTTCTTGACTCATCATCATACATTTATCGTGTTGAATTTGACTGGGATGATCGATTTGACATCCATAACAATCTTTTTTAATCATGTCTCTCATTTTATCTTCCAAGTGTTGTGCAAAACAAGCCACTAACTGTTGTTCCTGTTCTGGCCATCTGGATTGCATGATCACTACTTCTTCTTTTTGGTCTTCGGGAACTGCTTTCTCTGTAACCTCCCATTCCATGGATTCTCCACTATTCAAAGAAGGACAAGGGTCTTCCATAGTGTCTAATAGTCTAGAATGACTTCTCTCAAACTGTTGATTTCTATGGTATTATCGAATTCGGCATACAGAATGACATTTACTGTATGGGGAAGAGATGGGTGATCTGCTGTTGCTGCAAACTGAAGTTCCACACGCAGTTGTCCTGATTTTATAGGGTGGAAATGTCCCTCGTCACTGCCTTGGTCTGGAGTGAAATCAAAACCCCACAAAGCGTAACCTCCTGCATAATCGTCGTAGGAAATACCGTGACTGGTGTTGGTTCCTAACTGTCCTGTGGCTTCGTACAGCGACAAGTACGACCTCAAGTAATTCTTCTGGGCAAAGTTGGGTTCGAAAGGTCTGGTACACAAAGTTTTGCCATCGCGACTGACTTCGATTTTGGATACATTGTAGTGCTTAAACTCGAAAGGATTTTGAGTGTAGGCACCGTTGAAGGCTGCATTGCTGACGATACCGATGAATAAACGTTTGGGTAACTGTCCTTGGAACAGATGATCTTCGATCTTAGATCGGAGTCCAGCGGCAATGGTGAAAGTTTTGACTTCCACGCGTCGTATCGGATACTTGGCTGTCGTTCTGCTCAAAGTGTGACTGATGTCATTTCCCACTTTAGGTAACACTTCCACACGACGCACGTATAATCTGGCTTCTTCGATCTTGGTTTTACAGTGGTGAGTAGTAGGAGCAGCAACAGTTTCAGTAGCCATCAAATGGAAAGCAGCACTGCTACGATTCAGTCTCAAGCGAATATCTACTCCGTTTAGCAAATACTTCTCTTGAAACCACATGTCCAAATGCAAACGATCGCACAGTTCTAAACTACGTCCTTGCAGAATTTTCTTTTGACGCTCGTTAAAACCCACATTGTGAGGATTGGTAACATTGTCATCATTATCTACTTCGGTCAAGGCTGTGTCGATAAATTTATTTGCTGTGTCAGGTTTCCATACCACGCAAGCATCTAAATGAGTGTTTTTGGCTTCTTTTCCGTACGTCAAGAGATTTTCTATGTACGCTCGGTAAGGGTAAGTATCCGTGCTACTGCTGACCAGTTTGTTATTCATGTACAAATCCACTTCGCTGAACAAGGAATGCATGAAATTGTTGACGGGAGCTGATTGGGTATCGGCTCCTGGAGCGTTGCCGTCCGTTTTGGTTACTTTCACTTTCAAATACAAGTAACTGTTGTTGAGATCGATGTAATCTTCGGGTTGTCCTTTGATTTCAAACTCGATGGGAGCTGAATCCGTCAAAGAGGAGACGGGATGAAATTCGACCCATTGGGCTTCTTGCATGGTCATCATCGTGGGTGGCATGGCAAAGAGATCTAGTTCCGACTTGGAACAGGCACAAGATTCTTGGTGCATCATTTTTTCTTTATGTTTTTTTCTTCACTTTTAATAATCAAAAATGTCTAAGTCTCGAGCGGTTCTTTTTTTCTTCGTCTTTCTCACTTTAGAGGCATGGAGACTTTTGAAAGGGTGCCTTCGTCGTCGCTTTCTACCTTGTCCTTGCTGTGTCGTCAGGGAAGCAGGAATGTCAGACTCGGTACCGTTCAGGGCATTTATAGGACTTTCTCGTCGACCCAAAATCTCTTTACCCGTTTGAAGCAAGACATTTTTGCCTGCTCTCAAAAAAGCTTCTTTAGGGTTTTGTTTGTCAATGAGAACATTGTGAAGAAAATCTTTGCCGTGAGTCAATGCGGCATCTTTTAAGGCGTGCAATCCTCGTGTCACCATCGGTTTCAAAACAGGGACCACAGAACGAAAGGCTGATTTAAACATATCTCCTAAACCATGTCCTCGTTGTCGAGTGACTCCTCGGTACACAGGATACATCACTTTTTCAGTTGTTGGAGAATCGTTTTTGAAAATGGAGTTTCACTGTGACTTTTCCTTTGGTAAATGGAATATTTTGTCCTAGTTCTCCTTTTATAGAAATGTTGACACTGTCGAAATACGACTTACTGACGGGTAAATAATGAGGATGTACAAATTCACGGTGAACGTGATTGGTATTTCCACCTTCTTCTTTAACGCTAGTGGCAGAATCCACTTTGAAAGGAATGACACGTAGTAACGGTGCAGAGGTGTGTCCTACCACGTTGTACTCTGCCACATCGGAGTACACAAACATCAAGTTGAGACCTTGGTTCAATTCAATAGGGAATCGAAAATATTTTGCAAAATCCGAGTTACTGGTTATGCCTGGTATTTGCTTTTTGTTCTTGAGCATCTCGACGTCTCCACCTAAAATATCAAACAATTCAGGACAAAAAGTAATGGCCATCATTTTCTCCTCTAAAAATGTCATCATGAGTCGACGAGACACTGAATAGTACTCAATGGTCACACTTTTTGGGGCTTTTGTGGATGCAAGGGACTCCATGGCTTTACCAAACACAACATTGAACCTGGTTACAATCGTAGTCACTAAATGTTGACCACTAAAATAATAACCTGGAGGAATGACGAACTTATGAGTGGACAGGGCTTTAGTTGGGGGTCCATCTGATTTCTTTTCGCCACCTTTACCTCGTGCGTCTAAGGCCTTTTGCAATTGCTCGTCAAACACTTCTACTGTAAAAGTGTTTTGATTTTCGACGATGTTTTTTATTTGTGTCGGGTGTATTATTTCCACTAAAGCTACTTCCCAATGATCATCTTGATCCAAATGCATGGTTTGAGGTAATTTAGCCGTGTAACAGCACAACGTGTTGTTAGGAAACACCTCCATGGAACTGTCACTGGGTAACGTTAAGTAAAATTGGTTAATAGTGTTGTTCATAATTCCAATGTTGTTCTGTCCGAGGAGTCACTCGAGGTTAAAGGAGTATCTAAAAGAGGATTGTGATTGGAAGGGTGACTGCCAGGAGAAGGACTAACGTTGGACGCAAGGCTCCCAATAGTGTTATTGTTGTTCCCGTTGTAAGAGTATTTCAGGGAAGGATTGGGAAGAAGATATCCGATGCAACTGCTGAGTAAAATGGTCCACAATTGTTTGTCTCCTTGTTGCAAACTCAAATTAGCAATGGCTGCACCGATGACACAATACACCACAAAGATTTGACAGAAAAAGACGATTTGGGTTTTAGGGACACGTTCTCCACACCACACCCACAAGGGTTGCTTTTGTAAATCTTGCAGAGATGATGTGGGTGAAGGAGTAGTCACTGTGGTCGCTGAAGCTGTATTGAAGGGCATGATGGTCACTTCTTTTTATAGTCGATGACTTGGGCAGCGTCAATCCAAGAATCAAAACTAGGAGGATATCCTTTCCAACGTACTTTGACTTCTTTGACACGACGTTTTCCTACTTTACGGGTTCTTCGTTCGAGAATGCTTTCAATGTCGTACACGTCGTCTTCTTTTTTGGTGACACGTTGTAACTCAGGCAAGTAAAATGTTCCTTTTAATACTTCTCCGTTCATGTCTTCCAATTTATAGACGGCAGGATGACGGCCACGCACTCGTTCAGTAACACGAAACAATTCGGTGGTCCAATTGGGTAAGTAACCTTTGTCGAAAGTGCGTTTGGTTTTACCAATGCGTACCCAATCTCCCGGGGTTAACACTTCTCCACCTTTCTTGGGGACAGCCCTCGTTCGGGACGTACCAAACAGACGCTCAAAAACAGCCACTTCGTTGTCGGGTGTCACCTCTTGTGGGGCACGTCCAATGCTTCTATGGTAAGATTGATTGTAGGCTTGGACTAAGTGCGGTAAGACGTCGATGTACTTGAGGGTGTGTTGATGCGTAAAATATTTCCACATGCGTTCTTTCAAGGTACGTTGAAAACGTTCCACGATACTGGCTTTGGTTTCAGGATTTTCGGTGGTGAAAAAATGAATGTCACGTTTCTTTAATTCTCGTTGGAAAGCTTGGTTTAGAAATTCGGTGCCTTTGTCGGTTTGCCATCGAAGAGGGTGACGACCACTTTGTTTCAACACCAGTTGCAAAGCTCGTACTAACTCTCCGCTCGATTTGGATGTCAATGGTACGACCCAGGCAAATTTAGAAAAGACGTCGATGACACAAAACAAATATTTGTAGCCACGATTGTAGGTGGCTAAATGAGAGACATCGGCTAAATCGGCTTGCCATTGATGATCGATGCCTTCCACTTGAGTGCGACTTCTGTGAAATTTTCGTCGAATGGGTTTGTGTAAAGTGTACGTCGCTTGTTCTTGTAACCATCGTTGTACTGTAGGTAAACGGAGCTTTTTCAAGCGACTTTTTGCAGCACGATACAATTTCTGAATGCCTCCGTAACCTGCAGGGTGAGCTGGATCGTAATAAATGCTGGCTAAGACCTTCTCCATGGTTTAGGTTAATAAGTGACCCACTCTTCGAGGATATTGCTTTGGGTGGGACGAAATGCGGGTTGTTTGGAAACGGTTTTACGTGTCCGGTGTGCCACAGGAGTTGACGTCGAGGGTGCTGGTGGTGGTGGTGGTGGTGGAGGTAATGAGATAGCTTTGGTCTTCTTTTCTTTTCTCACCTCTGGTTTCCTTTCTTTCTTTTTCACTTCTGTTGAAGCAGGAGTAGCCATCATCTTTTTAACCCAAGTTTTGAGTTCTTCTCGTTGGGGCGTGGGAGAAGGGGTCAATAAGGAAGCGGCAATCTTACTCGGAATGGGAGTAGCAGTGGGTGTTTGAAAGAGATCATGGGGTTCTTTTTCTTCCTTGGGTAATGGTGGGGTGACGTCTGTTTTGGCTACTGTAGAGGGTAAAGGCGACGGATTATTCATTAGTGCCTTCAAATCGGACAGTGTGGGTAGAGCTGTTTGTTCCACAGCTTTTCGATGAAAGAGTTGTAGTCGTTGCAGAAGTTGACCGTACTTTTGCGATTTTTCGGTTTCGGACAAATCGTGGCGATGCAGCAAGGATTGCAATTCGTGTTGTAATTGGGACATCTCGTTCAAATCAGGATTGGGTGGTAAATGGGGGGTACGTTGTTCTTGCCAACGATGGTATTCCATCCATCGTTTGTAAGGAACCAAAGTCAGTTTTCGTCCTTCCATGGGCTTCCAAAGGTTACGTCTGAGATCGTGGTGCTTCATGGATCCCTTTTATCTTCTGGAAGGATCATACATATTGCTACCCATACCTTGGGGCCATCCCTTGGTGCATCCCTGGGGACATCTCTTGTGTCATCCCTTGTAAAAAACCTGGTAATATGCTGGATAGGATACCGGATTTCGCTAATCCTCCCAACACAGGAAGAAGAAAAGGTAAAAATCCTCCGCGTTGCACCAACATTTTTTTCTTTTGACGGACGGGTATTTTCTTTTGGACCATTTGACGAAGAACGTGTCGATGTTTGGCTAAGCATTTTTTCTGGTGTGAAGACAAAGGTATCGTGCCTTTCAAGACATTCAAACAACATTCGCACACGGTATCGATGACATCTTTGGAAGCCGTTTTAATGATTTGTTTTCGCATGGGTGGAGAGGCTTTGGACAGGACAGACAACACGTCTCCGTGTTTGACCAAACGAGGAGGTAGTCCTTTCTTTTTCTTTCCTTTGTGAGGTGTAGAAAAATATTTTCTGCGAGGTGACATCTTTGCTTGTTCGTTCCACAATGCCACTGACGTCCATGACTTGAAACACACCCTCTTTTATCTTTTTTTTTGTTGTGCCATCACTTGATTTATAAGTGGTATCACTTTTTCTGGAAAGAGATCATGGGGTAGGAAAAATCCTCCGCGTTGCACCAGCATCTTTTTCTTTTGACGGACGGATATTTTCTTTTGGGCCTTTGGACGATGAACGTGTCGATGTTTGGCTAAACGTCCTTTCCTTTTCTTTCCTTTGTGGGGTGAAGAAGAATGTTTTCTGCGAGGTGACATCTTTGCTTGTTCGTTTCACAATATTACTAGTGTCAATGACTTGGTACACACTCTCTTTTATCTACTTTTTGGGGAACTACCGCTTCGTCAAAAAGGTAACAATGTCTTTCACAAAATTACCAAAGGATCCTCCTTTTTGGTGACTCTTCTTTTTCTTTAAAAGACTACGTCTTTGGAGGAAAGGACGTCGATGTTTGGTTTTTAAGCCTTTGGTACGATGACGAGATTGTCTTTTTCCTTTTCCTTTTTGGGCAGCAGAACGACGAGGGTGGTGGTGGTGGTGGTGGTGTGCACGTTTTTGAGGAGGCATCCTGGAGTGATCATCAGTGGTACAGAAAAAATACTGATTGACGTCGTGGTTTTCAAGTCATATTTTTATACTGGAATGCGTCGCCACTGATTATCTTTGCGTCGTATCAACTTCATGGCAGGTAACACACGTCGTGAAGGAGTTCGCAATGGACTCAATCGGGACAGTTCTTGTTTGGACAAATCTAGTAAACTCTTTAACATGCCAGATCTTTCTTGGACTTTGACTTTGGGGGCAGGTACTTTGTGAGCAGCTGCTACTGACGCTAAGGTAGACGACGGTGTCTCCGGTGGAGGAGACGTTTTGGGAGACGCAGATTTCCAATGTTTCATCAAATTAGGAAAAACGGGTGTCAAATTGGGTTTGGCTGGCATCACCCGCAACGGAGAAGTGGCAGTCCCTGAGGCTACTGGCAACGTAGTCCCTGCCAAACGTCCTTGTAGATCTTTTCTTACAGGTCGTGGTTGACGAAGGTAAGGTTGTGTCCTGGCCGAAGTGCCTCTTTTGCGGGTGACCGCTTTTTTCTGTGGACTTTTCTTTTTCTGTGCTTTGATCTTGGTACCCTTGTTCTTTTTCTTTGGGGTTTGTTTGGCTTTTTTTGTTTTCTTCTTGGGGTGAACTTTGGGAGTATTGGGATCCCATTTTAAAAGGGAACGAATGATGACACCTCCTAGAGAACCACTACCTCCAGGTTTCAATATGATTTGCTTTTTGGTGTGAGTGTCAATGCGAGGATTGGCCAGTTGCGTCAAGGCTACTTTGTTTCTGTCAAAAAAGCGTTTGGGTTGATGTGGAATGTGAATGATGCCTTGCAGTATTTGACGTGCTGTCACCGTAAACCATCGTAAGACTTCTTTGAGACTGGCTTCTAAGACGTGAGCACGTCTTTGTGGAATTTTTTCGCGACTGATGCCGTACAAGGCACGAATCAATTTGATCGGAAGATGAGACTGAAGGGACGTCATGTTGACGATGTATGAGACCAGGTTAAAGTAACCCAAGGTTTTTATAGATTTTTTTAGTGCTTCATAGTGTTATGTCAACGAGGAGGACGTGTACACGACAGGTCCTCCGTCTTGACACCAGTCGTGAAACAAATCGGTACGAAATCGCAAATAATCAGGGGTAGTGGGTTTTAAATCCACGAGTAAATAGGCGTGTGGCGTTTGAGTGGCATCATCGTACGCATGAGTTAGCCAAGGTGTTCCTAACTGTTTGGCTAAAACTTGCACTTGTGATTTATCTCGAGGACTTTTAAACAAGACCACGTAATGAGCATTAAGACTAATGGTACGATGGGCTTTACTTTGTTGAAATAAATTTTGTGTAATGTAAATGACACTGGCATTACGATGATGCCCTTTACGTGTAAACCACAGTTTAATTTCTTCTTCGTCTTCTCCTAACATGTCGTCAAAAATAACCCAATGAGTTTGACTAGGGTCAGACACGATCCCCTCGTCTTCTTTAGGAATGCCTGCTACAAACACAATGGAATCACCTTGACTTTCTTGCAAGAGGCTGTATGCCGATTGCCACTCTTTGTAACACCACACGATGCGTTGAGGTGGACGATCGATCAAATGATGTTTATGTTCGATCAAACGTTTGACAAATTCGGTTTTGCCTGAACCGCTCGGTCCAGCAATTAACATGTTAAAAGGATGACGAAGATACAAGGCTTTCCAACTAGCCTGATCTAAGTGTTCGTCAATGACTTTGAATGTGGAGGAGGAAGGAGTAGTAGAAAGAGTAGAGTGAGCCATAGTCGTGTAGTGGTATGTCAGTATTGACACAAAAACAGACAATACAAGAGGTTTTTATACTTTTTTCAAGACACGTTTATTTGAATGCAACACGAAAGACAAAAATACATAAAAGCCAAATGGATAAATACAAGAATAAAAGACATAGGCAAACGATCAAAGTGGAATATAAACAAGTCACTGTACAACGTGGTTTGGGTAACGAAGGTGTCCTAGAGGTAGTATGTAATTTTCTTATAGTCTCCTCTACAGGGGGTACAGTCACATAGGTGTCTTCTCGAAAGGGTCTTTGTGGGGGAATGTCCATGACAGTTTTGTCTTGAACAGAAGGATTGTCTTGGGTGATAGATTCTTTTTCTTTTTCTTCTTCTGGTACTGTTACTAACACAGGATTAAAAGTGACTTTTTTCACACGACGATGAATTTTAGGAACACAACGCTTGGGCATAATGGGATACTTCGTTTGTCCAAGCCTCAAAATCCCAACTTTTCCAGTCACGTACATCTGTCCAATGAGGGTGTAATTCACAAGCTACACACACATCTTCGTACACTGCTTCCGTACGTAAAAGTTGACGAATCTTTTTTTCTTGGAAAGGTCGAGACGTATCCAGATGAAAACGTAAGGCTTTGAACAGAATAAGTCTCTCGTGGACATTTAAAGGAGTCACCATACTGTCTTATTTTTTTGATAGGTAGTGTTCGTAAAGTGTCCACAAGGAATCGACAGGTAAACGAAATCCTAGAAAGCAAGTCACTAAAACACACACGACACGTCGACCCCAATTCATAGGGTACAGTTCTTGCAATAAGTGTTCGTAATCTTTCACCGTGTGAATCTTCTCATTGATATCCTTCCACGGAATCTGTTGGATCACCAATGATAAAGGTTGTGGCATGGTCGTTCTCTTTTATACTTCTTTTTTAGGTCGAAGACTATCAGTGTAGATTCAACCCAGAATTAAACACAGAATTAAATTTGCACAAAAAGCAAAAGTGATTAATATAACGTGTAATTTCGTCCCACTGCCATTCAGGGTAACGGTCAAGAAGGATCAAAGCATCTTCAGAGGTAAACGTACTAAATTGGAAACAGAGCAAAAAAATACCTTTGATCCAGAGAAATCTGACACGTTGGTTAATTTTTGTCACTTGCCTCTTGTGAATTTCACGACACAAAAGTTCTACAGTCACCCATTGCGATTTTTCTTTAGCAAGACCCTGCCAAACGTCCTTGTAGATCTTCTCTTGCAATTCGTGTGGTAATCCTTGAATATAATGCTTTAGAGAGGGTTTATATACTGGTCTAGGTGTGTTACACGACATGGAGCAGTAGTGTCACTTCCAATCACTAGGTCCTACTAAAGGTAGGTATTGACAATTCGGAGACCATCGAGCATGTTCCAAGTAAGCGGAATCTTTCTCTTCCCACTCGTAAATGGATACACCACAACTGAAACACTTGACTTTATCTCCTTCGCCCAAGTAGAAAAATCCAGCTCTGGCTAATTCTTCAGGAGTTGGTCCAGGCAGATATTTTGGCCATTTATCTTTGAAGGTTTGGAATCGACTTTTAAAGTGACAGTATTCAGGCAAACTCGTCGGGAACGAATATTCGACTCTCCTCACTTCTGTTCGATGCAGGTACGGTGAAATTCCTAGGAGTCCACGATAACGTGTCGCACCGCTTTCGCATCCCTCAGGTTTGACACGCACAGCATCACTTTCCAGGGTAGATATAGGGGTAGTAGTCATAGCAAAGTTCCCACGATATCCTGCTGAATCGCTAATGTCACAGCGCCTGGCATCACTACAATCGTAAGGTTTAGCATCGCACTCCACTTGAGAATTCCCAAATTTGAATGATGTCTGTTTAAATGGATTCATCTTCTTTTCGCTTGGCTGTGTTAGTCACAATGAACTATTGGTCTTGGACAATGTCCCTTTTTATATGCTGCCCAATTTCGACGTGACCGTACGGTAGAGTGAAGTGATTGGGAAGTCGTACTCTCTTTTGGTACACGATTTGGTAGACTTTTTCCAAAGGTCGGCTAACAATTTGGTGTGTGGGTAAACGGACAATCTTGTGCGGTTCGTGGGTAGTCACTTGAAACGTTTCATCCTGTCCCGACTGCAAGGCTTCTTGTAGCACGTCAAAGTTCACCACTTGACTGGTGCGATAATTAAGAGTCAATCCTTTCACTTTACATTCAGTGTGCATTTTTCCTTGTGGGTCACGGTATTCGTAGCCGTAATTTTTAGGACCGCCACTTGCAAAACATAGAATCTTGTCGTCGGGATGTTCATCGGTCCAGGCTCCTAAACGGTCTCCTTCGATGGTAGGGTTACACTGGTTCGGTCGGTGAATGTAAATGCAACTGTCCGTGTCAAAATACAACACACGATCTCCTAACAGTTCTAACACTTCGTACAATTTTAAGCGAGCGTGGGCTGTCACGTAAGCCGCAATGATGACATTTCCAAATGTGTCGGCTTCTACAAAGTCTAGTTCTTCTTCGTAATTGACTAAGATCAAGTCCTCACGAATGACGTCCACGTGTTTGATGACTTTGGTTGGGTTGTGAATCATCTGGAAGTAGCGAGACGGCTCGGACAAATACTCCGTCTTGGGTAAAGACGGACGTTGTGCCATTTTACCCCACAAACAATTGAGCATCACTTTGGCAAACGATCGCCTTCCTTCATTTTTCTCGATGTGGTCTAAAGTGATACCTTCCTGCTCCCGATATTTTTCTTTGAATATCTTTTGGTCTTCGGGAGTGTGACACCAGGAAGGATAGCCACTAGCTTCTTGTTTTAGTTTTAAAAAAGCATCCACGTAGTCTGCAAAAATACCTTTCTGTCTCTCGTCGCCCTTGCAGTATTGTTGTGTTTTGGGAAAGTGGTAAATTTCGTACACTTCTAACAGTTGATATCCCAGGTCCAGAGCTTTAAACAATTCCACGCTCACCCACGTTCCTGTCAAGGCACGTTCTTCCTGAGTGTGATGACAAGGTTGGTCTTGGTTGCACGTTTCGGCACATGTGCGACACAAAGGAAACATCAGTTTTCCTTGGCAATGGTGAGGTAATACGGGATGGTACAAGTCTGTGGGTGGTAAGACTTTACACTTGATCAATCCTTCGTACTGTCGAATGTGGTCCAAATCAATGTGTTCTGTCATCAATTCTGGATGTCCTACGGGAAAGTGACAATATTTGCACACGTAAGGATACAACGAACACACGTCCAAGTATTTGATTTCTTCTCCCTTCTCCTCGTCCGCTTGGTACAGCAAACAAGTAGCATTCGTTCGTCCTCCGTACAAACTATCCCGAGGGTTCAGGGGGTCCACCCACTTGTAACTTTCTACGATGCGTTTAAACTCGGGATCAGTTTTCAAACGCTGATCGTACTCGTGTTCCCACATTTCCACCACCTGGTATCCTTGCTGTTCTAACTTCAAACGTCGCTGACACGTGGTCTGGTACAAGTCTTCCATGGTTCGTTGTAAAAACTGATTTTTGGTGTCTCGTTGAGGGTAGCATAGGGGACATCCGTGAAATAAACATCCGTTAAACTCGTACACAATCTGAGGGTTTTCTAAGTCCCAACCATCTACCGAATACGTTCCGATGGTCTTTTCGCCTCCTCCGTTGCGAGCGTGTTGGATCCATTTGTCTTCCTTGTCGCACAAGTAATGGAGCCAGCGTAAGGCTTTGACCGAGTATTGACGTTTGACAAAATTTGTCGTTTGAGGACTGATGACCGCTAGAGTATTTTCAGGCATAAAGCGTTTTCGGTACACTAAGGAACACGCTTTGGCGATGGTACAAGCTTCTTTCAAAGGATCGATCCCTCCGTATTCCATGAACAATTCTCGAAATTTTCCACAGCAACGTCGTAAAATGTCCACGTCAGATCGACAGTACTTTAACATTTCTTCTTGAAAGTCAAAAGGGTCCGAGGCGTGAGTCTGGTACCAAGCATAGAAAGCTTCTCGTTGTTCGGTGCGCATGTTGTCGGGGTCGTAGTCGTCAGCCTCCGGCAAATGGGGTAGAACGGCATGTTGATTGGCTTTGGTATTAAAAAAGTGTGGAAAATAACCTTTAGCCATTTCTGTCATTCCAAACGTTTTAGGCATGCGACTTAATGGCATGGCCAAGTAACACATCGAATCTTTAAACTGTACTTGTCCTACTTGCATAGAAATGATTTTGACTCCGTTTAAAGTCACTTGAGGCCGTTCGGTACTTTGTTCCGCATAGTATCTGAGCAGAAATTGCCCATCGTATCCCGAGAAATTGTGAGCCATGACCGTGGCATGGCGATGACACTCTCCGTAACGTTCGATGTCTTCTGGACTCCACGTTTCGTCGATGGGATTTAGGATCCATTGGGCAAAATCGGCTAGCGTATTTGACCCTCGAAAGATTTTTTCACGTCCTCCAGGAATCTTGCTGCAGTAAGGGCAATGACTAAAGATAGGTTCTTGGATGCACTGCTCGCACGCACGGTGAGCCACGCAGAAATTGGGAATGTGAATACCGGTCTCTTGCATGCATTCGAAATCAAAAAAGATAAAATTCCCTTTCTTCTGGGTATCTTTTGGTTGGGGTTGATATTTTTGAATGAAGCATTCGTGCTCCAAGTCCACAATTTGGCGACAAATGTGACATCGTTTCTTCCCTCGACAAACGTGAAACTTGGCATTACTAGTACGTATGCCTTGTCCACAAGTAGGGCACAATCTCAGCAGTTGACAAGCACTTTTCTGCTGTGAACCTTGCATCTTCAAATGTTGTTGGTAACAGGTAAGACTGACAAAAGTGCGCTGACACACAAGGCAATGCACTCTTTCTTGTCCTTGGTCCAGACAAGGTTGAGAGGCCAAACATCCCTCACATTTCGATCCACAATGCTTGTGTTGTTCTCGATTGTTATAACCATAGTCACATTTTTCACAGTAGTAACTGAATTTCAGAAATCCAGTGATACTGGTAATGGTATCAAAATGACCATCGTGATGATAGACGTGAATGTATTTTCCGTCTTTGAAATCGTGGCCTCGAAACAAAAGAGGTCCACGCACTTCTTGAGGGTGTACTTTCAAAGTGTAATGTGGAGACAAGACGTCTTGCAATTTTTGCATTTCTGGAATGCCGCTAAGGGTGTCTTTGGATATCCCCGCTTGCTGTAACAGAAGTTCTGCTTCACTTCGTTGTTTGGCTCGGTCCGATCGTTGAATAGTTTTCCAGGCTCTTTTCCATTCTGTCGTGTCGTTCTTGTTGACATACGTTCGTCCCACGACGACAGCACGGGCTAAACACATCTGGTCTTGAGGATTGTTAATTTGGACGAGGCTTCGCTTCATGCTGCGAAGGTTGTCGACCAATAATACTTTTTTGCGTCCTGTCCCCTGGGGAAGAGACACGTGGGTCATAAACAGTGTGGCTTTTCCATCGTCAATGTGAAACTTGTCGTTGGATTGTTGCACATGTTGAATTTTGTCGATGACTTTGGAAGGTGTTAATTCTGATGGGCTAGTAAACTCGATCCAAACGGGAGACTTTAAATTATCGTGATGAATAGAAAGTCTCAAGCGATCGTCTTCTTTGGCTTGACATTGCTGTTTCAATGCAGTTAATACAGAATCCCACACCTCAGTAATGAACCCTTCTGTATTCTCCAAAGGTACATTGGCCTTGAAATCTTTAAACTTTACGGCATACGTGTAAGCCGTTGTTCTAAATTTTCGAGAGGAACGCTTTTCTGTCTCTCGAATGTGATAGTAATTTTCAGGGTTTACTAAGGGTGGTGCACTTTGCTTGGACGTGGATTGTCTGGGTGTGGATTCGGGCTCACTCATGTCATCTTCAAAATCACTGGCATGAATTTGAGCCAAGACTTCAGCTACTGTGCTAGGCGATACATTACGTTTCTGTCTCTTACTGTTTTCTCTTTTCTCCACAACATGATGTGGCCTTTTCATCTTGTCTGCAAAAAGTCAAATGACTACCTTTTAAAGACCATAACCCCTATATATTCATGTTCGATCCGTGCATATATATAAAGGGTTAGTGTCTAACGGTTCAGTATTCCTTTCACTCTCACATTGACCAGAACGATGGAAGAACCTACACAAGTGGAACTTCTCATTAGAGCTTTACGTGGGGTCATACGAAAGTTTTCGTCAGACCAGCCGACGGCCTACTCTCCTTCCTATCGAGATAAAAGTCAAGATACTTGCTATATCTGTAAGAAGAAAGGACATTGGGCTACAGAATGTTCAGATCGTGACAAAAATAAAAAAGGCTACAATAGAGACAAAAGTCAAGATACCTGTTATTATTGTAAAGAGAAAGGACATTGGTCTCCAAACTGCCCTAAGAAACAACAGGAACAGGAGGAGGAGAAGGAGGAGGAGGAAAGAAATTCTGAACAGGAGGAAGAAGAGGTACCCTCCCCCAAGGAAGAACCCCGTCACGTTCACAAGAAAAGAAGACGAAACGAAAGTGAAGAGGAAGAAAAAAAAGCTGTGACAGTAAAGAAAATGAAAAAACAGAAAGAGTGAAACAGAAGAAAACCTATGAACTTTTTTAAAGTGGTCTTGTGTTATGTTATGTTGTGATTTTGAATTGTGACGTTTGTACTAGAATAAACTAAAGAGAAAAAACGTAAGTGTCTCTTGGTTTTGATTTGATAGTATAATTACCTACACTCACACATTCATTCACTCACACGTACATCATGGGTTTTTAAAAAAATAAAGGACTTTTGAGTTTTCATTGAAATAGGCAATTGACATAGTATTTCTTTTCGAAATAATTGGAGTGGTCCTGAAAAGGACCGTTGGTGTTTTGTGTGTTTAAAACAAAACAAACTCAGAAACGGGATGAAATCCTCTTGAGCTGTCTTAAGCCTTTGCCACGGCCAAGGCCTACTTCGGGACTGGTGGTTCCTGTCAATGATTTGGTAGAAATCACTAACGGTGGTAAGGTAGACGTAGTCACAGAGAGATCAGGTTGTTTCGCTCGAGAAGGTCTTTTTCTCTTCGGTCGTGATAAAGAAGTCTGATACATTTGTTTCAGACTCCTTAACTCAGCTAAAATATCTAAAAGTACCGTCGTAACCGTTTGATTTTCACTATTTTCTTTCTGTCCTTGGTCTTCATTCTTCTTATCCGTGGCTGCTGCTGCTGCTACTGTTTCTTCCTGGTGTTTTCTTCTTGCTTCTTCTTCTTCCTGCTGTTGCATAAGAAAAGCTTGTTCTTCTACTTTCTGTTGTTGTAAAAATCGCTCCAATGCTTCTTTTTGTCTTTGTTTAAAATCATCGACGTGTCCATAAGAAGATACAGAAGGCAACGAAGGTTCCGGAATAAATTCTTGCGATGTTAAAAAATCCACAATATCCCAGTTAAAATCAACTTCTTCTGGATGTAGATTTGTCATGACTTTAGTAGTCACTGTTGGTCCATGACTTGCTGTCTCTACTCCTGTCTCACTCCAATTCATTGTCTTCTTACTGTCCGCCATGATTGACAACTCTCTTGAATCGATTGACTGCGCACAGGCGCTAGTACCTCTATATAGAAAAGGTGACGTCACAGACTGCTCTCTTCCGATTGGATGGCTGTGTCTGACTTTTGTAACGCACGTTTGGATTGGTGGATACACTCAATCCGTTTCAATCCGCTCTTCCCCTATAAATAACCGCAGTACACGGCATTCGATTCACCTGTTCTCATCAGAAGATGTGGACTAATGTTGAATCGTCAACCCTTGTGTCAAGTATGCTGTTTAGGACTGACATACCCATGTATGTCAGATCATCATGGAGTGTCATTCATAGGACGGAGACAGCCTATTGGAAGAGAAGAGTCTATGTGGAAAGACAAGGTTGCTTGAAGAGAGTTCTCTTCTATGGACCCACAGTAAGGAGAAGTTTAAGGAAGAGAAGAAGATCTGTGAGATGTCCTCTGTGTTAACAAGACAACGTTAACATTACACATAACGGCCCTTTTCAGGGCCACTCATAGGTCTCGAAAAGATAGTAGCTTTCATTGCCACCCTTTTTTCCCTTGTCCCTATACAGACCCGCCATGTTCAATTTACCTTGACGCCATATAGACCCACTATGTTCCATTTCCCTTGACGCTATACAGGCCCACCCTGTTCAATTTCCCTTGTCGCTATACAGGCCCACTATGTTCAATTTCCCTTGTCGCTATAATACCCCAAGCTGTTTTGTCGCTATAGTGCCCCAAGCTGTTTTTGACTGGATTTTCCCTTGTCGCTATAAATCTTGTCGCCATAGTGCCCCAAGCACTTTTTGACTGGATTTTCCATTGTCGCTATAGTGCCCCATATTACTACTTCTGCTTCATGGGCAACAGCTGATTCTCCATTCTAGACTGCCCAGGCTTTATAGCTCCACTGGAGAGGACACTCCAGCGTCGTGTTAAGGCGTCGGCACAACTCGGGAAGCAGCAGTCTACCGGTTATAAGCCATAGCTCGATTGGCGTAGAACTTGGCGCCAGGGGCTGCTTTCGACGGTGGGAGAGATCGCCATGTCTCATTGGAAGCTACCGCCCGCCTCAAGCTGGGCAGCCCCCAGTCAATAAGGTGCTTCCCGCCATGGCCTGCCTGCTTCTGCTTCACTGGGTGCGTGGAGCTTAGAGAACCATCTCGACAAGCAGGCCAAAAAACTCTGCACCAAGCAAGATACAAAGAGGAAACAAGAAGACTCCAGCTCTTCGTTTCGCAAGCTGGAACATCAGAACCTTGTGCCCTGGACTCACCACTGACCTGCAGAAGATCAACGACGCACCGAAGACTGCTGTCATTGACAGAGAACTCTCCCGACTGAATGTCGACATTGCCTGTCTTCAAGAGACCCGACTGGCCGACAGCGGCACCATCAGGGAAGCCAACTACACCTTCTTCTGGCAAGGAAAACCATCAGACGAACCCAGGCAGCATGGTGTCGGTTTCGCTGTAAAGAACACCCTCGTCGCCTTGATTGAGCCTCCATCATCAGGCACTGAGAGGATCCTTGCCCTCCGGCTATCAACATACTCAGGCCCAGCCAACATCTTCAGCGTGTATGCCCCAACCCTCTACTCAAACCCAGAAGAAAAAGACCAGTTCTACGAGGCTCTGGATCAAGCAATATCAAACATCCCCAGTACCGAGGGCCTCTACCTACTGGGAGACTTCAATGCGCGAGTGGGAGCTAACTACGAGGCATGGCCCACCTGTCTCGGCCCACACGGAAAAGGCAAAATCAACGAGAATGCTCAGCGACTGCTGGAAATGTTCTGCACTCACAGCTTATGTGTGACCAACACCTTCTTCAAATGCAAGGAGATCCACCAGGTATCATGGAGACACCAACGTTCCCGCCAATGGTACCAGCTAGATCTAGTCATCACCAGGCGCGCGGAACTAGCCAGCGTCCTTCTCACCCGCAGCTACCACAGTGCCGACTGCGACACGGACCACTCCCTTGTGGCCAGCAAGGTGCGAATAATACCCAAGAAACTGCACCACGCCAAGAAGAATGGTCGCCCACGCATCAACACCTGCTGTGCAAGCAATCCAGAGAAGACACAGCAGTTCATCTGCAAACTTCACGAGGCTCTCGCCAAAGAGACACCTGATGACACCATCGACTCCATGTGGTCCCACCTCCGAGACGCTGTGTACAACTCAGCCATTACTGCCTATAGGAAGAAAGAGCACAAAAACACAGACTGGTATGAGGCCAGCTGGGAGAAGATGGAACCCGTGACTGAGGCGAAGAGGAAAGCCCTCATGGCTTACAAGGCTGCGCCTAGCCTTGGTACATTACAGGCCCTCAGGACTGCCAGGAAAAATCCCCAGCAGACCGCCCGTCACTACGCTAACACCTACTGGCTGAACCTCTGCACCAGTATACAGATAGCTGCCGAAACCGGGGATGCAAGGGGCGTGTACGAGGATATATATATATATATATATATATATATATATATATATATATATATATATATATATATATATATATATATATATATATATATATATATATATATATATATATATACGCTGTATCAACGATACACTTGTATGAATTTTACAGCGTACAGACTACATATATTTTATTTATATCACATACAAATATACATATTTGCCCATTGAACGGGGTCAATATATACTCTGGGCAACTCTCCGCTCCGGTGGCCCGTCGGTTATAGCGTCCACCCCCAGATGCGGGAGGTCGTGGTTTCGAACCCTGGACAAGTTATACCAAAGACTTTTAAAAATGGCACTAACAGCTGATATATAAATATTTGCAGTATGATTGACGGGGTGAGGGGGAGAGAAAGGGGATTTTCATATGGAAATTTTCATATTTAATTAATAATAACCGATTTTTTGAACATTATCATATGTTTAAGAAATAAAAACAACTACACAACAATAAAACATTCAGTATGTTACAGTATGTGTCTCCTAACCGACAAATTTAAATTTAGTGTCGACAAGCTTATGCAACTATAAATTATTGATATTATGAACACTGTAGCCAGATCACAAGGAACGTGTAAACATACAGTTACGACGAACCATATTCTTTTAGGTTACTTGGTGAACGTTCAGTTTTAATGTTTTCATCTAATCCTTGTCTCTCACTCCATATCTCAGCGTATGTTGCCCCTTATACATCATAGGAGAGAGAGAGAGAGGGGGGGGAACGTAAAAAAGAAAGGATAACGATGAAATTGTGTACCATGTTACATTCATTTAGAAAATGAGACCATTACTATTTTTTATCGTTATTTTCATACTTCGTTATTAATGAGTGGAAATTCATCATTGATCTCTAGGCCTGCTGTTTATAGAATGTTAATGCATTGTATTATTGCGCCATGGGTGGTTCACAATTTGATATACCAATATGCATGCATGTATGTATGTATGTATGTATGTATGTATGTATGTATGTATGTATGTATGTATGTATGTATGTATGTATGTATGTATGTATGTATGCATGCATGCATGCATGCATGCATGCATGTATGTATGATGATATATATGGAATTAGAACACAATCACTGCAAAGATGTGTTGCATTTGACAATGTGAACTATGCGTTAGAACATGCCATAATGAATACTATAAATAACAATTCCTGGCGTCCGCTCCGGTGGCCTAGAGCGTCCGCCGCAGAAGCGGGAAATCGTAGGTTCGATCTCCGGCCGAATCATACCAAAGACTTTTAAAATGGTACTAATAGCTGCCTCGCTTGGCGCTCAGCATTAAGAGGTTAGTGGTAGGACTGTTCGGCCTGGTGTCAGGATAATGTGACTGGATGGGACGTCATGCTACGTGTATGCGGCATGATGCACTAGTGCTATACATCACTATAAACTGCCTCATTGCAGACATTGTAGCGATATGACTTAAAAATTGTTAAAGCTACGTTAAAATCCTACACACACACACACACACACACACACACACACACACACACACACACACACACACACACTTCCTGGCGCTACATCTTGGTGCTGGACCATATCTTTAATGTAATTAATCGGATCAGTTACCGAGTATTATCACACGCCAAAGTTCGCCGAACCTATGATTGTAAACAAACTGACCTCGTTGAGGTAACAGATTCAACAATTGCCAATATTGGGAAGCGGATTGCGGTTGCCTCTCAAAATGTTTTAGACAAAACTAATAATGTATAATGACAAAATTTCACACCCCATCCAAGGTATTACATATGTGTGCCTGTCACGGTATATTTAAGCACCAAAGATTGTCAGAAATATTCATATCCGGCTTGGAATATCACATCATTCAAAATAAAATTATAAGTGCAGGGCACGTCTCGATATTTTCTCCCGTGTGTCGATTGTTAGAAATTCTAGGAAAACTGATAATAGGTTAATACGGTGACTTCAAAAAGAGAAAGCAGTCTTCGTAGATGTTATGACCATTAACACAAATTCGAATTTTAACTTTAGATTTGCACAAGGCTGACAACAACTAAAGGAAGATTCGTAGTTGTTTTCGTGTGTGATTCCTCTAGGTCGCATATTTTAGCTTCGGAGAGATATTCTAACAGTTATTTTCAGAGCCAAATGTACGATCATGTTGTCCAATAAGGGCAGCAAAATTTATGCTACTGACGACCAACCACGTAGAAATTTAGAAATATATGAAATTTAAATGAGAATGGTCATCCTATGAAGAAAGTTTGCTGATTTGTTAAGACAACCAAGAAATACATGCATACCACAAGCTCTGGTCGTACATGGACCGGCATCAAAACGTTGACAGATATGAAGATTTCCTAACACGACTTTCAGGTGGTGGACCCATTTATTACTTTTAGTAAGTCAGTGCTAGACGTGTACTTTCATTCGTGGCCGGTATCGCCAATTACAGATCAATTGCCTTGATCATATATGGCAAGTCTTCTTGGAGGGTGCGTGTGGTCGAATGACTAATTGACACGTCTGCGTACAACATGTCCCGCCCAGCGTAGCTGTCACTGTATCAGGATGGTGTGGATGCTGTGTAGACCTGCTTTAGCGAGTACCCCAGTGTCTGGAACATTGTCTGCCACAAGATGTTGAGGATTTTCCTGACACTCGTGGTGTGAAAGTGATACCACTTCCTGGCGTGGCGTTAGTACACCGTCCACGTTTCGCGTGCGAAAAGTAGTGCTGGGAGCACAACTGCCCCGTAGATCTTTACTTTTGTCCAGATGCTGATGCCTCTTCTAATCCAGACCCTGTCATACAATCTGCCGAAAGTTGCGCTGTCTCTGGCAATACAAAGGTTCACCTCGTTGTCGATAGTGATGCTCTGTGACAGTGTGCTGCCAAGATTGATGAAGCGGTTCACTACGTTGAGGTTTTGGCCGTTGACGGCGATGTTTGTCTCAATATAGGTTTTTCCATTGGCCGGCAGGAGCTGGATAACTGGTCAATGCTGCTGTGCAGGTCGTCTTTTCAGTCAACATTGAGGGCGCAGTAATCAGCAAAAAAGAATCCTCAATGGTGTCTGTTATGACTTTTGTTTTCGCTTGATCCCTCCTGGAATTGACTAGTTTTCCATATATATGGTATCTGGTGACGACTCCAACCGCTTTGTTTCTGAAAGCATTAGTCAGCATAGCGTAGAACAATACACTGAACAGTATCGGTGCATAAACACTACCCTGCTTTACGCCATTGTTCCTGGTAATGGTTCCGATGTCTCTTCATTGTCCTGGACTCGTGCCTGCGTGCCATTGTGGAAAGGCTGCACCATGGATAAAAATTTTCTTGAGCATCCGTATTTCGCCAATACCTTCTACAAGCCTTCTCTGTTGACAGTATCAAAAACCTTTGTCACATCGACGTAGATGGAGAAAAGGTTGGTGTTTTGCTCTTGACATTTCTCTAGTAGCTGCCTCGCAGCAAACACCATGTCGATGGTCCAACGTTGTTTTTTTTTTCGGAATCCACACTGGCCTTCTGGCAGTAGTCCCTGGTTAAGGCGTGTAAAGAGGCTGTTCAGTAGGATTCTGGTGAGTATATTTCCTGCAATTGAGAGTAAGGTGGTTGTCGCAGGCATGGCGGTTACCTTTGCGCTTATACTGGTGGATTATGGAAGTGTCTTTGAATTCCTTGGGGATTAGCTCTTGCTGCTACATCAATAAAACTAGTTGGTGGAGCCTTTCTATCAGAGCTGTGACCCTTTCCTTGTAGACTTCAGCTGATATGGAGTCTGAACTAGGTGCTTTGTCACTGGAGAGCAGACGTATCGTTTTGTGTCTCCATCAAGGTTGGATGGTCATCCAGTGCTTCGTTGATGGGTAATTGGGTGAGACGACTGATGGCTTCATCATTGATGGACGAAGGGCGATTCAGGACGCTATCAAGCATTCAGCACATTGTTGAAGGATTCCATCGTTGTCAGTAATTAGTGTATTCTCATCTGCGCTGAGAAGTGTGGTGGTGTTCCAGAGGATGTAGGTTCATGCAGAACATTGTATAATTTCTTCATGTCATGCAGGTCTGCTTAGCTCTGGATCTCATCACCTTTGCTGCTCAGCTATGTGTCTCGCATCTGATGCAGCTTCTGCTGTACAATTCTGAATATTTTGTTGTTCACATGTTTCCTAGAGGTGGACTTGCGGTTGTTGAGGAAGGTTTGAAGAGGTCACTGTTTCTCATGCAGCATCTGCTTGATCTCGTGGCAGTTTTCATCTAACAAGTCTTGATGTTTTCTGGCTGAGGGTCCTAGGATTTACGAAACTGTGTTGTAGACCAGCTCTCTGAATTCCGCCCTATCGGTCTCCACATTGTGATTGTCGAGAGGGGTGGATTTTAGATGTTCTTCCATGGCATCCATGGGAGACTGTTTGCTACTGGTGCATTTCAGCTTGGTGATGTTCAGTCGTTAAGGAGAATTCTTTCCTTGTGCACGTCGTTTGGGTTGAATGAGAATGTTGAGCTTGGTGATGATGAGGCCGTGGTCTGTCCAGCAGTCAGCGCCGCATAAGGACATGGTCACACGTACATCCTGTAAGTCCCTCTTCCTGACAATGAAATAGTCGATGAGGTGCCAGTACTTAGCGCGTGGATTCATCCATGACGTCCGGTTACGGGTAGGGAGTCGTACGACTATTGGTGATGAGGCGTTGTATCTGGCGAGTTCCTTTCCTGTTAGTGCGGTTCTCCTCTGGGGTCTGTCCGCATCGTCTCTGTCCATTACTTTACGCACATTCCATGTGTTAATTGTGAGATGAACCATCCTCATTTTCTTTTTTGTATTTTGGCTGGAGTAGGGTCCCCACCAGCTGAGATATGCTGGCTAGGGAAGTTTAGAGCAGGCAATGTTTAGGGCACATTCTCTAGCCCCTTTCTTATTCTATGTAGGTGAGTAGTGCATTCCTGGACAGGGCTGGTCATACGTTCAGGGGGCTGCTGCACTCTAGTGCTGTTCCGTGTCAGTGGTGAAAGACCCTAATGGCCTGAGCAGCCTTGTGTAGCTTCGTGACTATGGGTGGCAATGTCCCCACTGTCGCTTCCTCGTTTGCCTGTAGCCACAGGACTTTAGTGGGTGATGAAATGGGATGGGTGGATGACAAAAATGACTTTCGCGGTGACTTTGTTTTAAGTGAGGAAGAGTTGCACACAGTTCGTCGACCTCACTCTCTCTCCAAGAACCATCTGTGTCCAGCAGAATGACATCCTCGAGACGGCCGGAGACAGAATTTAGTGCAGTGAATGACCAGGACGTCCTAGGAATCTCGTCATACTCTTAGCGCTCCACGGATCTTTACTGGGAATCGCCTTTCTCTTCCTTGATCAGCTGGTGGTTCCTCAGCGCAGACTACTTAATTCAGTCTTCACATGCTAGGTAGACAAATCTTAACTCGGGGTTTAAGACCCGTCGGCTACCCATAGTCTGGTTTAGCCAGCCAGTCAAGGCCGTTTTCCGTTATGTGGCCTCTGTGCATACCGCTGGTTGTTGGAGCCACAGGCGAGAGCTGAGTACCATGTGGGGACCAAAGGTCGACGAGCTACCCCCGAAGGAGAACGACTGCTTAGCCAGTCAGAGATGTTATCCCCTCCCAGTATCTGAAGTAAGTTCGCCATGAAGACAGATACTCCCAGACTCCTATGTGTGTCGGATGGAGTAACACTAACCATCGAGAACCCGAGTGTAAATTCACTCCACATTGTATAGCTAATGTAAAAATGCATTGTTCCAAATCAAAGAGAGGAGAAACCTAGAAAGAAGTAAACGCGGACCGTGAAATACATTTCAAATATCCCATTTCCATATGCCATTGGTAAAATGTAAAACCTTCCTTCACGGCCCAACCTACCTTCTCGACTGTAGTAAAGATCTGTCCGAAGATAATAATGGATGTTAAGACCCAAACATGTCTACGTGAAGCAATAACACCTTCAAATATTCCTCAGTATAAACCTAAAGAAAAACACAATCTCCACACAGACAATAATCATTAATGTCCCAACATCAAAATCATCAAACAACATAAAGAAACAGAACCATAAGATGGAGCAAAAGGTGTCAGATAACCATATAATGCTTGATGCTAGGATGACCATTTGGAGGACATGGATGCAAAAGAAACTGAAAATGAGCCTGCAGTGTTTTGTCTGCAGGAAAGACTTTCTAAATATTGGACATCACCGAGAATCATAGAGAAAATTTAACAATCGGCCGACGCCTGAAGAATTTAGGAGATCTAACATATTTCGGACAAAAGCTCGCCTCAGCTTTAAATAACGTAAGAGAGCATTATGGAAAAACCATGGTTCTACGTTTAAACTCTCGTTATTCTATATAGACAGTTTGTGATACGATCTCCAAAATAAATGTAAAGAACAGCTCTTATCGAAATTTAAAATTAAACATTAGGAATTTCAACTGTAAAAGATAATATATAAAATATAATTGCTGATAGTCTTTTTTCTAAACATTCATCATCTAATTATACAGCAGATTTTCGAAGGTTGAGAAGTAAAACAGAGAAGATACATTTAAAATTCACATCAATTAAGTCAGAAAGTTATAATCAACCATTTTCACTTTTTTGAACTTGAGGATGCTTGAAACAGTGACCACATTGCATTCACCGGGACTGATTAAATATATTACTAGATTTTTACACTACCGGAACCCTCATTATTATCGGTTTTGGAAGTTTCTAATTAATAATGGACCCACGACAATATACCCAAAACACGGAATGAGGCTACGACAATAACTGTTTAATGTGATGTGTCTGTAAAACGAAGGTACTAATGATCAGTGTAAGACTTGTTTCTTATTTTGAGACTAACAATTTAATATATCCTTTCCAAAGTGGCCTCCAATATGAATGTAGTAACAGCGTCCATCTGGTTAGACTTAAAATGTTCATTCGAGATCCGTTTATCAATAAGGAACATTTCTTCGACTTGAAAAAGATACAACATGGATGTATTGAATAATGAATGAGATACCTTATCTGGGTCCAAATGGCTGTCAACTCACTTTAATATCGAGTTTTATTTCAAATGGAGAATTCAATGTACGAGTGGTTTTACTACTGGTCTTAAACTAAGTAACAGAAAAGAACGAAAACCAACGCGTTTTGTAAAGTCCAACAAAATAATGTATTTCCCATTCGTGAGAGTGAAAATTTCTTTTACAAAATGTAAATTAATTTGAATTAAATCCCAAATAGTCCTAAACGTTCCATCACTAGTCCAAATGTATAATGTTCCAATTGAATTCAAGTGGTATTCCAGATAAGTTCCAATATTGAATGTGATGACACGCATATAGTCTGGAACGTACTAAGATATCAGTGGCATGGAGTACTAAGATATCAGTGGCATGGAGTACTAAGATATCAGTGGCATGGAGTGTAGCGTTTTGCATTTGATGTTTTACAATAACATGATCCCATAATGTTCTTTTCTGAATTGACTCTAATGTCCAGATTAATGTTTTGTCCAATAATATTAATGATGAGCACTTTGTATTTCCAGTGAATAAATAAGACCATCTAAATCTTAAACTGAACATATTAAGACTAATTCTGCTTTAAGATTTTAAGGCAGGGACAATTTAAATAAACTAGATTATATAGCCCTCTACTTGATCTAGATCGAAATCTACATTTTCTGAAAATACTCTGTCAATTAATGGAATTTGCCATTCTGGAAAATTATGAGGTCAGAATCAATACTGTATCTTTTAACTCATCTTTTAAAACAGGTAAACATGTTTACATTACTAATTATCTGAATATTTAATCCACACTCAGAGAGAAAAGTTTGACTATGTGTTCTGTTGTTTGCAAAATAAATGTCTTATCAGACACACAGCGAATGTGAGTTTGGACAAGGTCAAATACTAAATACATATGTATATAACATATAATTATTAAGAAAAGCCGCCACAGAATACAAATTAAATATACAAAACAGTGAACTCTGACCTCCGATACGTACGAGGAAGAGATATGTGTTCCCCAAGTCAGTAGTTTAGATTTTTTAACATCACAATTAATAATATGACTAAGTGTGTGACTACTAATATGACTAGGTAAGTGACTACTAATGTGGATTGCACCGCATATGTCAATGATTTCATAATATGTTATCGATGGATACAACTGAAGGACAAATACAACAAAATATTAAAAACAAGATAAAATAAATCGAACCATGGTCAATGGTTTCAAAGTTTCAAAATCAAAAACATTGTTCATGCATTTTGTCAGCTACAAAGACAACATGATGATCCTAAATTCGCACTGGACAGAACACTTGTACGCGTTGTTGATGAAATAAAATATAATCCTCGCTATAAAATTCGCCTTCATTCCACACATTAAGAAGATTGAATGCAACATGGTTAAAACTTTTCATTTACTCAGATTAGTAGCGCACTTAACATATATGTAACCTATATTAGATCCAAAATGGACGATGGTTGCGTTGTTTATGGTTCAACCAGAACGTCGCATTTAAAGATGCTAAACGAAATTCCCGATCAAGCAATTCAAATGGGAGCGTTAATGACATTCCAAATGTGAAAGCCTTTTGGCTGAAACTAATTAGCCACATCACAGAAAAAACATTATCTATACAAAAGGCCGTAAAGTTAAAATCAAACACTTAATCACTGCATTTTCTACTGTCTTCCAACTCAAATACAGTAAATACTTAGATAAACGGAATATTACTTCCATCTTTGACATTTTAATACCTTCCATCCTTGACAAAACTAGAACTGACCATTAAACAAATCCTTAAGTCTTTTGTTTTGTAACCTCATTCGCGTTTCTAAAACATCCTGCTACTATTTACGCTGCATGAATGAAATAAAATCCGGGACTAATCATTATATTTCAGGAACATCTCTTCAAATGAAAGAAGGACACAAAATTTACTTTGACGGTTCAAAGCATGGTGCAAAAGCTGCTAAAACTTTTATTAATATAAATCACGCTACAAAATGTTCGCTTCTTAGATGATGCTTCCATATCTCAGCCGAAATCATGGCAATATAGCTAGCCCTGAAATATGTCGAGACCAAACATATTATAAACTCTATTATCTCTTCACTGTCTTCATTATCTTAGCACTGTTAGTACTTCAGTCACTACACAATTTAAAGTTAGAAAACCCACCCCATTGACGAATATACCCCTCAGCTATAACGAGCTGTGTGCCTCTCACAATATTGTATAGTGCTGGTTTCCGAGCAATGACAACGCGGCTAAAGAAAATGACTATCTCTGCAAATATCGTTCACTGATGTTATTATCGTCATCAGTCTCTTGGCCTAGTGTCGTCGTCGAGGGAATGTACTGCTGAACATATGACCAGTTCCCTCCACTTGTTTCGATCGCGTGCCAATGCATGTATCTCCGCAAAATATTTCCTGGTCCATTTTGTGATGTCCTCAGTTCATTTTGTTTCTCTGTCTACCTCTCCTTCTGCCACCCTGTACGCTGCCCTGCAGTACTGTTGTGGATAGACTGCTGGCCCTAGGGACATGGCCATAACATTTCAGCTTTCTCTTTTTGACAGTGGTTAGGAGGTCTTCATATTAGCCTACATTGTGCCTGATAGTGTTACGCACTTTTCCATTTGTAATATGGTCCATGTTAGGGATGCATCTCATTTATAGTGCCTGTCAGGGTCCAGGCCTCACATGAATGTAAATAGATTGAGATGACTAGTGCTCTCGATAGTCTGATTTTAGTTTTCAGACAGATACTTTTGTCTCTCCAGATGGGTCTTAGCTTTAACATAGCTGCCATTATTTGTTCTGCTCGTGACAAAATGTCTGCTCTTGATTCTCTTCGGTGATTATGAAGCTATGATATTTTAACTGACCCATTTTCACAGTTCCTGTCCTCTGCCACTGATGTTAAACCGGGTATTAAAAAAAATCTTTATTTAGTAAGTGGAAGGCATAGTGGAATTATGCAGTCAACAACAATCTCATTAGACGAATCTCCTCCTTCCTATAGAATAATCCGCACGGACGAGTTTGTCATTGCAAGAATTATTAATTGTCATATTTATATAACCCACTTATACATATCAAAGGACGAGGTTACAGTACCTGAGTACGAGGACACACCTGAGTACGTTTAATCGAATAAACCATTCACCGTGTAGCACTTCACGAAAGATTGTTTTAATGTCAACCTACACCCGATCGTAAATCTCCAGCTTACACGCGATCGTTAATACAATGTTCAACGCATGAAGGAACTTTTTCATATCTATCATACGTAAAGATGACATTTATTTTAAATTTTTTGAAGGAATTTAATAAATTATACCTCGTCTGCAACATAATTTCCCTTGAGTATTTTCAAGCAACATGTTATCTGTTTATGACCTTAAGTAATCTGCTATTTTGTAATTAACCTTTATAATCAGTTTACATCTCCCGTTGTTTGGAAACCATATATTTTGATCATCTCATCATTGCATTTTTTTAATTTTTTTATGGCTCCTTGGTTTTAAATATTTTTGCTGCATACATTTTTATCATATACCCTTTTTGGTGCCGCTATATTTGCCTCACAGTGCTGGTACAGAATCATCCAACCAACCAAGATAGTTCAGCATTGCATGCAGTCAACAAAATTAAGACAGTAACGGATTTACTTATTTACCTAGAATCTGTGCTGCTTTTCTTCAAATATTGCCCAATAAGCGTGATCAATGCATGAATGCTTGTACAGACTTCATACATCCTATTTCTGTTGCACGTCCTTATACGCCTACTTTCAGGACCTTTGTCTAGGATGTCCTGACGGATAACGTTCAAGCAAGCCTACATGTTATGCTATTTAAAGCAGAGAATGAGTTGCAATTGCAATATGTTATAGGCCAAATGTTACCATGTAACTGTAATTTCTCACCCAAGCGACAGAGAAATCTAGCAGTTTTGCTAACCTTACTTTCTTATCTCAGTCTAGTCATCTCAGACCAGTCGTCTCAGTCAAAGTGTCCACACGCTCAGAACTACTTTTTTTAAAAAAAAAAAACTATTAAAAAAACTTGTTGTCTTCTGCTGTGCCTGACGCATTTATTCTAAAATGAAACAACATCAACAAATATGTAACAAAAACATAGTAACCTAAGGTCAATCCATCTTTGAGAACACACCATACAATAACACGGATTCATGTCGAGCTTTTTTGGTATTATGCTCGTGTATGTTCGTTACACACAGCATGGTCAATTTATCCTATATGCAGCCCTAGCTCAGTACATTTTCAGGTCAGCGTAATTAAATGTAACTTAAGCAAACAAACTAATTTAAATACTTCGTGTGAAATAAATTACATACTGTTAGCTACAGTTATTTACGCACACCTGAAAATTGACTGTGATATAGATAGAATAAAATTCTCAATGCTGTATAAAATGAACTATGACAGAAAACAACGATCCATGCACATAGACTATAGACCTATACACTTCATTGCGCCAACTCTCTTAACAAATATGTAAAACTTAGTAACAGCCAGAAATGTGTTTTGCCAAACATGCTTTATTCTAATTTTGTTAAGCATCTCCACTGTGCCCCAGTTGAATTAAAAATATACCTGCAATATTTATTGACAAAAGGTGCACTTACCAGCCAGGAATCATTTATCCGTCAACATACAAATCCATAAGCAAATTTCACTGCAGCACTTGTCTTATTTCCAAGATTGAAAAATAAAGTTTCAAATGATCAATGAACTTGTAAGTTTAGCACATGGTTGTCCGCTAGGGTCCATACTTGGAGGGTCTTTTATACCTTGAAGTAACCTTTTCAAAATTGGAACTGATGAGATCAAACGGTTTCTTGTAATAAATATTAATTATTTATTGTCAATTTCATATAATATCTATATAATAAATGTGATAATACATCATTACGTTTTACGTTGCAATTTTTCTTTGCTCACGCGTATGAACTGTGTACTTCGGCTGCAACGGTCACACTACAGCCATCATTAACATATTTGTATTCATGCGCATGTAAACATTGGGACATGAATACTAGTGAAGACTTCTTTTTACTTTAAAGGCATAAATTGGGCGAGAAAAATAATCCAAGTTGGTATTTGAACTGAGACAAGGAAATCCCAGTCGCGGGAGTTACATTATATGTCTCCCCACTTGGACTAGCCTCGTGAAGAGACAAATAATGTTACCCATTTGACTGGGATTTCCTTGTCTCGGTCCATACCCCAACATAGATTCTATATATATATTCTAGGTCAAAGGCTAGCATGCAACTTCATTATATTCTAGGTCATAGTTTACCATGCAACTATAATATATTCTAGGTCACAGGTCACCGTGCAACTGCACTATCGTCTATTACCATGAAACTACAATTCTGTACAGGTCTGCAACATCAGTATATTCTAGGTCAAAAGTTACCAACGGCTGTAACTGACAAAATAAGTTATCCGTCGCAGTGTGCTGCTATGTTTTATAAATAGAGGGTTTTTTTAAAAAAAAAAACAAAAAACATGCAACTTCCGCAAATTATACAAAATTGATGGATATAATGCATTGTTAGTCTAATATTATATTTATGGCATATTGGAACTATGTTACAATAATCATACGCCATGCCCTTTTATACGTTTGAAAGCACAAAATTGTGTACATGTATCTCGCTTCTGTATCCTATTATTGACTTTCTCTGAACACGAGGTCAGACTGTATCATTAATTTATATCTTTAATTTTTTGTTGGTACAATTGTGCTTGTATTTCTTACTTACTTTTTTAATTATTTGTCAAAGTTTTGATTGTAGTCAAGTGTAATATTAGACCTTAAGTTTTATATCATGTGATCTTCTACGAAACAAAACAAAGATGGTAGTGAAGATTTAAAAATCCAAAACGAAACAAAAATAAACAAAAAATATAACAACAACAAAAACAACTTTATGCTACGGTTCAAAAATATCGTGATAAGAATATTTACCATAAATTTAAGCGATTGGGCGAAGATTTTGTTCAAGATATCTTATACAATGTACTGTGAATAAGATATAAGTCTCATCCGATACTCCCTGAGGACAACTTATTTGCATAGATGGTTAACGTACTGGCATAAATTATTCATATATCGGCAATTAGGTATCATATCCTATGTTATATTAAATAAACAGGATGATGCTGGAAAATTTGATCGGCTACTAACGTTAAAAGTACGTTATTATCTCGTGGTGTTGGCCACGTATTGATATTAGCGCTTGTTATTCACTCGTGGTTATGAATATTTAGCATGTGTTATTCTCCCATAGTTTTGATAGTGTATTGATAGCGCTTTTAATTCTTCCATATATATATATATATATATATATATATATATATATATATATATATATATATATATATATATATATATATATATATATATATATATATATATATATATATATATATATATATAGCGTTTGTTGTTCACCATTGGTTTTGGCCATGTATTGATAGCATTTCTTGTCAACAACAAATATAATGTTAATTTTATATCTGTGACATCCCAGAATGGTTTCCGTAAACCACGTTTCATCGAGCTCTTTTTCATTTTCATACCGTTCGTTCAAAAATTAGCTAATATTTAGTTATTTTAACGAGACAGTTAACTTTGTCATCAGTGGATTAAATCAACTTATCATCTTTTCTCGTTGATTTTCTTGCATGAAGTCTCTTATATAATCTGTATCCTGTTTATCAAAGTCTTTCTGTTTCTTAGCTTTCTGATTAACTGCTGTGTTTATTCTACTGGAAAAACCAACTAGTATTAATATATATAAAAAAGAAGGAAATGTTATCCCGCAAAAGAATTATCTTAACCAAACGCTCCAAGCTCCGATGACAATTCTCTCCGATGAATTCCCAAAACAGATCAATGCAAGTCGTCCACGTTTATAATTGAAGCTAACGTTGGCTCCTTCTGTCTTAACTGATTTGATTTCGTTTTATACTGTTACTGTTGAGTAGTTAACTTTGATAAATTAATATTCAGATGTCTATCAAAATCAGAATCACAAAGGACAATAGTATTTCGTCCAACATAAACAGATGTTCTATATACAGTGAGTTAAATAAAGAATGGAAGAGTTTTTCTTCCTCCTTATAGTTGTTCTTGAAAAAGAGGTTCTTGATATAAGGTTTCCTCACTGCAAGGTGTCACATTATTTTGTATAACAAACTAATACAATGCTGTCATTCCATTTTTTAAAATCCACTAGCATATCCATAGGACATGTACATTTGTTAAATTTGTTTTTAAGAACTACTTGTACGCATTTATTGACAAAAACTCCAAAATGTATTAATGTCAAGTGTGCAAACCTTATGTTCAAAACATGCCATTTGTTAATAGTATACCCAATTGTTCTTTATTAAGGTTCGCCCACACATAAAGAACGTTTAAGAATGTTACGGAATTGTGTGTTTTATACATGACCTAAAATGTACTTGGGTTCCGTTACCGCGTACAGCGTTATCATAAAGGGTTTATTTTTGAGTTTAGCTATTTCGAAATACTTAATAATGTAGGAGCAAAGTGCTTGCAGTGAGAAAACCGATTAAATCAAGCTCTGGGGCGTTGGAATTCACCATAGCAATGGTACATCTAGCGTCAACTAGAACTGTACTATCACAACGCATCGAGTTTTGTTAGGAAATGCGCTCTCCACTTCTCTTGATCAATCTTAAACTGAAGAGCTGAGAGACCAAACCATCGTGACCAAAGGGTCTGCAGAAAAAGGTCCTTTTGAGGGATGGATAGGGGGGCATGCATGGTAGCTCCCTGACCATTCGACGAAAACCGTGAAAACGGAAATGCAACATTATTTGAAGCTTTTGTTCAAACGAAATATGAAAATATGATTAAAAAAGAATATCAAGATCAATGTGTGAAAAAAGTTACCACAGAATAAGCATGTTGTTTTTTTTCGGATGGTGTTTGAAACAAAAATGATAATGTTAAAAGCAGAAGCAGTGATGGCATCATTTGAAAAGAAAAGCCAGCCGCTTGCTTTCCTTTCGGTAAGAGTTATGGTTATGAACATTTCAGGGATGTTACAGGTAAAATTGAAAGTCTGAAAACCATTCTTTCCTAAAACATAGAGGAACTTACGTGACCCAGTTACCTAAAATAACTAGAACTAACGTGACACCAAATACCTAAAATAATGTTTGAAAAACGTGCATACCCAATATTTTTGCGGCAATAAATCCATTGAATCAAGTCAGGGTAGACAACTCCATTAAAAAAAAATAGGACTAGTGTTAAATTTACTTTTAACACCGAACACTTATGTTACGTGCTTAGGCTCGAATAAACAGCAGCATAGAAAGAGTGAAAATAACAAGCTTGTAAAAACTTAATAAACAATTTATTGAGAGCACAAATATTTTCCAGAAAAAAAAATAAACTTACGGTTTTAATAATCAATTCCTTAATTAATTAAAAAATTAATTCAAAATATTATCCACTAGAGAAATTGCAAACGTTCTGGTAATATAATGTCCAAATAATTCCAAGTTCGAATTCCAGCGAAGTATCCAAGATGGAAGACGATGTCACTTGATGAAGTCAGTTCTTGATAATAAAATTCTATGAGCACAATTCTTTTCCAGATAATTAACAAAATATTTACTCTTGATTAAAATGAATTGAAATAATTTCCAATACAAGGTAATTTAAAATAACTCAAAAAGACACAACTTAAAATTCTAAAAGCCCAAGTTCTACTCAATAGTTTGCTCTCAAAACATAATTTATATACCTGTTTTTACGTAAACAAGAAAGGGGTCACGTGATCTTCTAGAATCTTTTAGAACAAATTTACGTTCCAAAACTCACGTAAATGACACAACTAAAAATAGAAAGATGTTTATACAAAGCTCCAAAATGTCCTTGGAACCAACCAATCATTTTAAAAGCTTGTTTACAACTCTGAAGCCAGGTCAGAAATGAGGTCAACACCTGGTGTTTATTCTGTAAAGTACAGGTCACCCTCCCCCAATGAACGAATCTTAAACTTAAAATGTCAAATCTGAATCTAACAAACAAATTTTTTAAAAAAATGACTTAAATCAATTATACGTAACACTTACAAAATGCGTAATATACATATAAAGTTGACAAGATTAAGAAATTACTAAAATTGACAATAATATTTATTACTACAAGATATAATATTATGTTATGAGGTTCATTTCATACTTAGTCATTACACATTATTACACTATGAGGTGTTTACATACTTAGTCATTACACATATTATTACGCTATGAGGTTTTTTCATACTTAATCATTACACATATTATTACGCTATGAGGTTTTTCATACTTAGTCATTACACATATTATTACGCTATGAGGTTTTTTCATACCTAGTCATTACACATATTATTACGCTATGAGTTTTTTTCATACTTAATCATTACACATATTATTACGCTATGAGGTTTTTCATACTTAATCATTACACATATTATTACGCTATGATGTTTTTTCATACCTAGTCATTACACATATTATTACGCAATGAGGTTTTTTCATACTTAGTCATTACACATATTATTACGCTATGAGGTTTTTCATACTTAATCATTACACATATTATTACGCTATGAGGTTTTTCATACTTAATCATTACACATATTATTACGCTATGATGTTTTTTCATACCTAGTCGTTACACATATTATTACGCTATGAGGTTTTTTCATACTTAATCATTACACATATTATTACGCTATGAGGTTTTTCATACTTAATCATTACACATATTATTACGCTATGAGGTTTTTCATACTTAGTCATTACACATATTATTACGCTATGATGTTTTTTCATACCTAGTCATTACACATATTATTACGCTATGAGTTTTTTCATACTTAATCATTACACATATTATTACGCTATGAGGTTTTTCATACTTAATCATTACACATATTATTACGCTATGATGTTTTTTCATACTTAGTCATTACACATATTATTTCGCTATGAGGTTTTTTCATACTTAATCATTACACATATTATTACGCTATGAGGTTTTTCATACTTAATCATTACACATATTATTACGCTATGATGTTTTTTCATACCTAGTCATTACACATATTATTACGCTATGATGTTTTTTCATACTTAGTCATTACACATATTATTATGCTATGTTTTTTTTTCTTCATATTTAGTTACTCCATAGATTATTGTGTTATGAGGCTCGCCCAAAACAATCTGGGTCCAGAAGCACGATAACGTCGAGGCTCGATTCACACTTACGGGCTCCATACATTATGCTATGAGACTTATTTTATATCTAGCCACCACACAGATTATTATATTATGAGGTTTATTACATACTTACTACCGACAAAGATTATTGTTTTACGGTTCGTTTCACACAAAGTCACTGTACCTATTATGTTATAAGGCTTGATTCATACTTAGTTACCCCATAAACAATGGTATGAGGCTTAGGAGGGGGGATTAAAAACGGCGGACGAATTTTTTTTTGTTGTTTCCCATTCAGTTAAATCCTCCTTTGTAGAATCAGCCACTTTTTTTAAACAAAAAGAAACTCTCGCAAACGACCTGAATTTGTAGAAGACTCACAGAACCACCAATAATGTAATCTGACACAAAAAAACAGATATCACAAAGAAGTGCCAGCGACCAGGCTGATTGACGTTGGTTATCTCTTAAATATTTTGTAATTGTTATATTTTTCTTTTTACACTGCAGCTGTTGGATTATTTCAGAGTATTTTTTTTCTTTCTTTCTATTCTGCGCGAACACATCGCCTGGCGAATCGATAATTGTAAAACGAAATTTTAGAGATTCGAAGGGCTTTAGTTTCGTAAATGTATAGTCAAGCCCTCCCCCTGTGAATTCCAGGCGCTTTAAAATAAACTCCCTTTGGGTGAATAGGGAGTGGCCAGGTAAGTTGCCCTGGTTATTTGTTGTTGTGTTATATATATATATATATATATATATATATATATATATATATATATATATATATATATATATATATATATATATATATATATATATATATATATATATATATATATATATATATATATATATATATATATATATATATATATATATATATATATATATATATATATATATATATATATATATATATAGAATTACCTATTTGAGTATACTTCGTCTCTTTTTTAAATGCAATGCGGGTTCCTCTCACTTTATTACAGCATTTATAGCCACGCTGACAAAAAATCTATATTGCGTTTATTGTTTTCTGGACTCGAACTTATGAAATCGTCTTCACTTGTCGATCGAAAGGTTGAACGGTCCACTGTCTTACGTAAGAATACCATATATGAGCATACACTTACTGAACAGACATACAGACAATCACACGCATTTAGACTGTGTAATTTATTTCTCATGTATTTTTATTTAGTGTGACAGGTAATATACAATAATCGCTGCTACCTGTAAATTCCAGCGAGTTAGCGTGTTCAATCGCGTGACTGTGTTGTGAAAATATTAGCATGTTATTAATAAGACATAGAACAAAATTGTATTATATATTCTCTACAATTGTTTCTTAACACTGACCTTTCCACTGTGTGACAATCAATACAAATCATATGTTAATATATAATACCTGCAAAGATGACGTTACGATGATGTTGTTGTCAAAGTTTGACCTGACCTTTTTAGAGGCTGTAGTGTAAAAAGAACAGCTTGTAAACAGAACACAGATTTCACTTCCGGGTCATCAGCAAGGCCATTTTACTCACTGCACTGTGGCCGAAATACACACAGACAATTACTCACTGAGTTCATATTGTCAAGAATAAACAATGACTTTTAAATCACTACCAAAACAGCATCAATATAATTCTTCTATCACCACCAAAATTAGAGAGAAAAACATGTTCGAAAAATAGACTAGAACTACATTCATCTTGTGATGCGATTCTTTACAGGCACAATGTTTTATGGCCAATTTTAGCCAAACTTTTATATTTGCATGCCACACCTATTTCAACTTGATACATGAAGTTTTTTTTTTAATTTTCTTGCAAACAAGACATGTGATACCTGTCAGAAAGTGTGTAATACTGGTGTTCCACGGGGTGCATGAGCAGCAGAGAGGGTGAACAGACCACGATTTCAAGCAAAAATAAGGCTTCCAGATCACGTTTTCGAACAAAATATGGCCTATAGATAACGTTTTCGAACAAATTATCAGGTTTCCAACAAATCTCATTGAACCAAAAAAAAGTCTCCATTTTTTCAAAAACGGAGATTTTACGATTTTGCTCGCAACGATGTGGTCATCCACCCTCTCTGCTGCTATGGGTTAACAAAAAATAATAAATAATTTGATCGAGTCTTTAGGATGAAAATCATTTATGATTTTACAAACAGACTAATCGCTAACACCTCTTCTTGTAAATCAATCAGATTATTTGACTGGTCGGTGAGTTTGAAATTAATTCTGGTTAATGAATTATTATGGCATCGCATATAGACAGGATTAATTGGGTTTTCAATAATTAGGAATCCTGGAGGAGCTGTTGGTGCAAATGAATAAAGAATATATCCTTGCTGAGCTTGATTTGATTGCTCTAGATTAATCTGATAGCTTCCTTCGATAACATCACACACTAAATTGAGCGCAATCACCGATGAAATATTCACGTTGAACGGAGCGATATGCCTACCACCACCATCTGGGTCATTATTATATTTGAGGAGGACAGTTGAATCTGATTTTTGTAGCGCTTTGATATCGGTTTTAACAATTCTTGCTAATTCATCAGCGTTGTATTTCGGAAACTTGAAATTACGCAGATTGTCTTCTGTGATATTGTAATCGGTTAGGAATCGTTGTTTATTGTCGCTGTTGTCATTAATTATTGTTTGAATAATTAGTTCATAGATATATTCCATGTCCGATATAAGTTGATTTATTATTTCAACGTGTTTTTGCGATCTTGTTTTCCGTAGTTGTTCTAGTTGTGTGTCATATAATTGTTTAATCTCATTAAAATAACCACGGACGTCAGTTAGCGTAAATGAAATAGTAACAGATGAGTCGGTTGTTCTTTTAATGATAAAATCCCATTGCAATGTGTCTTTGTTGGTGAATATAAATCTATCGGCGATTTTTCCTTTTCTTATATCAGATAAATCATCTCGATAACTGGGATTGATTTCATGATATGATTGCACATCCGTGGTTAAGTCGGTGGTGGATTTTTCCGGTGGTTTTTCAGGCCATCCTAGTACGGTTCTAATAGAACTCTGATAGATATCTACGACGTATCCTTCTGTGCTTATTTCAATCGCGGATGATAGCGTCGGTTGATGAACTGTTATAGCGATTTTTGATTCTTTTCCAGTAATCGATTTTATTCTACGCACGAATTCATTATTGATTTGTTCGATTTGGTATGACCCTGTTGGTATCGAAACGACGTTCCAGTCTGGAGTTCCGTCGGGTTTATTCTTATTTGCAAACACTAAAGAATTATTCGGTTATTGACCACCAAATGATTTTGATCTGATATTAGGCCAACTGTGATACACTCGTAGTTTTGCAAGCGCTATCTCCTTCACTGGGACCGGAGAGGGGAAATTCACACTGAATTCTGGATTCGTTGATGTTATTGATATCATGCTTGTTTGTACTGGGTTCGTGTTCTCCACTATTTGTTGAAGTAATTCCTGCGGTGTTGTCATTGTTATTATACTCATGATTTATTTCTAATTTTGGTATCGAGGAATCATAAATACTGACCATCACTGAGAACTCACAATCTGGTAATGTTGATATTATTGAGATCATTTTGTTTTTTGGGTTCGTGTTTTCTGATTCCATCGGTGTTGTCATTGTTATTATACTCATGTTGTCGCTCTAATTTCGATATCGCGGAATCAAAAATACTGACCATCGCTGAGAATTCACTATCTGATATAATCGTATTATCGAGTGACGACGATATCATCAATGATAATTGCGAATATGCGGTTGATGCAATATGAAATTGAAGTAAGTAATTCTGCAGTTTACTCTGGCTGCATGATGATATCTTTTTTGCTATCCCGGTTGATATACCCCCGATTGTAGCCACCGCAGAAATGCAAATTGGAACTACGACCGGGGCAATCATTGTAACAGATGCTAGTATTATTCCGGCACCAGTGAGAACGCTTGACACCGAGTATATAATAACATCAATTGCGGTGATTCTTCGTCGGTATTTTTTTATTTTTATTTGATACTCCTCAGTGAGGGTTTTGAGTCTATTCTGAAATTCTCTGATCTGATCATAGCGACATTGAGTTGATGAAATCATTGTTATTTTAAAAACGCTAGCGTTTTCAATTGTGAAATCCGAAGGATTTTCCTTTCAATTATCCTATTATTGACCTGGTTTTAGGATCTGATGAGGGGACACCGGATACAAATTCTATTATCCAGGGTAGTGACTCCCTAATCACAGACTCGTCGGAATTCTTTATAACAATCGTAAGCGGGATTGGTATAGCAGGTGGAGGTTTTGGTATTTTCTCTAGTATATACATCAATGTGTTAACACCGCTGATACCTGTGTTGCTGAATTCCAAATCAAATTTACGGTGATGTATTATTGTAAGTCGGTAGCAACCTGGTGCACCAGTATGTCTGTTGCCAACACGAAGATAATTTTCATTTCCCCGGATCCAATCAAAAGTCCCACTATCAACCGTGTACACGATGTTATTGACGCTTACACTATGTGGAATTTTTATCCTATTGATAGCCGCGCTAATCTCAGCGAGAGTCATGACTGCCACAAGTGGGAATCCAAAGAACTTATTAACAATGTCATTGACTGGTTTTTGATTTTCTTTTAGTTTAAGAAGATCGTCGGAAATATCGAGATAATTTACCCTGATTTTGGTAGGATCTATTGTTTTTCCACTCTCCTCCTTGTTAGAAAAGAATGAAACCAGAAGTTCGTTGATTCTAATCAGTGCTTGGGTTTTAATATGGTTGTCGATGTTAGAAAATTTCGTCGTGATATCTTGGAGGCTACTACCCTCAAAGAACTTATTAACCATTTCATTTGTGAGCTTTTGTTCGTCAATAGCTTTTTTAACTTCAGCGAGGGTTGGACCTGTCAACGATGTGGTTTCAGAACCAGGTGTTCTCCCCAAAAATCTATCCACGATGGTATTAAGTGTTGTTTGTCTCACCATAAACATATTAATATCTTTGAGAGTTATTGTAGATGTAGCCGGGATACCAAAGAAATTATTAGCGATGTAGGCATTGTGAGTGTGCTTGCCGATAAACTCACTGATTTCAGCGAGAGTCGAGTCTGCCACAGGTGGGGATCCAAAAAACCTAACAATGACGTCGTTAGTGGTTTTTTGATCTTCTATTAGTTTAGAAATCTCGAGATAATTTGCCTTGATTTCATTTTCATTCATCATCCTTCCCGCGTCCTTGTTAAAAAAGAATAGCGATAGATAGTTTTTAATTTCAGCGAGAGTCATGCCAACCACAAGCGGTGTTCCAAAGAATTTATGTATGACATTTTTGCGAAAATTATTATAACCTCGTATATAATCCTCCAGATCACGTTTGTGGGCGTCAATCGCGTCGGTGATCGTAGACACAAGTGCGCCTGGTTTAAGTCGTCCGTCGTTGGAATACAGCGCAATAGAGTTTTCAGCGGCGTCGCGCTGCCGTATCAAAATGTCATTCAATGACACATCACTGGATTTCAATTTACCCTGTTTGTCTTGAAATACAACTATTTCATTAGGATCAACATTTGTTAAGTTCAACGTCTCAGCGATTTCATCTTCAACTATTTTTTTTACATCCTTGACAGAATCAGGTGGTGCAGTGCCATCGGGTTTGGGTTTCAAAGATCTCCCCCAAATATCAATCATGTTATTGTAAAACTCTTTCTCTCTCTAAAATCGTTTTTGACGACTTCGTTGAAAAATCTTCGATTTTCTCCAGCGATTACTAGTGTATTCATTAACGACAACATGTGGTGGTTTTCCGCTTGGGTTACTCAAGGAGTTAGAAATAGCGTCAAGGACATTTAATACTTCGCTGCCACATATTGGTGGGTCATTCATTTGTTGTGTTGGTAGCGTAGAATACCAAGTCTTCATTGGAAGGGTTTTTATATACCGCATAAACTCTTTTGGTGGGGCTAATCCATATGAATCGAAATAAACAATCCCACGTGGATCAATAGCGTATGCAACCCAGTGAGTACCAGGTCCGGTGCTGTTATCGAGATTAATAATACCTGTTTCAGTTTTGTTTGGTTGATGTGGTAATTGATCTTTCATAAAAACACCTCTGAAATTTTTAATCACTAGTTTTTTAGCCGCATCCATTAAATCAAAATTGGACATGGGAACCATAGGTTCCTCAATTAATAAATCGTTCCTGGTAGTCTTAGACCCGATCCGTTCACAGATCTTCCGCTGTACCACGAATACGGGGTTCCTGGTAGTCTTAGACCCTTTCCCTTTTTTTTATATCCTTTCCCAGTTGCTTTCTTTAGTGCCATTCCTGCTGCAGTACCAACGGCTCCTAACGCTGCCGCTTTAGCCACCGCTGGGGCTGCTGCTGCAATCAATGCTGGAATCGCAGCTAACAACGGAAATATACCGCCTGTTTTAATCATATTTTTGATAGCAGCCGCAGAGAGAGTAATCTGAACACCTTTTTTGGCTGCAAGTGCATCATTGAAATGTTTCACCTGACGAGTTGTCAGCGATAGTTTATTTGCACCACCAGTCATTTGGTTGGGTTTCAACGTGATTGTGGTTCCACATCGCTTAGCCGATTCTGATTGCAATTTTTTGATTTGACCAGGAGTTAACGCAACATTAATAACACTATATGACATGTTATACATAATAGATTGATTCTAATTCAATGAAAAATCGAGAAAATCAATCAAAGATTTTCCACTGGTGCATCTATCACTCTCATTCTTCCATCAACACCTTCGAGTAGCATTGATTTATCACTGAGAATGACAGCAACCGCTCTATAATTAGCAATAGCACCACGAGTCACATCAGCTCTAAAGTGTATATCAACGACGGACTGTCTTGTTAAATCGAGATGTTCCAGTGAGAAGTAATAGATCGGATACAGATTTTTAAAATCATATTGTGATATTTGCAAACCAGTATCGACATTTTGATCACGTGCCATAAATGACAACAGACGATGATACACGCGTGCAATATGATTTTCTGTGTAATTAAGTTGTATATCCTTGGATGGTTCCTGTTGGCCGTTTATTCTCAGTGAGACGTCTTTCACACCTAACTGATCAAATATCATATGGCTGGAGAGTTGATTGCCAACTCGTGTGTTATCCTGTAACGCAATAAATATATGACGTGGCGCAGCAACACCTTGTTTTGATGCTAGGTTCCAAGTGAATAACCCGTTGATATTTGATTGCTTCACATCTGTACTCACGGTTAGCCAACTCAACAACGACTTTCCTCCTTGGTCCATAAATGATAGTAATCGTTCTTCTACGGTGATTGCTGGAGTCAACACTGACATCCACAATGATATTTTTGTTAAATTGACTTTACCGGCATCAGCATTGGGATTTGCAGCATCTGCTGGAATCCTCCAGATTGCGTCATTATCATCACTCTTTCGTACAAGCGATACTGTATGCTTCGCCCCGTAGATAACTTTTCTGACGTTTCTACAGAATCCAAAAATATGATGCAGTGGAATCGCACATGAAAATGATTTACGCCCTACTCCCAACATTGAGTTTCGTGTTGCAGCTCCTAGATTGAAATTAACGTCGTTGTTTATAATCATATTCTCGACATCAGCATCACTATTATCACGTTTTTTGGTCGTCTTACAACAAATGGATTTCCTCCAGCGGTATTCTTACCATCTTTCGCAAACATCATAGAGGGTCCTGCTGATCTTGTATAATCATCAGAATATCTCGCTAACCCGATTATTGTTGTAGCCATATCAACATCGCGATCTATGGACTCAATTTCTTTTCCATCAATGAGATATCTAGCACTCTCAAATAACGCCATAATACCATTATTGACAAAACCGACTTGAGTACCATCTGGATACGGTGCTGGTACAGCAGGAGTATCATCAGCTGTTACAAGTTCTCCTTCTACTTCAATAAACGCTTCACAGGGCAAAAAGTATTTACTGGTATCATGGACTTGAAGTTCAATTCTTGCTCGACTATTTGAGTCTATGGCATGATAGGCGTAATATTGATAATCGCGTACAGAATCATCCTTGCCAACTGGGGCGTCTATATCAAACGCCGGATCATGTGATTTTTTGAACATTTTATTCTATTTATCAGAGTCTAAATCGTGAAATCATAAACGATTTTCATCGACGTAGTTTTTTAAAGCCGCTTCCTGCTATCATATTTGCAATATTGCTTTGGTCGGGAGTTAAAGCCATCGACGCTAATTTTTCGTCTACTGCGTTATTTATAATTCTACTAACACTTGCAGGCATTTCCGCTGTAGACGGTAACGGTTTCTTTTTTCGTAAATCACTTCGTGATTTCACTAATGATGTTAATTTATTCTTCGCAGTTGAAAACGCTTTTCCAGCAAAATCTCAAACAGCACTAATACCCTTATCACGAATAACTTCAATTGCTTTCATTCCTAGTTGTTTAGCTAACGGCATCACTTTTGGAGCCATTCTCGCAAATAACCCTGCAATGGTATTGCCTAAACCATCTCCGTAGTATGCTCTATAAACTGGAAACCGTGAATTAACTACGTAGACGGGGGTTGGTTTATCATGATTGTAGTGTATGATCATTATTTGAAATCAGAAACCATTTTTCAATTGGAAACGCTAGCGTTTTTATTCAATCCCGGTGATTAATCACTGTGATAATCCTCCACTAACTCGTCAATGAAATCTCGATATGTGCTGATATCCATGATACCACCCTGAAATAATCGTCTACAGATATCAGCTGCTTCATTAATTATTTCCGGTGAGTTATTTCCAGCTCGGAAACCTCCTACAAGAACTTCTAATCGTGATATATCATTGATAACACTAGGACATGAAATCCTTGGATTCTCACTGGAATCTTGCAATCCGCTTCCGCTATAACCCATTGCTACATCCATTTTTTTCATTTCTTCTAAATCGTCTTTTTGTAAATAATCAAGAGAATCATCATCATCATCAGGTGGTAGTTGTTGTTTTTTAGGAGAGTAGAGTAGTTTCTTTGCAGGTTGCTGTCGCCGCCTTTGCAATTTTGGTGGTTTTTGTTTTTGTTTTTGTTCTTCAAATCGTTTATACACGTTATCCACCGCATTGATATATCCATTGTATGATGGACTATCTGTCTTAATTTGACTTTTTTCAGTTTTGATCTTATAGAATATATCAGCCCAGTGAGTTATATTTCTAACATATTTATGATGTTCTGGTTTCAACATTTTTTTTCTGTTTTCATAAGTCGTAACAACAAGCGCAGGAATATCTGCTAGTTTAGTCTCATCAATTGCTGCTAACCCGGTCTCGGTAAATCTCACGCGTAAATCATCAACTGTTCTTTTTGATTCTATTTGTTCTGTTTGTTCAGTTTTCGCTGCTATTTTTTCGAGTTCACCAATAACAGATTTTCCCGTCTCGGGAACATCTCCCAGTATAGCACGCTCTATCCCCTTCGTTGCTGTGGTTACTGGTTTAAACAATTCTTCGGATCCCATAGCAAAATCAGTCTGAAGACTCTGTCGTTGTTGTAGTTTATTCCGTACAGAGTCACGAATTGGTACAAATCTCCTGATTGCATCCAGTCGTTCACGAGCCAATCGGGTTGTTAATGCTTCATTGACCATTATTTGAAATCAGAAACAATTTTTCAATTGCAAAACAATTTTTCAATTGTGAAACAATTTTCCCGAACCCGACCTAACATCATCGTGGAAGTGTTATTTCATCCTATCAGGTTTGAGGGAAGTGTGGAAATTGTATATAAAATAATTAATACCACACTTCCCTCATTCTATTTTGATCAATCTGAACCGTCCATCAATTTTTATTCAGTGTGAAATATTTTCACTGTTTTTGACATTGTCAATCAAAAAATGCTAAAAAAAATGAAAATCTCTATGAGGGACGGTCACAATCAAATAATGATAAATGGTCGGTCAATCAAATAATGATAAATGGTTGGTCAATCAAAATTGTTCATTTTCTTGAATTAACGCCCGTAGGTTTCTAACTTTAGAATTAACCTCCTTTTTCAATTCGTATTCGTAACCCAATTCTTTTCGTATTCGTTCTACGATGGTATACAACGGAGCGAACACACTTACGTCACTGGAGAATGCGAGAGAGTCCTTAATAGAATTCTGAATTCTTTTGATGAGCGCATACTTCTTTGGTAGCATATATTTATTGTTGTTAACTCCGTATTCTATATCCTGAAAATCAGACATGATTTGATCAGGATTTAACCCATCTGATAGTTCAATATCCCAACTTTTCAATTTTGAAATCTCGGATATGATGCTATTCATGTTTTCAGAATTCATTATTCTATAACAATTATATATTTCTAAATGAAAAATATGACGCATTAGACATAACTAAATTGAATTTTTTGTCCCGTCTTTTTTGAAATAGCCGATCGACAAACCCCCTCTGCAACGAATCGTACTGAGGCTCTACAAATATTGAAATACTTGCCGGCTTCATATATTGATTTAAATATTTTTTCTTCGTTAGTTGTTGTATTCAAAGATTTTACTGGTTTCACTTTTTTTGAACAAATGCCAGTCCTTCCTCGTTTGGAATTCTCACTCTGTGTGATTGCTTGCAGATTTGATAAAGAATTGTTCCTTGGATTAGAATCCTTGTGATCGATAACAAAACCATTTTTGATCAATCCATTGAAACATTCAAATACGAAACGATGATTGTAATATTTCTTCCTTCCAACAGTAAAGAACAAATACCCCATACCATTATCCCACCCAACTGGGTTCTTCAGTCTACAGTGTCTTACAACACCATCACTGGATGCTTCATAATTTGTACTCACTGGGTGTGGTCTGAATTCCTGGTTCATTAGTATACTATACTATTTGTCTAATTCATTGACTGACCCATTGCAGTGATTCATTATACATAAATCTTTCATTTAGACACTTGTTTTTAGTATAGCATGAAGGAGTTCAAGAGATTGACTTCGAAAAATGCTGAATTCAATGCTGATAAGGAGTTTAAGAGATTGTTGAAAATCAATCCTAAAATTAATATCGATAGACCCAAAAAACGTCCAATAGACGGAAATATGAAAGAGTTTAAGAGATTATTGAAAATCAATCCTAAATTTAATCTCGATAAACCAAAAAGACGTAACAAACGTCCAAGAGACGGAAACATGAAAGAGTTTAAGAGATTATTGAAAATCAATCCTAAATTTAATCTCGATAAACCAAAAAGACGTAACAAACGTCCAAGAGACGGAAACATGAAAGAGTTTAAGAGATTATTGAAAATCAATCCTAGATTTAATCTCGATAGACCAAAAAAACGTAACAAAATCAATCCTAGATTTAATCTCGATAAACCCAAAAAACGTCCAATAGACGGAAACATGAAAGAGCTTAAGAGATTATTGAAAATCAATCCTAGATTTAATCTCGATAAACCAAAAAAAACGTCCAAGAGAGATTACCCCTGGAAAGATGCTCAATTCAATCTCGATATAGCTTCTAATACACCAAAGAATACAATTCTTGATAAAGCCATGATTAGTAAAATCAGAGACTGTTTTAATGAATTTAAGCGTGATGGAGCATCTTATTGTTGGTCAACATTTCGAATTGATGGTATTGTTGATGCTACCATGAATGATGAAAAAGCAGCAGTGATAATTTCACGTGTTGGGGAAAAAAGACATTTTTTCCGAATCAAATTCATTATCGAAGTCGATGGCAAATGGATTATTAAGGATAAATTTGAACCAATCCTCAAGAATAAAAAAGCTGTCATTGTGAGTAGAGATTCCAAACCAGGGATTCTAACCGGCATTGACAAACCATACTACGAAAGATCTTATCCCGTAACAGCAATGGTTTATGGGATATATCCGTTAAATGATAAACCCGATATCGCAAAACTAGCTCCTATGAAATATTCGTCAGGGCTTAATTGTGTAGCAGAACGAATAATAGAACACTTCACAAATGCATCCCGAGGAAATAAACTAACTGATCTGCGACGTAGGAAAATAACCGAGTGGGAACTGACAGTGAAACAGCATGGTGCAAAGATTTCTGATATAGCTAAATTAGAAGCATCATTAAAATTCCCAATATCAGTAACAACAATAACCGGAGAAGTATTATACGAACCGAAATATCAATCGCGAGGAGCCCCAATAGAGATTATTGATCATAACAAACACGCGTGGACACCTGCGGTAACAATATTTCCACGAGAACGAACCGTGAAATATATCCCTAAGGAGTTCGTCGGGGATGTTTTCTATGAAGAGAAATTATTCGATGCTATTCATGCGTTGTGTAAGGATGATCCTGTGTCAGTGTGGTTACTTAGAAGTGATGAAGAATTCGATCAATTTGTAAAACCAAATGGTGAATTATATCGCATTGAAGAATTAGATAATAGAATGAGAAAAATCGCTAGTGATTTTTCACCGCAGAATTCCCATGAAAAACTACTCACGGATAGTTTTACTATTCCATCAGTGGTAGCTCACTTCGCAAGAGAAAAAAACTCATGGCGTCCAACACGAAATGATTTTCTCGAGGATGTTAAATTGAGTTGCGTCGAATTAGGTCATGGAGGACTGTGGAATACGAAATACTCACGTGATGGTATGATTTCAATTGATATATCCGCGTGTTATCCCGGAAGTTTTCTCGGGTATGGGGAATGCGCTGAGTACTTCAAACGATTTGGACACCCCACGCATGAAATGACTCGTGTTGCGATTAATGGACCATTGCCTGATTTTGATTTAACCGGATTCGCTCGTGTGATATCATTTGAATTAGCTACAGGGTTACATCCGTTTAGTTATGTTTGGCTCGGTAGACACCTATCTGAAAAGGCCTGGATGCCAATAGTGCTATTGAGATATATGATTGATTGTGGTATGCTAATATCGTTGATTGTTTCCGAGGCTATTATATGCTATCGAGCTCAGAAAGAAGTTTGGCTACCACAACCCAATCTAGATAGAATAATCAACGAACTACGAAAACAGTTTCCAGATTTCAGTGAAGAAGAAATCATAAATTGGTCTAAGAAGTTATTTGAAATTAAAAAAGAACAAGCAAAAGATCTCGGAAGAAGAATAATCGGTAAATTTACCCAGGGTGGACGATACGATAACGCAAAATACTCTTCGCGGTTGATCATAGATGTCGCTGAATACGATTTTATTGTAGCGGATTTAATGAAACAGGGAAAACTTGTATCCCGTAAGGATGCTTTTCTATCCAATGGTGAGAAATTAGGTACGGTTGTTACCTACTGTGATGGATATAATTCCCAGTACACACATTTGAGAAGTTCAATGTTAGCCTATGCTTGCATTAATCTATTTTCGATGATAAATAGATTTCCTAATACCGCGGTTAGAGTAGCCACTGATTCGATGTATATACACAATAAGTACAAATCAGCTGTAGCGGCATTCACAGATCCCGAAGAAAATTGGGGGCGTTGGCGATTTAAAAAGGAGATGCTACATGAGTATTGTGAATCCGCAGACGTTGCCATGGATGATAAATATATTTGTTGTAACCGTATTGAAATTCAATCAGAACTTTCTAATGCACCACCGGTATCTGATCCAATCTGTAGATACAAGACAGTTTATTTAAACGGCTGTGGTGGGTCAGGAAAGACAACTCGTGCAATTGAATTATTCCGTGGGAAAAATCCTACGGATTTCACAAACATGATTGTGCTAACACCGACTCACAGACTCGCCAGAGAGATGATACAACGAGGGGTAAATGCTTGCACTTATCACAGCTTCTTTCGATGGAAGGGTGACAAATGGACTCCTGAGCGTATGGGTGATAAATTCATTCCTAAAATCATCATTTGGGATGAAATATGCACAGTGTCATTAGATGTATTAAAAACATTTCTTGAGTGGTTGTTAACCAAAAACACAAAAGTCGTCATGTGCTGGGATCAAGGCCAACCACCACCATTTGTCGGTGCATCTCCACATGAATGGCTAAAGGGTTTTGTAGACTACTATGAAGAAATCACCACTGATTATAGATCACTTGATGAACGATTACGCGAGTTCAAAGCGCTAATTAGATTACAACCGGATAGAATCCAATGCGAAATAGCGCGTGAAGTGATTTCAGAAACCCCAATGAATGATTTCTGGGAAGCGTGGAGACCAAACGATTTGATCATTGCAAGTAGAAAAATAGTCAGGGATACACTTCAGATGAAGTTATTTGAATTGCATAAAGAAAAATTTGCAACGCTTCCAGTACCCCTTTGTTATAGGCCATCGGATACACGAAAACAGAATATTGAAGTTGATATTCCAGGACAGAATGAAAAACAAATTCTGGTATTAAATGATATTGTGCAGGTTGATATCAATGTCGTTGAAGATGCATTGCGTGCTAATAAATCCCCGTGGACGCTAGGATACGCAGCAACAATACACTCTTCACAGGGATTGACTATATCGGATACAATTGTTTGGATGGTAGATAATCGCATCGAATGGTCAAATTTAGTCTATCTCGCAGTATCCAGAGTACGAAACATAAATCAACTTCGAAGAATTGTCCTCGATGATGAAATCATTGGTGATGATAATGACACAACAATAAGTGATATTGAGGTTAGCATCATTAATAAAAAAACTCTCCGGTTACAAACAACAGGACAAAAAAAAACAACGAGAATTTGATATTGATGCTGAACTAATAATCACTTTGAAGAAACAACAGAATAATCACTGCGCGAGTTGCAATTGTATAATGCGTTGGCAGTATTCGGATAAGGATCCTCGCCAATTCACCGTAGACAGAAAAAAATAACAATCTCGGTCATGTCAGAAATAATGTGATGTTGACTTGTCTTGAGTGCAATAGACGCAACGGTGCTAGTTAAGACCATGCGGTGGCAATTGAGTATCCTCGGGAATCACTTGTAGTTGTTGTCGAGTAAAACCCCGCTGAGGGGCAGTTGAATCCAGTTTATAGACTGGAGGTCTACCAGTTGATCGTGTTATACTAGATATCTTATGCGTAGTGACGCTCCAAATAGGATCAGTAGCCCTTTTTCTACCCCCTTCAAGCTCTCCTGGTTCGTATAAGTACCTCACAATGACACTACTACCAAGAATTGGTTGGGAAACGCTAGCGTTTCTAGGGAAATCTTTTTGTGATTGTACGGGTATTGACTTCTTTTTAATCGCGTTGATAGGTTTCATGTTGATTGTTCTAGTAATCTCGTTATTCAGTGCAGTAATCACAGATGGTAATCTTTTAACCCATTCACTGGATCGCTTTTCTTGAATGAATTCTTTTGCGTATTGATATCCAAATAACCGCTCAGCAAGGGTTTTATTAAACCGTTCTACAATGGCCTGGTCGCGATGTAGCGCAGTATGCCCTCGTCGTATGGTGACATTATGATGTTTCATTGTAGATAACACTACACCCTGAAATTCCTTGCCAGGATCAACCTGCAATAGATTTGGCCAGTGCAGAGGACCTCGTCGATAAATCCTTTCAAATGCAGAAGCGACTTCAGTGGCTGATTTTGTTTTCAGCGGTTCTGCTTCTTTGTATCGACTCGCAACATCAACTACGGTTAACGCATATTTGTAACCACGATTATGTGGCAGAAATAATATATCAGCCTGATGAACTTCATTAGGAGCGGTCACATCAAAATGCGAGAATTGAATTTGTTTAGGACTCGGTAGATAAATTTGCCATATAGCCTGTTTGGATAACCAATGAGCCGCAGTGGTTTTTTTCACTTTTGCAGCTCTAGCGAGTTTATTGATTGCAGCGTTACCCCTCCAGTATCCCCTCGGAGAATAATAAATTGATTCCATATTATTAATTACCAGCACCTAACATCAATTTACTTTTCATAGCCGATTTTATCAAAAATGAAGACAATTTTTCTTTGAAGGATTTATCAGGAATAGCATTTAACGCATGAATTAATTTCACATCCGCAAGATGCCTGTGTTGCAGATTGCTGCTTTTATAAGCAACATCATGAAGGTGACAGGCCTTATCAATGGCGTTTATTGGTTCTTCACCGGGGTTGGGTTGATTTTGATTATTGAGTCTGATATCAAGTCTGGTTCCCGGTCCACAGTAGCTATATCCTGGAAGGTGCTTTTCTCCGGAGTATTTTGCCCATGGGGTTCCAGGGAGTTTTGCTAATTTGGCTGCGATATCACCTCCTCGTTTTTTTTTTAATCAGATCTCATAGACACAAATCTAAATTTCTTTGTACCACATTGCACGCATTTACCAGAAAGCGCTGATCGGTTATTTTTAGTTGTAATCGTCGTCAAGTCATCTGTGCCAGTACGCGTTTTACACTTCACACAATATAAATCCATAATTTATGTATAGAAATATGGATATAATTGATTTTTCAGCGACTAAAACAAGAGAACCAATTAAGCATCATGCAGCGCTACCAAACTCTATCCGGATGATTATAATCGGGCCATCTGGATCCGGTAAAACGCAATTGTTGCTCAATTTAATAATGAGATGGATGAAGTGGGATAAGTTGTATTTAATTGCACCTAGCGTAGATGATCAACGATGTTATGAAGTGTTAAAGGATTTTAACGAGAATGCATCAGAAATTAAGGGTGAGAACGCCATTGATTTTATAACCGATATCGATGAAGCACCGAGTATTGATGATATTGATGGAGATATTAACAATTTAGTCGTATACGACGATATAATGTTGGATAAACAAAAGAATCCTGCTAGAATATTTTCCCGTGGGCGTCACAAAAACACTGACGTGATATATGTCACTCAACGCTACACTCAGGTTCCAAAAGTCATCAGAGATAACTGCAATTTATTGTCTGTATTCAACGGAGTTGATACTCATACGCTACGAAATATTTGGCAGACATGGTGTTCTGATATGGACTTCAATCAATTTCGAGATTTCTTTAGTCATGCTCAGTCGACTCCGCACGGATTCGCAACAATAAATCTACATGATCCTCGGACACGATATCGTATCGGACTGGATCAAATATTCGGTTAAAATCATTTATTATTTTTTGTTAACCCATAGCAGCAGAGAGGGTGGATGACCACATCGTTGCGAGCAAAATCGTAAAATCTCCGTTTTTGCAAAAATGGAGACTTTTTTTTGGTTAAATGAGATTTGTTGGAAACCTGATAATTTGTTCGAAAACGTTATCTATAGGCCATATTTTGTTCGAAAACGTGATCTGGAAGCCTTATTTTTGCTTGAAATCGTGGTCTGTTCACCCTCTCTGCTGCTGCATGTTTTGGTCAAAGTGCTAATGACAAAACAAAACTAAATTTGCTATATCTTCCTTATTTATAAGACTTTTTAAATACAGTAAAAACGTGTCCGAAAATATGTTTGAAACAAAACTACTGACGAATTAAAATATAACTGAAATTAAAAAAAAAATTAAATTTTAAAAACTAAATTGCATCGAAAAGTTACATTTTCATACAAGTTTTAAAACTCTGTTTGACAAATTTAGCCAGAAATTCAATCCAATGAATGGTATTTAAAACAAATGATAGTTTGGGTCTGTACATCTGATAACATTTTCCCCAGGGGTAGTGAAGCAACATAGAGCATAGTGATTTTGAGAACAAACCGCAATATGACTGTCCAGGTGCATATAGGTATACACATTAAAGAAACAATGACAGGTGCTACGTTCCACATTTATTGTGTCAGGTACTTAGGCAGTTCTTTGTATAACTAATAGCGCTCTCAGATTTAAACTTCGGATGTGACCACAACTATGTTTTATCGCAAAAATGCATTTCATTTCAATGTCGATAACTACAAAAGGCGAAAATGGGATATGAAAATACAGTTAATACGCAGGCTTTACCTTACAGAACAATGGTGATAATCTCTCTCATTAAGACCTAAGCCATGTCTTTGAGGTGCTATAAATCAGTGTGCCATGAAGCATCGTGGGCCACAATAAAGAAATAAAGAAAGGGTCAAAACTTAACCAATACCATCAAGCAGCTACACGCCAAGGCTACCAGTAAAGTAATTGTCCAAGGTTTTGTGGTGGACTGGTTCCAAACAACAGTCGGTGTACGTTCAGGCTGACTCTTGTCACCCACGCTTGTTAGCATCTACTTAGAGCGCATCATGAGCGTAGCTCTGGAAAACAACTGTGGGACAGTCAGCGTTGGAGGACATACCTACCTCCGCTTTGCAGACGACATTGATGGGCTGGCAGGCAATGAATACAAGCTTGCCACCTTAGTGAAGAACATGGATAAAACATCGCTTAGATTTGACATGGACTTAAGCGCTGAGAAGACAAAGCTGATGACAAATAGTGGCAAACCAATCTCAGCCAAGCTTAAAGTCAGAGGATAGGACCTGAAACAGTGAACCAGTTCAAATATCTTGTTCCATAATCACCGAAGAGGGATCGAGAGCAGAAATTCCGTCACGAGCAGCACAAACATCTGGAGAGACAAGAATATATGTCTGAAAACTAAAATAAAACGTTGAGATCACTAGTCATCTCAATCTGTTTGCATTCATGTGAGGCATGGACCTCGACAGCAGAATTACAACCAAGAATCCAGGCACATGAAATGAGATGCTACAGAAACATTCTTGGCATCTCTTACATGGACCACATCACAAACGAAGAAGTGCGTAATACCATCAGGCACAAAGTAGGCCAATATGAAGACCTTCTCACCACCGTCAAATAGAGAAAGCTGACATGGTATGACCATGTCACTAGAGCCAATAGTCTATCCACGACAGTCATGGAAGGCAGCGTCCAGGGTGGCAGAAGGAGAGGTAGACTGAGACAAAAGTGGGATGACAACATCACATAATGAACCAGACAATGTTCTGCGGCGATACAGGCATTGACACATGAATGAGACAAGTGGAGGGAACTGGCCATATGCTCAGCAGCACAGCGCCTAGACGACCCCCCCCCCCCCCCAGGTCAAGATGCTGATGCTATGATGGCGATGATGATGATATAATTGTGGTGATATGAACTAATCTTGGTCACTTATGGCAGTACACTGCATTTGTCATTATGAAACCTTGCTATCAACACCAGACTACTGGAGAGCTTCCAAGCTGATCCAACTCTAACACTTTGTTCCAGATCCCAAGCTAAAACAGAACAGATATAGCATGCTACACTTACTACTAGAAAACAGTAAGATGTGGGTAAATTAATTTAAAATGTGTTAGATGTAGTGATTTAAAAACAACAATCAGGTTGCAAGCATGGAAAAATATTAAACTTGACAGAGTGACACACATAAATGAGAAGCAATGGCCATCTATTAAAGTTATGCATTCATCCGAAAAGTTTAAGTATCTTTCCTGTAATTGAGAGTAAAGATATACCGCCCCAGTGGTTATCATAGGCTGGGCGGTTACTTTTGCGTTTATTCAGGTGGATTATGGAAGCGTGTTTGAATTACCGGTGGATCGTCTCTTTCAGCCAAATCAGTAAAACAGTTCGTGGAGCATTTCTGGCTGTACCCCCTTTTCGTAGACTTCAGATGGGATAGAGTCCGAACCAGGTGCTTTGCCACTGGAGAGCAGGCGTATCGCTTTCTGTACTTCCAGAAACGTTGGAGGGTCATCCAGTGCTTCGTTGATGGGTATTTGGGAGCGACGACTGATGGCTTTATCGTTAATGGACGAAGGGCGATTCAGGACGCTGTCAAAGTGTTCAGCCCATCGTTGAAGAATTTTCTCTTTGTCAATAATTAATGTGTTCCTGTCTGTGCTGAGAAGGAGGATTTTGATCCAGAGGATGCAGGTGCCAATACTTCTTTCAGATCATTGTAGAAGTTCTTCATGTCATGCTGATCCGCGTAGCACTGGATCTCAGACGCTTTGTCGCTCAGCCATGCGTCTCGCATCTGACGAATTTTCCGCTGTTCAGTTCTATGTATATTGTTGTACGCATCTTTCCTAGGGGTAGACTTAGGGTTGTTGAGGTAGGTTTGAAGTAGGCGGTATTTTTCTCATCAAGCAACTGCTAGATCTTGTCCCAGTTCTCATCAAACCAGTCTTGATGCTTTCTGGTTTGAGGGATTTTCGAAGTAGTGCCGTAGACCAGCTCTCTGAATGCCTCTCAGTCGTTCTCCACAGTCTGATTTTCGAAAGGGGGTGGATTTCAGACGTTCTTCTAATAACGTCGTCGATGAGGTGCCAGTGCTTAGAGTAAGGGTGTATCCATGGCACCTGGCTACGGATAAGGAGGCGGAAGACCGTATTTGTGATCAACAGTTCATGTTCTGCGCAAGTCTGGAGCAATAGGAAACCGACCGCTACTCTTACAGTAAACCACTCCGTGCTTTCCTAGCACTCCATCCCAGTCAACGTGATCAAAATCTATTCTTAAATTGAAATCTCCAAGAATGACGATCTTATTTGCAACTGGAACTCCAGTAATAACGGAGTAAAGATCCTCATAGAACGTGACCAAAACTTCATCTATGATGGTCATGGTTGGAGCATAGTAATTGATAATGGCAAGGTTCTTTCTTTCAGACAAGATTGGAAGTTTCATGGTCATAAGTCTGTCGTGTACCCTTATGTGAGGTTAAACCAATTTTCTAATCACTGCAATGCCGACACCAGCCTCACTTTGCTCTTCTCTTTTTTTGGTCGCCCCAATATAAAGTGTATCCGAAAACCATTTAACAGAGCTCGACGTCTCCTAAAGCTCCGTGTAATGATGAATGTTGCTAATGGTCCGGGCCATCTGTCTGCAGGTTTACGGCTTCAATTGCCTACCTACACCTGCCCTTCGTCGCTTGCTTGTCGCCACAGGATTTTAGTGGGTGATGTAATGGGATAGGTGGATGACAAGAATGACATATGCGGTGAATGTTTTAAGTGAGGAAGAGTTGCGCAGTTCGTCGATCTGCCTTGCTCGCCCAAAACCATCTGGGTCCAGAAGCACGATAACGTCGAGACGGTCGGAGACAGAGTTGATTGCAGGTGATGACCAGGACGTCCTACGTGTCTCATCGAGCTCTTATCGTTCAATGGGCGCTTTGCTGGGAATCGCCTTTCTGTCCGTTGACTAGCTGGCAGTTCCTCCGCGCAGGCTGCCGAATCCAGTCTTCACATGCTAGGTAGACAAAGCCTAACTTACTTAAGGTTTAAAACACGTCGGCTACCCTCAGCCTGGTTTAGCCGGCCAATCGAGGACGTTTTCCGGGATGTAGCCTCTGCACGTGCCACAGGTCCTAGGAGCCACAGGTGAGATCAAAGTGCCAAGTGGGGACCAAAGGTCGACGAGCTTACCGCCTGAAGTAGTACGACTGCTTAGCCATCCAGAGTGTTACCCTACTTGGACACCCCACACGCCCCTCATCCATATATAATGCTGGATCAGCTATACGTTTAAACATTTTAATATAATTATTATCGTCTAACACGAAGACAACTTCCTGCGATCAGACTAGTAGCTGTTTTTGTTTCTGCTTCACCAGCCACCTCTGCTAGTTTTTTATTTGCTGCTTAATTTATTACTTTACAAACTATTGCATGCATTGCTTTGGTGTTGGGTAATTTTGTTGGTTGAGTTTTTACCGCTTGCGGTCTGCGTATCAATGGTTCTAGTCTATCCTTGATTGCTGAAAACCCTTTACCGGCAATATTACCGATACCACTCGGAGATTTATCACGAACAACATCAAAAGCTTTCGATCCTAATTGTATTGCTTTATGGGGTTATCCTTCAAACTAAACCTTGAACAACATCACCGAGTCCATCACCGTATATCGCTTTGTATACTGGTAATCGCAAATTTATCATTCTGACCATGATCTGTCCACGCTGAGCATTGTGTATAATCATCTTATTTGTTATCTATTTAATCAAAGCGACTGTCATCTGTAATTTCATTAATAAGAGATCGATAAATAGTACTATTCATGTTGCCGCCTTTAAATAATAGTTAACAAATATCAGATATTTCACTAATTATTTCTGGAGATTTTGTTTCAGCTCGTTTTCATCCAATCAAAATTTCTAATCTTTTTACGTCAGAAAGAATATTATAGGACAAGCAATAAGACCATTTTCTTGAGTTGTATTATCACTCCAACAAAACCAGGGGCCTCGTGAAATTCTTATTTTTCGAGTCTCTCTTTCTTTCGCTGTACATCATGTTTACGGTCATCAAAATGCCAATCATTATTTTAACAAGTTCATCAATAAATTTAGAGTATACGCTTTTAATCCAATAAATTTTGACTCTTCCAAGACTCAATAAACCCAGGTGTTACGTAATTTGACATTTTACTTTATCTATATGCAGCAATATCTACTACTTCGTCGTAATTCGAATTCCTAATAAGATTTAAACCCATAGAAGTAAATTTATTCTTGAGATTAACTAGTTCTGGCGCTTGATATTGAGGTCGAGGAATATTTGAAGGATATGTCGGTTTAGTAGGTGATATAGAAAATGGAACTATCGATGGATCATTTATTTGTCCGTTTGCTTTTAGTTGATTTACTTTTGCAGAGGACTTAATAAATCTGAATCACCCGTACTAATACCACCGTTATTATGACGAATTCTAAAGATCATCGTACGATAATCATCCTCAAAAAGTCCATGATGTTCTGATAAGAAATCAGACAAATAATTAGAATCGTCGGCAGTAAATTGAAATAATTTATCATCATTCATATTTTTTATTTTTTCACAAGTTCCAAGTCTAAATTTATTAATTTTTGAACCGATGGAAAACTTTCTTTCTCATGCGTGTTCTGCTGTTATTGTTATTTCTTTCGTTGTTTGTATTCTTTCCTTCCTTGCTGTTTCGTTCTTCATGTTGATCATGCACATCGTTTATCGCATTGATGTATTTTTAATAAGATGTACTTTTTGGGTCGATTCGACCCGTTTTGTTTTAATTTTATAAAACACATCAGCACGGTGTTGTTTATTGTTAATATATTTTCCATATGTTGGTCTCAACATTTTTTCTCTCTCGTCTAGCTATATCAGATTCCATAGTTGGTGCCATATTATTGATATATAATAATGATCTCATTACAGCAATAGGAAGGCGCGACCTCAATGAAACGCCCGGTGCGTAAACAAAAGAAACTTACAATTTTGTTTCTAAAAAATACACTAACGACAAAAGATAAAGTAACAAAAAGAGCTTACCCAATTAGAGAAACTCTCGGTTAGTTAGGGCATCTGCTGACGTCATTGACCTTGTATTTTTCATTTTCGTAGATAAGTTTTACTTTTTTAAATGACGTTCTAGCAAAAAGGTCTGTTCACGGTCTCTGTTGCTGTACGTGTATTTATAAATCAAAGAACACGTATAAATAGATCAAACATACATATATAAAAAGATCAAAGTACATGGATAAGAAACTTCTATACTGTTCACGTACAGAACTATAAACAATGCAATAAGTTCGAATTTAAATTTAATTATATTTCATGCATGAGTCTTGGTATCATGAGATGTTGGCGATGTCTATTTTTAAAATTCACACAAGTGTCGCAAATATCATTGTTATTTGACTTCATGTTTGGTGAAAACTAAAAACAGAAACAAATGTTTATTTTTGTACAGATTTGTTTGGGGTGTTTTTCGGAAGAGGAATGATAATGTGGAATGGGAAGTATATGTGTCTATGAAATCAAATATGATTATATTGGTGATGACTTGACAGATAATCTAATAGAATGAGCTAATTTCTCTATGGATGCTTTCAGTCTAAAGGTATGAGTATCCCATTTCCTTATGGACGTTTTCAAGGCATAGGAAGAGCTTCCCATTTCCTTATGGATGCTTTGAAGTTATTGGGAGAGCTTCCCGTTTTCCTATGGATGCTTTCAATTTTAACGATTTCCTTATGGATGTATTCCTTCAAAAAGAACGAGCTTCCCATTTCCCTAGAATGCGTTCAAACTATAGGGACTAACTTCCCATTTCACTGTGGTTGTTTTCAGTTTAGAGGAACGAGCAACCCATTTCCTTATGGATGCATTCAATCTAAAGGAACGAGCTTCCCATTTCCACATTGATGCTTTTAGTCTATTGGAACAAGCTTCCTATTTCACTATGGATGCTTTCAATTTATAGAGCTGAATTTTCCATTTCCCTATAGATTCTTTCAGTTTATAGGAACGAGCTTCCCATTTCCATATCGATGTTTCAGTCTATAGGGACAATCTTCCCATTTCCCTGTGGATGCTCTGGCACTGATGCAAATACAATTATTCTCAAATTTAAATAAGAAAGAGGGCAATGACAAGGGAAACAAGCCTTATATATCCACTAGTACAGTAGAATTTGTGTTCTTTCCCTTGGCCTGTCTGGCAGAAAGAAATATAGGAATGGGCACGATATATAGATTTCCTTCTATTTTAATTTTAGTGGAATATAGCTACATCAACCATGGTCATCGCATACCTGTTTCCGTATTGCCCAACGGAGATGTGCTGCAGAAACAAGAGGTTGTCCTGGAGACCTTATTAAGGGTCTGAACATCAACGGTTCTTTACGATACTAGCAAGTGAATCCGCCACGTAGCCTGATTTTCGATCCACTTCATGGCAATATCTTGTGAGACATTGGCCGCTTTTGCCAGTTATTTTATACAAATACTACGCTCTTCCAGTAATCTCACATGCGGTAGAAGATGGCCACAAGCTTAGTGTCCGCTGAGATTCGTTACTGCTCTTTCCGATGGTATAAAACTACACGGAAGCACTACCACTTCAACTGGTTATAGTTTGAATATAACTCCCCATTTGTTTGCACCCCTTTACCAATTTAAAAAAAACAAAACAACGGAAAGCATAAATGAGAAAGATATAATTTCAAGCCTGATTATGACGGAAGGCGAGGATTGGGACTAACACCGTTATCGTCTGCGCATTTCATACCAAACGGAAGTTTTCAATGTAAAAGACGACCATGCTCACCAGTCGTTTGATGCTCGACTACACATGTATTCACAAGAAATACTACAGCGTCTGAATCCGATATTTACAATGTCGACTCAAGTAAAGAAAGGAATCACAACTACAAATTTGCTTTTCACGTCCATTTGACAAACGTTGTAATTTCTATGTGCACATGTGCATAGGGATATAACTCTCAACCTCATAGTAATATGCGGAATTATCCGGCAGTTACCGAATTACGTCACTTTGTTGTCTGATTTCTCATTGGATAGTTTCGTATTTTGACACGTCATTTCAAAGGTAGAAGGCATGAACCTAATTATCACAATCCTAGTATTTTTTAATTCACACATAAGCTGTGGTTTACATTTACTTTGAGTTAGGCTTGAAAATGGGCTGACTTGTTGGTGACTGCTGTCACATTTACACTAGCATTGGAGATCAAATGCGTAACTTAGGTTGCAAATGAGCAGCCAACTTGACAATTATTTACATGTGTCTGCTACAGATGTGAATATCTAAAACTCTAGATGGTTGAGGTGTGATGAAAAGTATGCTAATTTGCTACTGTACTAGTGAACTTTATTCATGCATAGGACACATACTGATTCGTTTAGCTGTCTTGTCACAGGAAATATTCAAAATAGCTCTCTCCTGTCAAATGTGAATGTAAAAAAGAGTGGTTGGTGGCAGTGTTGGTTCAGTATAAAAGCCAATATTTGCATAAGGAATTAACCTTATTACCTCAGTAAGAATCTCTCAAGCATTATTTCAATAAAAACAATCATTAGTTAGTGTTTAATTGTATCTTTAATGTAATATTATAATTGTTCTGAAATAGGTCATCGTCGGATGAAAATAGCCACACACAAAAACATGTCCAGTGAGACATGAGGAAAATATATCGCCCTTAGTGTATGCAACATGGCGCAATGTAGGTATGGAACTCCGATAAGCATGAAACGTGAAGACGATGAGAATATTAGGGTTACTCTGGTCACAGTCCGGTTAGAAATCATAAATCAGTGAATTAAATTACTAAGTTCCGTGCTTTTATTTAATATTAAATATTTTTGTTTTAACGAAAGCCACGAAATCCACTGTTGCGAGACCACAGACGAAATGTTTTTTTTTTTTGTACATGCAGGTGGCTTCGCTTACGTCCTGGAACTTTTTAGGGGTGGGGTGGGGGTGTTGATTTGGTTTGCTAGCTTTTTGTTTATGTGTGTTTTTTTCCCAATGTTCCCGCAAAGTGGCGATATCTATCTATCTATCTATCTATCTATCTATCTATCTATCTATCTATATATATATATATATATATATATATATATATATATATATATATATATATATATATATATATATATATATATATATATGCGCGCTTGTAATCATTGTGACCTGCGCGATAACTCAACAGAATTAGTCAGCGGAATTGGAGTTTCGCTCATGCGATAGGATGCATCGCAGTTTGATCTATCAAGCAAACTTTCTGGCGTACGTTTGGCGAAGTAATTTTTAACTTACTTATTGGCAAAGTCATTATGACCGCTGGATATATCTAGCTAAAGTATGTTTTCGAAATGTTTTGCACCCTATCGGCCTTGATATAGCTGCTTATATCAATTAAAGCTTTTGACATTCAAATTTAAGATGTCCTGGTAAATCTCTTCTAGTCCAGTGAAGGGTTACATTTAAATTAAAGATGTCTTAGTGAATTTCTTATAGTCCAATGAAAGCTTAAGATCTCAGTAAATCTCTTCTAGTCCATTGAAAGCTTTCATTAAAATTAAAGATGGCCTGGTAAATCTCTTCTATTCCAATAAACGCTTACATTCGAACTAAAGATGTCTTAGTGAATCTCTTCTAGTCCAAGGAAAGCTTACATTCAAATTAAAGCTGTCTTAATGAATCTCATATAATCTAATGAAAGCTTACATTCCAAGTAAAGATGCTTTATTGAATCCCTTCTAGTCTTAGCGAATCTCTTCTATTTCAATGAACGCTTAAATTCAAACTAAAGATGTCTTAGTAAATCTCTTCTATTTCAATGAACGCTTAAATTCAAACTAAAGATGTCTTAGTGAATTTCTTCTATTTCAATGAACGCTTAAATTCAAACTAAAGATGTCTTAGTGAATCTATTTTAGTCCAATGAACGCTTAAATTCAAACTAAAGATGTCTTAGTGAATCTCTTCTATTTCAATGAACGCTTAAATTCAAACTAAAGATGTCTTAGTGAATCTTTTCTATTTCAATGAACGCTTACATTCAAACTAAAGATGTCTTAATTAATCTCTTCTATTTCAACGAACGCTTAAATTCAAACTAAAGATGTCTTAATTAATCTCTTCTATTTCAATGAACGCTTAAATTCAAACTAAAGATGTCTTAATTAATCTCTTCTATTTCAATGAACGCTTAAATTCAAACTAAAGATGTCTTAATTAATCTCTTCTATTTCAATGAACGCTTAAATTCAAACTAAAGATGTCTTAATTAATCTCTTCTATTTCAATGAACGCTTAAATTCAAACTAAAGATGTCTTAATTAATCTCTTCTATTTCAATGAACGCTTAAATTCAAACTAAAGATGTCTTAATTAAACTCTTCTATTTCAATGAACGCTTAAATTCAAACTAAAGATGTCTTAATTAATCTCTTCTAGTCCAATAAAATTTTACATTCAAACTAAAGATGTCTTAGTGAATCTATTCTATTCGAATGAACGCTTGTATTCAAACTAAAGATGTCTTAGTGAATCTATTTTAGTTCAATGAACGCCTACATTCAAACTAAAGATGTCTTAATTAATCTCTTCTAGTCCAATCAAATTTTACATTCTCACTAAATATGTCTTAGTGAATCTATTCTAGTCGAATGAACGCTTGTATTCAAACTAAAGATGTCTTAGTGAATCTATTCTAGTCGAATAAACGCTTGCATTTAAATTAAAGATGTCTTAGTGAATCTATTCTAGTCGAATGAAAGCTTTCATTTAAATTAAAGATGTCTTAGTGAATCTATTCTAGTCCAATGAAAGCTTGAATTTAAATTAAAGATGTCTTAGTGAATCTATTCTAGTCGAATGAACGCTTGCATTTAAATTAAAGATGTCTTAGTGAATCTATTCTAGTCCAATGAAAGCTTGAATTTAAATTAAAGATGTCTTAGTGAATCTATTCTAGTCCAATGAAAGCTTGAATTTAAATTAAAGATTGTCTTAATGAATCTATTCTAGTCCAATGAAAGCTTACCTTCAAATTAGATATGTCTTAGTGATTCTCTTTTAGTCCAATGAAAGCTTAGATTCCAATAAAAGACGTCTTATTGAATGTATTCTAGTCCAATTAACGTTTGCATTCAAATTCAAGATGTCTTAATCAATCTCTTTTAGTCCAATGTAAGTTTGCATTCAAATTAAAGATGTCTTTGTGAATCTATTCTAGTCCAATGAACGTTTTGCATTCAAAGTAAACAATATATTGGTGAATCTCTTCTAGTCCAATGAAAGTTTGCATTCATATTAAAGATGTCTTAATGAATCTCTTCTAGTCCAATGCAAACTTAAGGCTTCCATTAAAATTAAAGATGTCTTAGTGAATCTCTTCTAGTCCAATGAAAGCTTAGGATGTCTTAGTGAATCTCTTCTAGTCCAATGAAGGCTTCCATTCAAATTAAATATGTCTTAATGAATCTCTTCTAGTCCAATAAAAGTTTAAGATGTTTTGTGTTCTGAATCTCTTGCTAAATGGATTGCAGGCGAGTCATAGTACTAACAAAGTTGACGGTATTTTATATAAAGTTTATTCATTTACTGAAGTTCGGTCTGCGTCAGTAGTGCGATGACGGAGCCACGCCCTCGAAGACATGATATCGGCAGGAAGCGCCCAATCAGATATATCGAATTACTAATGAGGCATAAACTCGTTGTACATCTTAATATTAACATTTGTATCTGAGAGAATTAAAAAAATACACCAGACAGAATGAAAAGTGTTGTCACTGGATTATATAGAATAATTATTAATAATAGTAGGCAGAATTAATATTGTATAGATACAGGTGAGAGAAGTTTTAATTCGTACTCTACGGAGTTTCGAACCCAGGTCTACGAATAAACGGCACCTATCGCTTTGCCCACGATACCTCACCACTAAGTACATTACATGTTTAACGTCAGTAAAACAATTTATAGGTAGATGTAACTCAGTATCATTACATATGTAACGTCAATACAAAAATTTATAGGTAAATGTGACTTAGTAGCATTATATGTGTAACGTCAATACAACAACTCATAGGTAAACGTGATTGAATAGCATTACATGTGTAACGTCAGTACAAAGATTTATAGGTAAATGTGACTCAATAGCATTTTATACAACAATTATCCCACTACAGTAGATCACCGAGAGCTCCAGCTGCAAAGAGCTCTTCGAGATTACTAACAAATTAATGTTAAGGAACAAATGTGCAACACTTCCAACTACCTTCTCTCCAGTAGACCTACCAGACTAATTTGCAAATTTCTTCCGTCACAAAGTATAAACCATTAGAAATAAGCTTGACAACACATTGTCAATAGACTCGTCGTCACTATACAGTTACGATACAGAATTTCAGCGACAATCGTTCGGAGCATTTGAACCTGTCTCTATGGATTTAGTACGGACAATCGTGTTCAAGACTGCACTAAAGTCATGTGAACTTGATCTAATTCCAACATCACTGCTGGTTGAGTGCTTAGACCAAATATTGCCTTCACTAACTGGTGCTATTAATACCTCTCTCTCATACGGGAAATTCCCAAAATTTTTCAAAACTGCCATTGTAAAGTCTCTGCTGTAAATCAACACTCGACCATAACGATTTATAAAACTACCGAACAGTTTATTATCTCCCGTTCTAACTCAACGTCTATCTCGTTTGAATTAAAACAGTCTTTTTAGCAATGTATACTCTGCATATCGCCCTTGCCACACTACGGAAACTACTCTTCTGAAAGTAGTTAATGACATTATATGCTATGTATAGCAGAAATATTACAGTCCTCACCCTCCTTGTTTTTGTCTGCAGCATTTGACACAATAGACCATGATATATTACATCACCGTCTTCAGCATGTATTTGGCATTCACAATACAGCCTTACTGTGGTTCAAGTTATATTTAGTCAACGGGACCCAAATTGTATATGCAAATGGAATAAACTCCAGCCCAGTTCGTCTATGTTTTGGTGTTCCACAGGGGTCTGTTCTTGGACATGTTCTTTTCATTCTATACACTCAGCCTCTCTCAAGTGTCATAGATCGTCACCCAATGTCGTCTCACCAATTGTGCGCTGATGACACCCAAATATACAAGCCTAGCCACCCAACTGATGTTGATGCTACCATCCAAGGAGTAAAGAGGTGCATTTCTGATGTGAAATCATGAATGTCATGTAACAAACTGAAGATGAATGATGATACAACTGAGGCCATTCTGATCACAACACAAAGACTTTCTCATTTACATAATTTACCTCAAGCAATAAATATCCGCACCACCAACTTTAAAATCACGTAGTCAGTACGAAACCTAGATGCTATTCAAGACAGTACCCTCACATTGCATCAGCTTGTCATGAACATACGCATCTGCTCCATTCGCAAATATCTTTCAGTTGATGCCACTAGATCATTAGTACTTTCAAGACTGGACTATTGTAACTCAGTTCTGTCTGGTTCGTCACAATATCTGCTCCAGAAACTTCCAAAAGTTCAAAACACAGCTGCTCATATCATCTTGAGAGTACCACGATCAGATGGCGCCCCGAGTGGCCCAGTGGTCTAAAGCGCTATCAGTTACGGATCACTGCCATCTCAAGTCTGTCTGCGTGGGTTCCAGTCTCAGATTCGGCCAAGGTGTGTATGTGAGAAAGCTTACCAGTAGCTTCTCGTGGGTCGGTGGTTTTTTCGGGGGTTTTCCCGGGTTCTGCCTCCACCATTAATACTGGCCACCATGTATCGTGTGCTGAAAAATGGCGTTAAACCCCACGACGACAACAACAACAACAGCAACGATCAGAGTACACCTCTCCGCTGCTCTGTACCCTGCACTGGCTATCCATTCAATCCAGAATCAAACACAAAATTTGTTCTCTGTGCTACGTTTCACTGACGGACTCCAGTCCAAAATAAATATATGGCCTTACCCTGTGTACACACCTGCAAGATACTTACACTCCACTTCTGAGAATCGTATACTCATTATTCCCACTATGAAAACGAAGCTATATGGACAACGTTCTTTTGCATACCAGGGCCCAGCAACGTAGGACCAATTACCCAATGAAATAAGACACAAATACAGTCATCCCTTCCAAGAGCGCTCTTAAAACTCGCCTTTTTAGACTGCAAGAACAAAGTTAAAGACCTAAAAATGTTTCCTACAGCATTTGGTATGTTTAATAATTTATTTATTTTTTAAATTATATTTTTTTGGTAGTCATATCTTTACAGATGTTTATGTTTATTATTATTATTATTATTATTATTATTATTATTACTATATACGCCTAACGCCAATGAATATTATATCTTGGAATTTATGTATCCTTTATAGATCTCACAAAGGTAATGAGATGCCATTAGCTAACCTTAGAAACATCAGAACGAAAGAGAGGTTTCGACATATATTTAGGAGGGGTCAATGTGGTAGTCCAATTTCATTTAGTAAAAGAAAACATTGTTCAAAAACATTACTCTGAATTATGGAGAGGGGGCGGGCAAGTGGCCAAGTGGTCTAAAGCGCTCTCCGTTACGGATCACATCAATCTCACCTTTGACTGCGCGGGTTCGAATTTAAGATTCGGTCCAATGTGAGTATGTGAAAAGCTTGTGAGTAGCTTCTCTTGGGTCGGTGGTTATTTCTGGGGTTTTCCTGGGTTTTTCATCCACCATCGATACTGGCCGCCATGTATAGCCTATTGGGGGGCCCCGAGTGACCAAGTGGTCTAAAGCGCTCTCCGTTACGGATCACCGCCATCTCACCTGTCTGTGTGGGTTCGAGTCTAGGATTCGGCCAATATGGGTATGTGAGAAAGCTTGCCAGTAGCTTCTCGTGGGTCGGTGGTTCTTTCCGGGGTTTTCCCTGGTTCTTCATCCACCATTAATACTGGCCGCCATGTATAGCCAATCTTGTGCTCAGAAATGTCGTTAAACCCTACAACAACAGTAGCCTATCGTGTACTGAAAAATAGCGTTAAACCCTACTACAACAGCTATACATCTGTGTGTGTGTGTGTGTGTGTGTGTGTGTGTGTGTGTGTGTGTGTGTGATATAATGTATATTACATATTAAAGGAGAGTATACGTTGTTTTCTAAAATCACCATAAGTCCCTGTTTGTGGTTCATTAGATATCAAAAATGAGTGGGTTGAACTATTTGAAGATATAGTATGGTATGATCCCCCCTTACACACACACACACACACATACACACACACACACACACCATTCACTTACTGACCAGAATGAGCAAATCTATATGTATATATAAAGTGTATATATAAAGTAATTTATAAACACATCAATAAATAACTGGAAGTAACCTATGCGGAAATGATACACAGAACTGAGGAAAAGATAAATTGATATACATGTTTAAGTTGAAAACCTCTTCCTACCAAGATTTTTTTAAAATACATATTTATACACGCCTGTGTATATATGCATGCTTGTATGTATGTATGTATGTATGTATGTATGTATGTATGTATGTATGTATGTATGTATGTATGCACCATTTCCACAACTACAATGTGTAAAAGACTTTCATGTTGAATGTCAATATTCTCTCCGTTGTGTCCTAATACATACAAATTTAACTTAAGCGCTCTCAAAAGTACGTACTAAATTTCGAGCGACTCACACACACAAACACACACAGACATACATACATACATACATACATACATACATACATACATACATACATACATACATACATACATACATACATACAAACATACATACATACATACATACATACATACATACATACATACATACATACATACATACATACATACATACATACATACATACATACAAACATAACAATTAGAGCTTTTTTTCGGTAAATGTTTTGATTAAATGTGATCTCTACAAAGGATTGCAAAAGTATCAAAACTGAAAATTGAACTTTGTCAGTTTTAATTTGAACCATTTAAGTAGGGCCTTCATTCATAATGTCCAGAGAGAATGAATGCTGACCAGTTTTCCTAAACGAGTATGGACTGTGCCAAATTGTGACCTATATATGTAAACTCTAGCAAATATACCAATCAACTGTGATCTTTTATTTTCTTTAGGTCTTTATATGTGTATTGTAAAACATCGAGAGCTTGAAGCGTTAACATCTACTTCACTGCACATAATGAACAAGATTTCCTGAAAGTAGCATAGATGATGAAACTGAAAATAGATCTAAAGAATGGTATTATTGCTGAAATTTCTGGATAACCCTCCTTTATCCTTTCTTAGTAGAATTTGTCTGTAATATTTTATCTTCTCTTTCTTTCCAGTATTCTAAATTTTGTTGTATGTGTAGAGTATTGTTTGCAACTCTAGGATCTGGTTTTCCATAGTTGGGTTTGTTGGAATTTGGATCATAGCCAAGAGTCTTCAGCATTGGTGCTATTGACGCCATGTCTTTTACTACATCCTTTGGAATCTTTCCAACCCACTTGCTTAATGCCTCCAAATTGACTGGTTTAATAATTTGGTTCGTCGACGGCTCTGTCCTATAAAAGAATCAAAGATCTTTCTGAAGTGTCTTATTTAAAAAGTTAGAAGTTAAGTAAATGAATAAAATAAAATAACATTCAGCGAAATAATCACTCCACCTGATATATATATATATATATATATATATATATATATATATATATATATATATATATATATATATATATATATATATATATATATATATATATATATATATATAATTTGCTGATTATCGTGAATGTAATCAATGAATATGGCTTAGATCTATTACTGATCACAAAAAGCATGGTTTGGATATTTTGTTGTTCACAATCCTATAATGACTTTATACGATGATGACGTTGGTTGATGTTATATTTTTGGACATATACATATATATTATTACGCTATGACATCAATAAGATTTGCATGATAAGATGATAACTATATGCTAAATTTCCTACATAGTACATATTATACCCTTCTTGTGTGTGTGTGTGTGTGTGTGTGTGTGTGTGTGTGTGTGTGTGTTCACATGTGTGACCCATAACTGAATCGGACTTGTTTTGTCATCAGATTTGATCAAACGGTTTCTAAAATATCATAAAATGTAATTTACAGCGACAACTTTAGCCAACACAATTCTACTGCTTTCTTAACTCCCTGATATGTATTTGATCGGTCCATGAAAGCGAGATGAGTTTACGAAACGGGTGGTGGGATAATGTGCTGAAGATTGAATTAAATTGTCGTAGTTTCTGTTTTTGAATTTAACCGTCTAAGCGTATGATTTTGAACAGGTTTGGTAAATAATAAAAGGAATGTCTCCTTTCTTCCGTACGTACCTAATGTGTTTTATCTGTGAAACCAACACGATATATTAAAATATCACAATTTTAGTATGCAATAGTGTGCAATATGCGTTTACTGTAGCCTGTTTATGTAGTGTGCAATATGCGTTTACTGTAGTCTATCTATGTAGTGTGCAATATGCGTTTACTGTAGTCTGTCTATGTAGTGTGCAATATGCGTTTACTGTAGTCTGTCTATGTAGTGTGCAATATGCGTTTACTGTAGTCTATGTAGTGTGCAATATGCGTTTACTGTAGCCTGTCTATGTAGTGTGCAATATGCGTTTACTGTAGTCTATGTAGTGTGCAATATGCTTTTACTGTAGTCTGTCTATGTAGTGTGCAATATGCGTTTACTGTAGTCTCTGTAGTGTGCAATATGCGTTTGCTGTAGCCTGTCTATGTAGTGTGCAATATGCTTTTACTGTAGTCTGTCTATGTAGTGTGTGCAATATGCTTTTACTGTAGTCTGTCTATGTAGTGTGCAATATGCGTTTGCTGTAGTCTGTCTATGTAGTATGCAATATGCGTTTACTGTAGTCTATGTAGTGTGCAATATGCGTTTACTGTAGCCTGTTTATGTAGTGTGCAATATGCGTTTACTGTAGTCTATCTATGTAGTGTGCAATATGCGTTTACTGTAGTCTATGTAGTGTGCAATATGCGTTTACTGTAGTCTATGTAGTGTGCAATATGCGTTTACTGTAGTCTATGTAGTGTGCAATATGCGTTTACTGTTTCCTGTCTATGTAGTGTGCAATATGCGTTTACTGTAGTCTATGTAGTGTGCAATATGCGTTTACTGTAGTCTATGTAGTGTGCAATATGCGTTTACTGTAGTCTATGTAGTGTGCAATGTGCGTTTACTGTAGTCTATGTAGTGTGCAATATGCGTTTACTGTAGTCTATGTAGTGTGCAATGTGCGTTTACTGTAGTCTATGTAGTGTGCAATATGCGTTTACTGTAGTCTATGTAGTGTGCAATATGCGTTTACTGTAGTCTATGTAGTGTGCAATATGCGTTTACTGTTTCCTGTCTATGTAGTGTGCAATATGCTTTTACTGTAGTCTATGTAGTGTGCAATATGCTTTTACTGTAGTCTGTGTAGTGTGCAATATGCGTTTACTGTAGTCTATGTAGTGTGCAATATGCGTTTACTGTAGTCTATGTAGTGTGCAATATGCGTTTACTGTAGTCTATGTAGTGTGCAATATGCGTTTACTGTAGTCAATGTAGTGTGCAATATGCGTTTGTTGTAGTCTATGTAGTGTGCAATATGCGTTTGTTGTAGTCTATGTAGTGTGCAATATGCGTTTACTGTAGTCTATGTAGTGTGCAATATGCGTTTACTGTAGTCTATGTAGTGTGCAATATGCGTTTACTGTAGTCAATGTAGTGTGCAATATGCGTTTGTTGTAGTCTATGTAGTGTGCAATATGCGTTTGTTGTAGTCTATGTAGTGTGCAATATGCGTTTACTGTAGTCAATGTAGTGTGCAATATGCGTTTGTTGTAGTCTATGTAGTGTGCAATATGCGTTTGTTGTAGTCTATGTAGTGTGCAATATGCGTTTACTGTAGTCTATGTAGTGTGCAATATGTTTTAACTCTATCCATGCTTTGTTAGATTACTGAAAAGGTTTTGAAATCTGTCTTAGGTCAACCTGGATTTGACGATCCCCTGTTGTTAAATATGGGCTTTTATAAATAGTAGATGCATGCTGAAAACAGTCCTTAAACAAGAATCAATAGTTGTAACATTACGAAAATGACTGCAAATAAACAGCTATAACAACTCGCACAAATTACTATCGTATGTCTTGTAATGACAACGCCAGAACAACTCGATTTGAGAGGTACATTGCAAATAAAGCTTCTGCAACAAGTGAGGAAATACATAACACCTATTCTACACCAGACAATTCTATATTGTATTTAGGTCAGTACAATACAAAGTGAAAATAAATAAAGAACTTACGTTATTGAAAATTAATTATTAATATTATTAAGTCAATCAATCAGAGTTGTTAAATTGTTTATACTGGAAAGTCAGTCAATCAGATTGGTTGAATTCTTAATATTGTGAAGTCAATGATAGTTGTTGAATTTTTAATATTGTGAACACAGTCAGTTAGAGTGGTTGCATTCTTAACATTAAGAAATCAATCAATCAGAGTGTTTAAATTCTTAATATTATGAAGTCAACTAATTAGATTGGTTGAGATCTTAATATTGTGAAGTTTGTCAATCAGAGTAGCTGAATTCTTTGTCCTAGCCCTTTTGTGCAACCTTAGTATGATGCGAGCTTTTCACTAGTAAGGCCAAACAAATGACTGATTGAATAATATAAGACTGAACCATACCTTGACAGAGCGATGCCTCCAGGTGTTTCTATGAAATCCTCATGATGAAGGACTCTATCGTCCCATGGAATGGCCAGAAATTTGAAAATATTCCGTAACCAGGATTCTGGCTGAAGAACGAGTTGTTCATAATGAACAGGTATGCACCTGTCTGATCCAACACGCAAACACTGAGAAAACATGGCATCCGCCGATGTATTCCACATTGCGATGCAACTCCTGTAACTCGTCATGTCAAGATCCTTAATTGTCACCTGTCGGGATATGATTGAATGGCAAGTCGCCCGACCATCTCGGATCATAAATAAGAATTTAGAATTTGGAAAAAGCTGACTTAGATAAACAATGTGTTTAAAAGTATATGGATCCTTATTACACAAATATGGAGCAGCTTCGCCGTGTTTCGCTACAATCTCCAGTATAAAAGAAACCATGGCCGAATCCAGAACTTCGTCTGAGACTCCGGCTTCATAAAGCCTTTCTTTGTCAATCTGATCTTTTTGCAGTTTTTCACGCATTGTTAAAAGCAACGGAATTACGCGCGTTTCCTCGCCACATCTTATGTTCGGATGAGCATCTAACATCGCACGCATTAACGTGGTACCACTCCGTGGCATCCCACCTATGAAAATTATTGGCATATCCCTATAATATGGAAGTGTTATATTCGCCCTATCTAATATATATTTATCAGGGTTTGTCCAAAGTAAAGGTGCTCGAGTCACATAGTGACATGGCGCATTTTGATAGAGGAATAAAAATACAAGGATTCCAGAAAGAAGAGCGTAAATTAATAAACGCTTCGTGCTTGCTTTCATTCTCATCTTTCAGTGTTAGTCTCGTGTTTTTTGTCATGTACATCTGCAATCTTGTGTCGTGAAATCGACGTGTGCTGGAGCATACCAATTTTCTTCACCTGAAGGAAGAAAAAATTGGTTGAAATAAAAACATTTTAAATTACAAAACAGATATTGAGTCTAAGATTGAGTTTATACTCTCAGCCAATCAAAAATGTATACAGAAATGAAATGAAAGCCCATTGTGACTGGCACAATACACCAAGGTCGGAATTGTTGTAATTCCCCTGCTCTACATTCTTGAAACTCGTTGAATACGAAAATAAGGACAAGCTGAAAAATCTTAATTATGAGGAATACTAAATGTATAGACACCATCACATGTATTGTCACTGTATTATGATCAAACAAATAAACTTGATCTATGGGCAGTGTCGTAACTAAAGCCACAGCAGCCCATGCAATCTACGTGCGGGGTGGTGGTGGTGGTGAATTCAGGAACATGACATAGAATCCCCAATTTAGACATGTTAGGGGTAGGTTTATGCAGGGTGGTCAATATTTAAAGTTAGCCACTCCTATGCGACACATTGTATCTCACAAATTGATTAAAATGTTTTGATTCTTGACATTTTGAAAAACCATGGCCCTACATACTTTAATAACCATTGCCCTACATACTTTAATAACCATTTTCCTACATAATTTAATAACCATTGCCCTACATACTTTTATAACCATTGCCCTACATACTTTAATAACCATTGCCCTACATACTTTAATAACCATTGCCCTACATACTTTAATAACCATTTTCCTACATAATTTAATAACCATTTTCCTACATAATTTAATAACCATTGCCCTACATACTTTTATAACCATTGCCCTACATAATTTAATAACCATTGCCCTACATACTTTAATAACCATTGCCCTACATACTTTAATAACCATTTTCCTACATAATTTAATAACCATTTTCCTAAATAATTTAATAACCATTGCCCTACATACTTTAATAACCATTGCCCTACATACTTTAATAACCATTGCCCTACATAATTTAATAACCATTTCCTACATAATTGAATAACCATTGCCCTACATACTTTAATAACCATTGCCCTACATACTTTAATAACCATTTTCCTACGTACTCTAATAACCATTGCCCTACAAGCTTTAATAACCATTGCCCTACATACTTTAATGACCATTGCCCTACATACTTTAATAACCATTTTCCTACGTACTCTAATAACCATTGCCCTACAAGCTTTAATAACCATTGCCCTACATACTTTAATAACCATTGCCCTACATACTTTAATAACCATTGCCCTACATACTTTAATAACCATTGCCCTACATACTTTAATAACCATTGCCCTACATACTTTAATAACCATTGCCCTACAAGCTTTAATAACCATTGCCCTACAAGCTTTAATAACCATTGCCCTACATACTTTAATAACCATTGCCCTACAAGCTTTAATAACCATTGCCCTACAAGCTTTAATAACCATTGCCCTACAAGCTTTAATAACTATTGCCCTACATACTTTAATAACCATTTTTTGTGGTGTAAATAGCAGAATTTTAATATCGTTGCAGACTAGCTGACAACTTGCATTGAACATTCCATCGTTCCATATTTTGTTTCTTAGGAAACGGTGAATATAGTTGACACAATATTATTTTCTTTGTTTTTATAAGTACCCAAATTTTTTCTTTGTGTTAACTGCCATCGTAAAGCATCTGCTGAAGAAACCAACACATGACCATAACGATTTTAAAGAAACTACCACCCAGTTTTTAATATCCCGTTCATAAAAAATCTAAAAAAAACTTAGTTCTAACCCAACTTGTATCTCATTGGAATTCAAACAGTCTTTTTAGCAATGTACAGTCTGCATATCGCCCTGGTCACAGTACTGAAACTACACTCTGAACGTATTTAGTGACATTCTCTCTGCTTTGGATAGTGGAAAGATTTGACACAATAAACCATGATATATTACTTCACCGTTTCCAGCATGCATTTGGCATTCACAATACAGCCTTACTTTGGTTAAAGTCCTACTTAGTCAACAGGACACAAATTGTATCTGCAAATGGAATATACTCCATCCCTATTGATTTATGGTGTGGTGTTCCACAGGGGTCTGTTCTTGGACATGTTCCTTTCATTCTATACACTCTGTCGCTCTCAAGTGTCATAGATCATCACCCAGTGTCTCACCAATTGTACGCTGATGACCCAAATATACAAGTCTAGCCACCCAACAATAGCTGATGCTACTATCCAAGGAGTAGAGAGGTGCATTTCTGATGTGAAATCATGGATGACATGTAACAAGCTGCAGATGAATGATGATAAAACTGAGGCTATTCTGATCACAACAAAAAGACTTTCTCATTCACATCCTTTACTTCAGACAATGAGATGCATCAGTTCCATTCGCAAATATCTTTCAGTTGATGACACTAAAACACGTGTGTTCCTTAGTACTTTCAAGACTGGACTATTGTAACTCAATTCTGTCTGGTTCGTCACAATATCTACTCCAGAAACTTCCAAAAGTTCAAAGCACAGCTGCTCGGATTATCTTTAGAGTACCTCGATCAGAACACACCTCAACACTGTTCTGTACCCTGCACTGGCTATCCATTCGATACAGAATCAAACACAAAATTTGTTCTCTGTGCTACGTTTCACTGACGGACTCCAGTCCAACATACCTATCTGGCCTCACTCGTGTGTATACACCAGCATAATACTTACGCTCCTCTTCTGACAATCGCATACTCCTTGTTCTCACTATGAAAACGAAGTCCTAAGGACAACGTTATTTTGCATACAAGGGCCCGGCGATGTGGAACGAATTGTCCATTGAAATTAGACACAAAGACACAGTGGTCGCTTTAAAGAGTGCTATTAAAACTCGCCTTTTTCGACTGTAGGAACAAACATAGAGATCTGATAATGTTTTGTATCTTATATGCGTTCAGCATGTTTTATGTTTTCCAATTTCATGGTTTTTGTTTTTTGTTTTTCTGTAGTGTATTCATATCATTATAGATGTTGTAAAGCGCTTAGAGCTTCTAAAGATTAGGCGATATACGAAGTCCTCATTATTATTATTATTATTATTATTATTATTATTATTATTAGCTGAATTGTATACATACTTCGTGAATTTCGCTTATCAATTCATAGCGAATTCCACACAAATGTCATTGTCCAGTGCTCAATGGGTACGCAGAAAAAATCTCAATATTCTTGTCTTTCATTTAGTAAGAACAATGTTTACCACTTAAATTTTGTTTGTTTGCAGTGTTTTACCAACTTAAGTGTAATCTACTATAAAGTGTGAGACGTTAGGTGTTGGTGGTTTGGCGATGCAGCGATAACTCGCTCGCTTTGCACATCTGTGCTCCCATAGTATATTCTATGGCCCTGACACGTGTGAGAGAATGTGGATATTCGTCTATTGTGACTGGTCTTACCCGACTGATCTGTTTCTTCCACATCAAACGACCACATCACGCGAAGACACACAGGCAATTGAGAGCTCATGATTTTTCATTCAAAATACATAACAGACAATTAACGTAGAATATACATTTTAAAAATAATATTTAAAACGTAGAAATATAATTATATTTACTTACAAAAGTATACAGTCGGTATCAATACGGATAATCATAAATTAATCCAAAACGTAACTGTGTCGTAATTCTTGTTCCGTGATAGTCAGGATTCTTCACCGTGTATTGCCTTGTGTCAATTCGGTTGATTTTCTGATATTTTAGTTTTTAACTGAACCAATTTGCTGTACTTCCCACCCCTCCGGCTATTACCGTATACACACCTTACGATGAGTTATATTACCGTATATCGAGGCCCCGAGTGGCTCAGTGGCCTAAAGCGCTTTACGTTACGGATCACTGCCATATCACTTCTGCGTGGGTTCGAGTCTATGATTCGGCTAATGTAGTTATGTGAGAAAGCTTGCCAGTAGCTTCTCGTGGGTCGGTGGTTCTTTCCGGGGGTTTTCCCGGGTTCTTCCTCCATCAATAATACTGGCCGCCATGTACAACCTATCGTGTGCTGATAAATGGCGTTAAACTCTACAACAACAACAGCAACAACAACATTTTACCGTATATCATTTTACATTTTTGTGCACATGATAGTCGATGCGGAGAAATGGGATTTGATTTCCATAAGTTTACTTATGGTGTATTTGATGAACGACGAGTGATATTAACCCTTCCATTGATTAAGTTGTCCCGATGAACGACGAGTGATAACCCTTACATCGATTAAGCGGTCCCAATCAAGGACGAGTGAAGACAACTCCTACATTACTTACGTTGTCCCAGTGACCGACGAGTGATGACAATTTTTGCAATGATTTAGTCTTCCCATTGAAAGACTAGTGAAGACAAATCTTGCACTATGTTATCCATACATTTACATATGATGTATTTGATGAACTACGAGTGATACTAACCTTTACATTGATTAAGCGGTCCCGATGAACGACGAGTGATAACCCATTACATTGTTTAAGCGGTCCCGATGAACGACGAGTGATAACCCTTACATTGATTAAGCTGCCCCAATGAAGAACGAGTGAAGAAAACTCCTACGCTACTTACGTTCTCCCAGTGAAAGTCGAGTGATGACAACTATTGCAATGATTTTGTCGTCCCACTGAAGGACTAATGAGGACAAATCTTGTACTATGTTATCCCAATGAAAGGCTACTGAGGACAATATTTTCATTATGTAATCCCAATGAAAGACTAGTGAATAAAAACTCTTATACTATGTTGCCACAATGGACGACTTGTGATGTCAACCATTACATTGATTACGTCGTCCCACTGAATGACTAGTAAGGACAGGGACTCTCTTCCTGCTCTTGAACATATCCGCTACTGGCCTCATCAAAAGCATCACTCGCTTCAGACACATTAGGCTGGTTATTATGTTTCTTTTGATGATGTACTCTTTCAAGCACGATATTCCGCAGAATGTAAGATTTATTTTTAAAAAATCTTCTCAAATTTATGTCCTTTCATTTGTAAGGTCACTAACTTGTAAATGCGTTCCGGGTTACTTTCGGAGAATTCGTACATTTTCGGCACATATTTAATGAACCTGTATGATGCATTCAAACAATACAGTGATCTTATTTAGTACGTCGAATTGTTTGCATCAGTTTCGTTTGGAAGATTTACGGTAATGCGTTAAATTTTATATTCATTTATTTATTTTACTTAGGAATCAATATCATATGCCCCACTCAACAGTTTTATATGAACAGCCAAGGATGATTTCTTAAGACAATTTCACAACTCGACTCAGTAATATATTTATTTTCTGCTGGTACAAAATTATCAATGTATACATACCATGCCATAACAAACTTCGAGAAAATCAATGCACAACACAGCTGGTATAAATGCATTAATTCATTAATTTGTATGGCTCCTGTTGACAGCGAGTGAAAACTGAATTCTATCATATACTTTCCTGTTTGAGCACATCACTCTTTGTCATTTCCACTTGCCATCTTGGTGACCATTTCCATCGGGACGAGACTCTACCCACCATGACTGAATCACGTGGATGCTTGCGTTAGTTGCGTGTACACTGTATACGGTCAAAATTTTAAGTGAACAACAAACAACACTCAATTGTCATGGTGCGATAAGACAAGGATCGAAGGAAAGGCCGCAAAGTGCACCAGTGGGGTAAAAAATCCAGTTGCGTACTACTAACTCTGCAGGTACCAACACTTCCATCCCTCACCGAATATGTATCGTCAGTCTATCCAGATTTCTTGATTTGGTTTTTTTCCTATTTCGCTTTCGCTGCAAGATTTCAGATGTTATTCTGCTGGTAGGGGCAGTAAGATGAATAGCAGATTTATGCAAATACTGCAGAATAAATAAGCAACTTTTGTACAACAACAAGAAAACGATAAATGAAAACAATTAATTTCATGTGTCAACAGAGTGAGATGAAACGGATAGAACTTAGAAACAGCGAGTTAATTAATTACACCAGACCCTGACCAAATTACAGACATAAATTGATCTTGACAACGTTTAAGAGGAGACTGCCCTCAACAGTCCAAACCTTCAGTGATAGTTACAATAATAGTAGGGGAAAACAAACGAGAATGACGAAGGCACAGTTATTGATTAAAACTCAAAGCATTTGTTTCAAATAGTATTTTCTAACGGCATTTTTTTTTAGAAAAAAAGGATACAGCCAATGACTGCTAAGTATGTTTTTAAAGTTGCATGAGTGTGTTTGTTTGTAAGTATACTACTTTTGTGAAAGAACATCTTTGATAATTGAATACAAAATAAAATCTTTTTTACACATGGACATGAAAAGAACAAATAAGGAGGATAGGAAACAAATGCTGACCGTTTAGATAATAAATTTCGTTTGGTAAATTTTGTTGAATAGCAATGTCAGTATTTACGATGCACGTTATTTCACAAAGTAAATGTAGACGTGACAAAAAATATTCGTCTTTACTTTTGTATCAGGACAAGGTTTGATTGTTCCTGGTAGGAGTGTTTTATTTTTCATAGCTGTTGTGAATTTGCTGATGCCCCATTACCATTTTAATATGGATCACACGTGCTTTATTATTCATAGCTGTTGTAAAGTTGCTGATGCCCCATTACCATTTTAATGATATGGATCACACGTGCTTTATTTTTCATAGCTGTAGTGAAGTTGCTGATGCCCGATTACCATTTTAATGATATGGATCACGCGTGTTTTTATTTTTCTTTTCTGTTTGAGACTCGGCGTAAAAATATAAACTTCCTTGAAATCATTACAAAATGGATGACTTTGTTGGAATCATTACAAAATGAATGACTTCAATGGAATCATTACAAAGTGGATGACTTCATTAGAATCACTACAAAATGGATGACTTCATTGGAATCATTTTAAAGTGGATGACTTTCGAGGAATTGTTACAAAATGGGTGACATCGAAATATTAAAAATCGGTGACTTCCTTGGAGTCATTACAAAATGAATGATTAAATTATTATGCTGAATGTAATATTTATGATCAATGATCTATAAGGGGCTCTTTCCTGGAGAAAAACCTGTACCGGAAATGGTTAGCTGGTGCGCCGTCAGGAGAGAGCTTAGTCTACCATTTCGTATATAATAGTCTGGTAACATTAATAATAAAAATACTTTGGAGCTTTTATAAAACGTGCTCGGTTTGTGACTATATATCTTCACTAGTCAATAATGAACTTTGTTCCACATGACCTAATGAAATTGGTAACTTGCTGAAACTGTTTTTTGAATAAAATATCCACTTGTGGATGAAATTGTTACTTTCAGTTTTCAAGCGAACTCAAGAAAGCTACTTACATTTGTTAGGTACACTATATGACATCCTTCCATGACGTTCGCATCCTTTAAAGTAAAACTAAAAGTTGTATATGTAAGTTTTAAATTTGAAAAACTGACACGAAATATGACGTTGTCTACTGAGGTTGCAATGAAGATATTTCCATGTTTTACCGAGTTCCAGCAATCAGTTTCATTCACCAACAACCCAATCATTGATCACAACGACATATATCGTTACATGTGTTATGTGTCCATGTGGAACAGATGACTTTTGCTTTCGAACAAAATGACTAACTTGCACAAGAGCTTGCATGTTTATCAAAATCGATACACTGAATTATTCCAACAAGACATATCAGATGTAGAATATTATATTTAGTCATGCCATGAACAATTACATGATATATACTTTCTTTTTTATTTAGGAAATCAATTCTCGGATAAATTTCCATCATCATATTAACATAACATTTGACACACACACACACACACACACACACACACACACACACACACACTTTTATTACTCGATGACATGTACTTTAAACATTAATTCCGATATCTACAGCCAAAAAGAGTGTGAAACATTCAAAAGCAAAGACACTGCCTTCCTAGGACGAGTATAGTAGGACAGACACTAAGGTTATCTGTTAGCTCTTACTTCCGTGAATATTTTTTGGTTGTGCTCATTATCTCAAGGAGTACATAAATACTGAAATCGCTTTCACGTATGTTTCTAGGTATTCTCTGTTCAAATAAATTAATACTGACTTATCTTGCTAATAGTATGATGTCACGAATAACTGATAATTCAAAGGCATCATCTCATGAAATATTGCCGGAAAATAGGACTGTTTTATGTAGTTCAGCAATTAGTTGAGTTCAGAGTAATGCTCTTCTGTTTTATGACACATCATTGTTATGATCTGTCAGTTTTATTTACCCAGGGTTTATAAAACTTACGTAGATCTCCACAAACTAGGAAAGGTCCCTAGTTGTACCCAAATCTGTTGAACCTACAACGAAATTCTACTGTAAAAATATGGTCTTTGCAGTTTATATGCGTTCTTCTTTTCCGGTTGATGACAAACTGCTAACATATTCTTAGTCACTAAAGACCTGCAAACCATGAGAACTTTTAGCATACCCGATCCTAAATTTTGTGAATGTCATTATATTAAAGAAATGTTTTCATCACAATAACCAAATTATATTTATTTCGTAATATTCAGTAGTTTATATAAAACACACACATACAACACTACTTAAAGTCGGAAGTTTGATAGCTTGATATCGTCTCAATATTGGCGCTGGTAAAATTAAATTGAATGTGGCTGTTACAATGGACAACAATTGAATCAGCCAGCGACAATCAACATCAACATTATTTGTATCAATCAAACAGCAATAACTCAATCTGGGGGAAAAAAGGTAATATGAATACAACTCGACACTGAGAAAACATCTGACAAGTTCTTGTGAGAGACAGTGGTCTCAATAAATTTAGTTTGATTCAACTTGGAGTCGCGCAGTCGGTCAATCCAGCAACCGAGTCAGGCTTCATAACTAAATAGGCACAGTAGCCAACTGGCCATCGCCAAAACACCCCTTGTCATGTGACCATTCCAGACTTTACCATTGGACTCGGTAAGGTGGAAAACTGTCACACATAATATCTACATCTTTTTCGTCAGCACATCGCCCGAATATGATACTGTAATGGTCTGACACCCTATCATGAGAAGAAGAAAAATAAAACAAGAATAAAATTATAGGAATGTTTATATTGACAATATCGGTACATACAAACGAACATACTATTGCAAAAGGCAGGCGTGTTTATATAAAATTATACCCACACAACTTAGAGGGATGTTCTATGGGTTTACGATAACCTAATGTTAACAATTTTTTATTATAATTCAGAACATTTTCCTACTTTATAGCGAAAAGTGTAGCACAGTGTATACACACATCACGCTTTACAAACACAACGAAATATCACACAAAATGGAGTAGGACGTAAAAGAAGGGGGATCAACTATACACACTCTCCCATACAAGCAAAGTTTTGGTTTGATGGATTATTATGGGAAATGTAATCAAACACGTTTTAGGATTACTATCCAACGCTCTAGTATACCATCAACACACCATGTGTACTGGTCAATACCTCATATATTCTATCTAAGACATCGTGTGTAGTAACCAACATTCAGTCATCTACTATCCAATATCTCACAGTATACCTTCAACACGCCGTATGTACTGACCGGAAGCCACGCCGTGTATTGGGACAAACACCCAGTTATCTAGTATCCAACACCCTACATAATGCCATTAGGAATCTGTGTATACTTTGCAATGCTCATTATAGTGATCGACATCTAGCGATTTACTATCCAGCACCACACATATACCATCGACCCGCCGTGTACACTGACCAATAACCCACACATCCTATCGAACACGCCGTGTGTATTGACAAACATTTTCTAGTATCCAACACCGCACATTACTCCATCAGCACGCCAAGTGTATTGACCAGTACCTTACACATAATAACGAAGACTAATGAACTCAGAGCCTTATGTTAGAATCAGGGATGCGGAGGAAAGCAATTCTCTGATTCGGAACGCGAACGTGAATGCTTTTTTAATGATGATCGGCATAGAGAATGTAAAATATATGTGAATAAAATTTGTTTTCAGCTAACGAAAGAATCAACGTAAAACAAACAAACAAGGCAACATCATGTCTTCAAAACTGATAAAAGAAGCTTGTTTAAATCATACATGAATAGAAACTGATACATTGTTGAGCGTAAACGTACGTAAGGGATAATATTGTACAGTCACGCTTGACTTCCAATTATGTAAGCACTGTCATTTTGCAATTGACGCACGCTTCGTTTCTGAGCTAAAGAAAAGAGATATCCACAATGCGAACAAAACCATATTTCTTCTTATTATCTTTATAGAGTGCTCGCGATCAAAACAAGTCACTAGGTCATGTAATGTTATTTCAAGACTGAAGTGATGAAGAAAATACAAACAATATTGTCTACACATCTAGAAATCTGATCCTTGTAATCTCCCATTATTGAATCGGCTCTATACAACTTTTTTTTTCTCATAACGTCAATAATGTCTTCCAGAACATGTAATTCACAAGAATCAAACTATCACACACTGTGGTCTTTGAGAAAGCAGAAGGCCGCCTATGGAGTTCCTGGTTGATGACTGTTATCTATGTTGATGACATATGTCTGAATATATTGACGTTTTCGAATGGGAAGTTCAGCTTTAGTATAAATCACAAGATTCCGAGTAGCTGAGTACTAATTGCTGAATAGAAGGAAATGAAGTTCCCTAGTATCCATTTGTTGGTTATTTCCTGCAATGTAAGTCGATGAACAACCGGTAGTTTCTGAACTTTGTTACACGTAAGCTTAAATGTGCTTGCCTCCAAAGAAGTCAATGGAGGCAAGGAATGGTCACGCCAGTCATTATACCTCTTTCTCAAAATCGACTCATCTAAGATTAGAAACCATGTCTCTTCCAGATCTTCTTCCAACTTTTCTTCTTGACTCCTCGTGAAACATTTTTATTCCTAACTTTAGATGATCGATTTGACATCAATACAATGTTGTCTTGGTCAGGCTGTTGATTCTTTTAGCCATGTCATAGCGAAAACATGAGACTTATTGTTGTTCTTCTCTTGGTCATCTTGAAATTATGTCTTCTTGCTCTGAGCCAGACATTTCCTCACGACTATGTCTGTATGTTCTTCGTGTTCCATCATTTCACTTTCTGCTAATAATCAGGATTACCTCTCTCAAACTATTGATTATATATTATAGTCGAATTCTGCATCTAATATGATGTTCTCTGTGTTCGTCATAGATACTTCAAATTGATGTTCCACAAGAAGTTATCTGGATTTTTTAGGTTGGAAATGTTCGTTGTCCATGTCTTGGTCTGAAGAGAAATCAATTCCACATAAAGCATAATAACTTGCATAATCAAGGTACAAAATACAGTGGCTGCTGTTTGTACCTGTCCTGGAACTTAAAAAAGTAATATCTGACCTTGGTTTGTTTTTTTTTGTCTGTTTTTTTTTGGGGGGGGGGGAAAGAGGGGGGCAAAGTTAGGCAAAATGTAGGTTACACAACCATCTACCCTGGATGCTTTTAAGTGTTTGAACTCGAAAGATTTTGATTGATGTTCAGGGTACATTGCTGACTATAGTAATGAGCAAACGTTTGGGCAGCGGTATTGGAAACATTATCTTCGATCTTGGAACAGAGTCCAGAGGCAATAGTGAATGTTGTTACTTCCACTTGTTTAAGAGGATACTTATTCTGTTCAAAGTTTAACTTGAATCGTTTCTCGTTATAGGCAAGATTTCCCAGAGCACACGTAAAATTTAGCTTATTCGATGACTGTCATTCCATTCCACAAGGCAGACAAAATATCTGTAGAATCAACCTTTATTGTGAAAGTCTTTTGAATGCGGTCTTATGTTTGTACTTTCGCTCAAAACAATGGGAGAAAATATGATAAACAATGTTTTGCGTCGGAGAAAGAAATTAAGACGTTTTGCAATTGTATGGAACTTTATGGTATACATCAGGAAGCTTTCCTGGGAGTTTTGCCGAACTAATCTTTCAATCTTTGCAATCGTTTTGACAAGAATTTGATTAAGAAACAAAGCTCTGCACGAATTCTGATAGAAATATATTTAATTGGGGATTCTTCGTTGAACGTCTAAAGTGATTTGAATTCTAATAAGATTTTTGACGAATTATTTCTACCAAAGTTACTTCGTGATCCAATTGTATGGACTCAGGTAATGTGGCTGTGAAACAATGTTTTGTTGAGGAAACACTTGTCACCGTCATTAACTAATGATAAATTGATTTTTTCTTAGCCTGATGGTTCTAGTCTCCAAAGAGCCACCCGTTGCGAAAGAAAAATGATTTTCTACAATTTTCTAAAGAGGGTTGTGAGTGGATCAATGGTGGCTGATATTTGCAGCAATTCTACTACTGTTGATGATTTTATCGTCGATATATTTCAGACATGGCATACACTGTAAGAACAAATACCTTTTGCATTTAAAAAAAAAATTCTTTTCTTCATAAGCGCAAACATTCCATATGCGATGCATAATATTATTTGTTTCCAAAATACATATTGTAGGTTATGATTTAGTTTTATCTTTCAAAACCTTAAATAGAAAAGTTTTAATTTCTTCTCTCTTTTAACATGACCACCGAAAATTCTAATAAAAATTCCAAACGAAAAGTAAGAAAAGAAAATGGAACTGAAACTCTGCAAAACGAAAATGAACATGGCTAATGGAAAATGACAATTTTAAACAATTTGACGAAATTTAAAAACCAAAATTTTAAAATGAGAAAGTTTATAAACTGAAAATTAAATTATAAATACAAATATATGACAATGAAAATTGAGAAAACAAATTTGAAAATGACAATTGATTATGAAAACTGAAAATTGAAAACAAAATACCTGAAAATAAAAATTTTGAAAAATCTCAAAATCAATGTTTAAAAAGTGAACATGGAAACAAAAATGAAAATATATAAAATGAAATGAAAATTTTAAATCATGAAAAATGCAAATCCCCCCCCCCCCCAAAAAAAAGAAGAATCAACGATAAAAATGAAAATTTAAAAGTTGCAAATGAAACAGATAAAACAATTACAGATATTAAAATTCAGAAACAAAATTCGCAATTGTCAACAAAAAGAAATAATTGAAATGAATTATAAAACAAACAAAAGTCCGAAACTAAATCTGTTCTTTGAATGCGATTTTGAAGCGATAAAAGACGTGTGAGAAAAGTCGAATCGAGTGGATGGTTGGGGTCATGCTTGCACTCTTTGTGTCCATTTATTGTACTGATAAGGTGATTTCGTTTTGTCAGAGATTTCATCTTACTTTATTGATAAAACATCAGACCCCTGTGCCTCAAGATTATGGGATCCTAAACAAATTGCGTTTAGTATGGAAGTATAGCACACATAAGTTTACTAAGTAATTTTAATTAATTCTTTCCCCTGACATATCCACAGGTGCTCGACGAGAGTTTAATGCTGAGAAAGAAAACCACAATAATTTGAAGGAAAAAAACTCTTACAGAGTGACAAAAATATCTCAAATTACCACCTATGTCTCGTTCTGGCATATGAACCTCTCTATCATACTGTATAAGAGAGAAGGTACATAACTTCAAAATACATGTACTTGGTTCCACCCATGATCCTCGATATCCTTCTGCTATTTCCGTCTTTGGCTTGTTTTACTCCTGAGATATTTTTCTATTAATCAAGCTATATTGACATTTATGCGTTGTACAAAACGGAAGTTACGGGCTCCGAAACTTCCGAATGTCGTGAATTGTGCCTGCCGGGACAACGTCGCGCTCAGGTGACAACCGGTGAAAAGAGCTACATATACCATGTTTACTACTCTTTAATTACATAACAGTGGTAGATGCAAAAATATGTTTTCGCTTACTCGATTCAACTTTAGGCATCCTGTTCCATGGAAGAATTCGACATTATCTTCTTCACTTTATATACATGTACATTGTTTTCAAGTAACTCTCATTTTCAAAACATGTACACTATTCGGCGCTGACGTGAACGGCGAAATATGATTGGCTCAAAATGTTATACTTTAATGTGCACTCTCACTAATGTAAATGATTTCTAACATGATGCGATCGTGTTGTTACCTATTATTGCCTGGGTACAAACAGTCTACATCGTGAAACGGTTCTCTGATGCATGGAATGTTATTTAAGTATAACATTTTGAGCCGAGTCAAACCAAGTATTTGGAGGTTATGTACCTGCTAGCTTATATAGTATGATAGAGAGGGCCCAATGTCAGAACGGGTCATGGGGGTAATCTGGCCCTGGGGTATTTTTGTCACTGTATGATTTTGTTCTTTCTGATTATTATTTACCTCTCAACATCAAGCTCACGTCGAACACCTGTGGACATATCTGCTAAAAACTGAATGAAGTTAAATCCTGCAATTCTTCTATTCCTCCCAACTATTTATAGATCAAGTCTTCAGGGTCGCAATAGAATTGTACTAGCAATAGAATTGTACTAGCAATAAAATTTACAGAAATATTATTGGAGCTTGCTATGTGGTCATTCATTTCCGTAGCATATATGATAACATAAGTATGGTTAGACAGATTAATTAGTGAACTTGATAATACGAAAACCGTTAAATGCGACTGAAAGCTGTAAAACTAAGTTGGTACATTGAGAATGTTGAGAAAAGATAATGCTTTATTTTTAAATGCTACATCTACATGGGATGGACATAAGCTTCTCGTGGGTCGGTAGTTCTTTTCGGGGGTTTCCCCGGGTTCTTCCTACAACATTAATACTTGCCGCCAATTATAGCCTATCGTGTGCTGAAAAATGGCGTTAAACTATACAATAGCAACTACGCCTTTGTGCGGTAGTGATGTGTTTAGCTCACAACTAAGGAAGGTGGAAACGTTTTAAGGAGAGATAAGGCACAGAATGTATCATTAAATGTACTTGTGTTGTCTCCCTTGTATTGCTTACTAGAGACTAATAACCAAATATGAAAACCAGTTGTATACTCAAGAATGAAGGCCGAAGAAGCGAAGTCACGGCGTGTTATGTGCAATGTTACTTTTTTTAATATAAAAAAACAAAAAAGCCGTTGTAGGTTTTATAAGAACATCATTTTTACATAACCAACAGCTTTTATGACAAATTCCAATATATATTCCAAAATCGTGAATGTATATTTTAAAGTCATATTCGAGGGTTTTAAAGTCATATTCGAGGGTTTTAAAGTCATATTCGGGGCCCCAAGAGGCCGAGTGGTCTAAAGTGCTGTCCGTGACAAAATACTGCCATCTCACCTCTGTCTGCGTGGGTTCGAGTCTCGGATTCGTCCGATGTGGGTATGTGAGAAAGCTTGCCAGTAGCTTCTCGTTGGTCGGTGTTTTTTTTTTTCCGGGGTTTTCAGGGTTCTTTCACCACCATTAATACTGGTCATATTATTCTATTTAATCCTCTCTCTCTCTCTCTCTCTCTCTCTCTCTCTCTCTCTCTCTCTCTCTCTCATGCAACTTCTCAAACTTAAGTACATATTTTCTGTTGTGTCGTTTCTCTGGGTCGTTTTGTGCAAAAACTCTTTCAGTCTATATGTCGTGTTCTAGTCGTTTGTAAAACAGCAAAACTCAAACAGCATGCCAGTTTGTATGGCGTTTAATTATTATTATTATTATTATTATTATTATTATTATTATTATTATTATTATTATTTATTATCTATGCTCACTAAATCGTATCTTCTGCTTGAGATGCACACTGCAGATTTAACAACACAATGGAAAGAAAACGATGTGCTTTTCGAGGTTTGATAACAAGACAATTCGAGTGATTGAGGCAAACCAGATGAATCGAAGAGAGAATATAGTCCAGTTTTAGTACCTAAGTTTGAGGAAGATCTACTTATAATATTTTACTTCGAATGCATAGAGGTTGATACGAGACTTAAATATTTTGAGCGACTGAAGGTGATAGAGACGTTCAAGCTTGATTAAGTGACTGATGGGTTCTACTGTATTCTAATAACTAAAAATATGCACGAGAAACAGGATGTCAACTCTTAAATAAAGATTTTCACTCGACCGCTGAAGTTGCTAATGCCATTATGTCTCTTGCTAATAGTTTTGTCAAAGAAACTCTGAGTCATTTAGTAGATGTAACTTTAGTTGTTTTAGAAGGAGAAGATGCGGTGTCGATAATTGTAGTAGTAGCAAGTATTACCAAATATCAACATTAAACAGTTGATTAGATATATGTCTTACCTTTGAAAATGATGAAGTATTAAAGACTCGTGTGAGGAAAAACAACAGTCTGTTTAGATGTGTAACGTGTGCGGGTGGGATGTGTGTATTATAATCAAACCTGGAACCCTGGGAAAAGTCTGTTTAGATGTGCAAAGTAAACAGGTAAAAAGTTTAAGAAATAATGTCTGGAACCATGAGAAGACTATTATTTACATAGCGGTAAGACATAAACCTGGGAAAAGGTATAAAAAAAAATAATGTATGCAGCAATGGCCGCAGTCTGTTACGGTATGTGTATTATACATGTGTAATACAAACGGGAAAATGTATTAGAAATACATTCGGAAACCTAAGGAGTACCACAGTCTGTTTAAATGTATTAGAAATACATTCGGAAACCCTGGGAGTATCATATTCTGTTTAAATGTATTAGAAATACATTCGGAAACTCTGGGAGTACCACGTATTAGAAATACATTTGGAAACCCTGGGAGTACCACAGTCTGTTTAAATGTATTAGAAATACATTTGGAAACCCTGGGAGTACCACAGTCTGTTTAAATGTATTAGAAATACATTTGGAAACCCTGGGAGTACCACAGTCTGTTTAAATGTATTAGAAATACATTTGGAAACCCTGGGAGTACCACAGTCTGTTTAAATCGGAAACCC